>JAOWBW010001615.1:126446-242740 GCA_026119855.1 Campanula takesimana
AACATGCGCAGCGAATTTAGCATTTAAAATTTTGAACCCAAAGCCATGGAACCGTTCATATGATTAAATCAAATACAACAAGATGAATAGAGGAATAACAACTAACCCTTGATGGCTATGAATTTTCTCTTGGTCTTTGGTGGAGAAACTTGAAGACTTGATCACGATCACAAAGCTGAACACGAACTTTGAAGATGATGATTTTCACCCTCTAGCGGTATCCACACTTCGAACGAATATCAAAGGAGCTTCTTTGATCTTGGTTGCTAGACCAAATTGTGAAACACTTTTTCACAATCAAAAGAACTATATGGAATTTATTTTGTGTATTATTTTGTTCCTCAACCAAGAATGTCTTGGAACAAAATAAACCCTCTCTCAAACTCTTTGAGACTCACAAAATCATTGGTGTTGAGTGCTGGCCGAATTTGGTCTTTTATACACAAGTATGACCTATTCCAAATAGGAAAAACTTGTGTCAAAATCCGTCCAAAATTCGTTTCCTAATCAAATTAGGAATCTGCCACCCGACAGTACTGTGCGGCCGCCCAAAAACATCTGTGCGGTCGCACAACATTCTGAAACAAGACTGGTACAAAACTGAGATAAGTGTGCGGCCGCCCAATCCATTATGTGCGGTCGCCCCCACTCTCAGAAAGTCCAGAATTTCCAAAATTCCAATGTAGTCCTTTTTAAAGATTCGTTCTATTGTGTGTGACCCTCTAGGATTATACTAAGTTGGCAATGAGCTCAAACATGATCCCATAAGATATGATTAGGTTCTAGCAAACCGTCAACCTACCCAAATAGTATAACTAGATACAAGTTCGCATTCCTTTAGAATATGTCACAATCCCTTTGTCCACGATGTCATTGAACACAAGTCATGGTCAAACAGTCAACTTGTTTTGTTCAATACTTTCTCGATTCCGAATATGTTGATAATTCAAATGCTATATGATCCAATCAATCCATTTGAGTCCCGCCCGAACATTTCATCAACATCATTCCTACGAGTGGCCTAAGTTTGACATCTCTCCGAGGAGGGACAAATTCATTTAGCTTATTATTCTTCCCAACGGGAATCCGATTATGCCAATCATACCCTTATAACTACCGTGTTAAGGTAGCGTTTGAATATGTCAAACACAATGTTCATCAAGTGGAAGACTATAATAACTTCATGTCTAAGGATTCAAATGACATAACTAATATGAGATATATGTACGACATAGACCATGACATAAATCTCATAGAGCGGGTCATGTCCAGTACCTTGTTCCAAACAAGTACCCATAAATCTAACATGATCATCCCATGATCATTTAGCCTTTATACTAGTGCTTAACAAGTACTAGGGACGGAGATTATTATAAGTAAACATGAACAACAATAATAATCAAAACATCTCTTTTATTGATATGAAATAAATGATAACAATTACAACGTTTATTAAACGTGCCTAGGGCACCACTACCAACAATTTGATGATGAGCAACCGCAGTCCATTTCTTTGTCATGACCGTATGGAAAAGGGGTCTAATGGTGGGATGAGAGGCGTGTGAGGATAGTGTATGGGAGAAGGTGTATATAGAGAGTGTACATGAAGGGTGTACAAGGGTGAGTGTGTAGAGAGAGTGTATGGGGGTAGAATGTAGAGAGAAGAGAAAGTGATTCGTTCATCCCAATTGGTCAAAGCATTTGTTATCTTGAGACTAATTGTGTGCTTAGTTATGTGAATGGTTTGTGGGTCCGTTTACCTTTTAATGAGTCGTCATTAATGAGTAAGATTAAGATTAATTCATCATATAAAGATATAGCAATCAAGTGAAGATGGAAAATAAGACAATTTTCATGGAATTGATTTATGCAAGATTATGTGTCAAGTCTAGAGAGAAAAGAAATAAAGACTCTTTTATTATTTGAAAGAAAAACGACTAATCGGGGTGGACTTTTACTAAAGAAACAAAGATAGTCCAAGGTGGACTTTGACTAAGACACTCTAGAACCTACGAAGACTGAATGACCCTTCTCTTTTCTTTTATTTAAAGGAGGTAGCCCCAATTTCCTCTTTTGCCCATGCCCATGTATTCCGTTGGCGGGTGATAGCTCCGCTGTCAATGAGGCTTTGAATCTTTCTCCTCAATTGGAGGCAATCTTAGGTGTCATGCCCAATGTACTGGTGGTATTGGCAGTGTTTGGAGGATCCAAGCCTTGCTTCACCTAGTTGGTTCATAGTTGAACAAATGAGACAACTTGCGGCTTGAACTAGACTTTTGAAGAGTTTGGCTAACGGCATACCCAAGTCATTGTACTCGCGTTCGTCCTCCCGAACTGTCTTTCAGGGTGGTTTAGGTACCGGTACCTATTGTTGATGAGTAGTCTTAGGAGGCATCCCATCGGGGGAAATCTGTGATGGCCCATACATTTGAGGAGCATACGGGTGTTAAAATTGAGCACAGAGGGAGAACTCGGCCGAGGTAATCATAAATGCAATAAAATATCAGAGTGAAGGCGCTTCTCGGTGTCCTTTAAAGCCTTGCACATCTCTTTTGAAAGCGGTCGACTTGCTTGAGGAGGACTGTCTCAAAGTAGGCTTCTTGTTCGTCGAGAGCGGTCCGGAAGAGGGTTGCTTGCTCGTTGAGGATGGTCTCGAAATGGATCGCTTGCTCATTGAGATCGGTATTGGTGTGGAGAGTTGACTCAAGACCTTAGGTAATAGCTTCATTTGCAACTTCGATGTTCCTTTCAACAGACATGATGCAGGATCTACAATAGTTGTGGGGGAATTATGTCTTTGAATTGAGCTTAGATTTATAATTAATGACAAGGCATCGTTATAAAATCACTGTTGGAAAAGAGTCGGTCTCTACACTTTGAAATGCATTTTTGACAAGAATTTGAAAGTTTGACCGGGCCGAAGTTGCCTACGTTCCCCTTACCATGAGGGAGAGGTCCCACACAATAAGAGGCTCAGGTCACCGTAGTTCGAGTTAAGTTAGACTTTTAAAAAGAGGTGAGAGATGACCATAGGGGTCAAAAAGAGGGAGATGACTCGGTCTTTAGTCAAGCGTGTCTAAGGTTAACCTATTCGGGTTGGTGGACTAAGGAAGGTTGGAGATTGACCTAGATGGATCCAAGATAGGTAAGTCGATCTAAGCGGGTCACGGGGTGACCTTGACCGGTCAAAGGTGAAGGGGTAGTTTTAACCTAAGACGGACAAGTTGACCTAAATGGGTCAAGGATGGTGTGTGGACCTAAACGGGTTGACCTAGGTTGGTCTGGACGACGGTGGGTCAAATAATGACCTAGGTGGGTCAAGATGACGGTTTGACCTAAGAGGGTTAGGACCAAAGGTAATTGGGTTCACCTATGGAATCAAAGATTGACCTAAGAGGTCGAAAACGGATAAGGTTGACCTAGAGTCCAAGTTTGACCTAAGAGGTCGAAGGTGATTGGGTTGACCTAGGAGGTCAAAGGTTGACCTAAGAGGTCAACGGGTGATAATGTTGACCGAGGGGGTCAAAGGTTGACCTAAGAGGTCAAAGGTGATAAGGTTGACCTAGGAGGATGAGGTTGACCTAGGGGGTCAAAGGTTGACCTAAGAGGTCAAAGATGATTAAGTTGACCTAGGGCTCAAAGGTTGACCTAAGAGGTCGAAGGCGGATGAGGTTGACCTAGGGGGTCAAGGGTAGACCTAAGAGGTCAAAGATGATAAAGTTTACCTAGGGGTTAAATGTGATAAGGTTGCCTAGGAGGTCAAGGGTTGACCTAGGGGGTCAAAGGTTGACCTAAGAGGTCAAAGATGATTAAGTTGGCCTAGGGGGTCAAAGGTTGACCTAAGAGGTCGAAGGAGGATGAGGTTGACCTAGGCGGTCAAGGGTTGACCTAAGAGGTCGAGGGGTGACCTAAGAGGTCGAGGGTGATAAGGTTGACCTAGGAGGTCAGGGTAGTAAGGTTGACCTAGGGGGTCAAAGGTTGACTAGGAGGTCAAAGGTAGATAAGGTTGACCTAGGAGGTCAAAGGTTGGGAAGGTTGACCTAGGCGGTCAAAGGTTAACCTAGGAGGTCAAAGGTAGATAAGATTGTCCTAAGAGGCCAAATGATGGTGGGATTTTGGCCAAAGCGGGTCGAGATGAAGGGTAGACCCAATGATGGGTAGGTAACCTAGATAGGCCAAGATGAGGAATTTTGATAGATAGCCCAAGGGGTGAGAGATGGACCTTAGAGGTCGCCTAGATGCAATGCACATTTTATTTTGCGAAAGTTTTGCATTTATTTACACCCTAATGGTTGATCCAAGGAGTGTCCTAATCTCTATGTGTGGGTTGACACGGGTAGGATTAAGGTTCCCACCGCTCGTGGAACGTACACGGTGAGTGGAGTAGACGAGTGACTCGAAAAGGGTGCGACAGTAGCGCACAAATTCCTGCACATCGAATACTCCGGGTAATGGGGACCTGTGCAGTGCTGACACGGACCGTGGTAGAGTGAGGCAAGAAACTAATTCTTTTTAGGGAGAAAAGAGAGAAGTTTTAATGTTAGGATGATGCAATGTAATGCATGAGAGAGAGAGAGAGAGAGAGAATAATGTACAAGGGAGCATAGCAGAGTTTTGTTTGACCCTAATACTAAAGCAAAGATAACAAGGGTACATCGTACAAGGTACATGGTACAAGTATTAACATGGCGGAGTGCGCGGGTGCATGTGTAAACATGGCTTAACTGTAAGGGGCACGTGAAAACATGGCAAGTGTGCATGTGTAAACATGGCAGGTGTGTGCATGTGTAAACATGGCAGGTGGTGCATGTGTAAACATGGAAAGTGTGTGCATGTATAAACATGGCAGGTGTGTGCATGTGTAAACATGGCAAAGTGTGTGCATGTGTAAACACATGGCAAGTGTGCGCATGTGTAAACATGGCAAAGTGTGAGGTGCATGTGAGAACATGGCAAAGTGTGTGGTGCATGTGTAAACATGACAAACATCATGATGTGACGAAAGTTAGACCCACTAAGTTTGAAAAAGTTTCAAAGCAGTCCCCAGCAGAGTCGCCACTGTGAATACCCCTTTCCGATGAAGCGACGCATGGGAAGTATCTTGTGATTATTTTTATTTACGAAGGGAATATTCATAACGACATAAAAATTATGAGAGTCGCCACGCCGTTTTAATTATAGCCAAAACTTTGAGAAAAAGCATGTTTAATGGGTTCGGGGGTCAAATTACAACAAGAGAAGAATATTGAACGTTATCACTCCTATTGCCCGAATTGATCGGTCTTTCTATCATGATGAATGTGTTAGTAGTGTGTTAGTGATTTAGACCGGATCCAAAGATTGCCTACGTTCCTCTCAATGTGAGAAGCTCAGGTCAGCGTAGTTCGCATTGAATTTAGAATAGGCAGAAGAATCGGGATCATGCATAATGAGGGGAATTACCTAAAGTTTAGGGTTTAGAAATAGTTCCTAGATCATCTCGGGTTGATGAACCCTCGATCATCATCGGCTATGAAATAACATGTGATTATGAAGATCGCAACCCTAAATATAGCATAAATAAGGTTTTAATCTATGAACACGATGAACATACGAAGAACATATTATGAACATATGAATGAACATGCAAAGAATATGAAGAAACTATGAATAAACATGTAAGAACATAAATATAAAAGATCTACATTAAAAATGATGTAAGAACGTGAAGAAAAGGTTAGAAAACTTACCTATGTTGGCAAGAAATAAACCTTGATCTCCTTGAGTGTTTGAATGCTTAATTAGGGAGAAAATTGTGTTTAAGAACTCTAAAATTCGGACTTAAAGCTCTCAAAATCGGCCCCCAAACCAATGGAATGGAATTGGTTTATATAGTAAACTGAGGGGAAGATCTGACGGTCAGGATCATCCGGAGCAAGGTTGGCCGCCTGGCCATGACTTAAGCCGGTGACAAGAGTGGCCGCGTGGCCAATGTTGGGGCGTGGCAAGGTTGGCCGCGTGGCCAAGGATGCAGGCTGACGTGATTTTCAAGCTAGGGTTTCTGCATGGTTTTAAGGAAACCATAAATTACCTATTTTGATAGATTTTGTCATAAATGAGGTATTTCGGGAATCCGGGACAAGTGTTTGCAAGGTTTCTAATTCCTATAAAGTCCTTGTATTTTTGGGAAAGTCCTAATAAACTCATTTTCAGATCGGGTACTAACATATCCATAAAGTAGTATTTTTCTGTGCTTGATTCAATTGACATGGAGAGAGAGATCAGTGATTCTAGATCTAGGGATTTACATAGCTAGGAACTTTGTGATCAAAGTTCATGCAAACATAGATTAGTGTGATTATCTTCATGTAATTGTTTCTCCGCCATAATAATATATGTTTCCCTTTGCCCGTGGAGGTAGCCAATAGAGATTTGTGAATCAAGTATATTCTGTGTTGATTTGCGTTCATTGTTATCTGCTATCTCTTAGGTCTGATTTACTAACAAGTGGTATCAGAGCTCTGGTGGCACCGGAGTCTGGTTAGTAAAGAAAGATCAGAGCATTCCGCTGCGGTAGAAGAGATGGATTCCGGGATGGACAAGAAAATCAACAAGTCTGACGGGAAGAACATGTTTATAATCTGATGGAATATTATGCATGGGCGTGCAGATCGTGGGCAGAAAAAGTGCAGATCGTGTGCAGAAAACGTGCAGTTCGCGTGCAGTCTTGGTGCGGTCACATGCAGTTTAAGTACAGATCGCGTGTAGTTTTTTTGTGCAGAGCACGTGCAGTCCACATGCAGTGTCCGTGCAAAAATCTGGGTGTCTAGGTTGGGCACATCTGAGAGCAGTCAGTGATTGCTCATCTGTGCTAAAAATAACAAATCTGGTAGATATGAATCTGAAAGTTCGTCTGGTGTTCGTTGGTGATCCAAGAACGCATCTGGAACGTTTCGGTGTCTGATATCTACATCTTAAGATGGAGATTTGAATCTAGGGTTCTGTGATCAGAAGTTAGTTGGCTGGTATAATCTGAAGATCTAACATCTGTTGTAGTCTATTCTAGTGATTTAGAAGTAGATACAAAATCTGTGTCGTCCGAGGCAATAATCTGGTTAGATTTCAGAGTTGTACATCTGACTCCGCGTCTGAAGAATTCTGAGTCAGCTACAGCAATGGCGAGCAGTGACAATATGAATGAGGATGGTGATTATGCCCTGGTGACAGAAGAAGAAGCGTGCAAGGAAGTTGCATGGATTCGAGATTCGGGAGTTTTTTATCGCATGTGTTCGCGCAAGGAGCAGTTTACAACGTACGAGCAGAAGGATGGAGACCGTATTTATATGGCTAATGGATCTATCTACAAAGTAGTTGGCATGGGCTATGTAAGGGTGCGAACTTCTGGTGATAAATATCTCATATGAACAAGGTGAGACATGTTCCACAAGTAGCAAAAAATTTGGTATCACTTAGTCGGTTAGATAGGAAGGGATACGGTTTCAAAGGTGAAGGTGGAGTTCTGGATGTCTACAAAGGTTCGGATGTGATTATGAAGGGCGAAAGAAAAGATTCCTTGCGCATCCTCCAAGGTTCTGAGATTGGTGAGGGTGTTGACGAGCAGGTGGAGCATCATTTTACTCTAGGCCGGAGTGAACTGGGCAAGCCACGGCAAGAAGATCAATACATACCAATTGTATCAGTCATGGTTGGCAAGATCCAATGTCGACTGGATGGGCCACGTCTGAATGACTATTAGTCGCCCATTGGGGTGATTCTGGGTGTCCATAGGATACATTGCAGGCAGAAAATCTGATTGTCCAGAGGACAAAGTTGTTTGCCTGGTGAGGCAAATTCTGAGTGTCTTGAAGATACATGCCGCGCGCGCGAAAAATCTGGTTGTCCGGAGGACAAATCTAGTGTCTTTGACGAAAGACTGACTGAGGCCAAGGTTAAAAAATCTGGTACGAGGGATGTGGCTCAAGGTGGAGTCTATGTCAGAAGCTCGTGCATTTGAATTATTAGGGGAGATTCAAAACCAAGGTGGAGTTTGTTAGAGCAAAAGATGATTTTGAAGAAAGAAGAAAAAAACGAAGCAGCAGTTTTGGTGGATCCGGTCGGGTGTTTTGGAATGTCCGGTCGGAATAAGGCTAAGATCCATCCGGACCACTACCTAGACCCGGGCGGACCTTGTTCTCCGAGGTGTTTTGGATTCTAGCACTGTTTTGGCTTGCGTAGAAAGTAAATCAAGTTGTTTAAGGATTTGATTTAGGACTCCTTCTATCGTCTGGTTTAGGTCTCTAATCCCAATAAATACTAGCCATAAAGTAGTATTTTTTTGTGCTTGATTCAATTGACATGGAGAGAGAGATCAGTGATTCTAGATCTAGGGATTTGCATAGCTAGGAACTTTGTGATCAAAGTTCATGCAAACATAGATTAGTGTGATTATCTTCATGTAATTGTTTCTCTGCCATAATAATATATGTTTCCCTTTGCCCGTGGAGGTAGCCAATAGAGATTGGTTAACCACGTATATTCTGTGTTGATTTGCGTTCATTGTTATCTGCTATCTCTTGGGTCTGATTTACTACAAGTGGTATTAGAGCTCTGGTGGCACCGGAGTCTGGTTAGTAAAGAAAGATCAGGGCATTCCACTGCGGTAGAAGAGATGGATTCCAGGATGGACAAGAAAATCAACAAATCTGATGGGAAGAACAGGTTTATTATCTGATGGAAGATTATGCATTGGGCGTGTAGATCGTGGGCAGAAAAAGTGCAGATCGCGTGCAGAAAACGTGCAGTTCGCGTGCAGTCTTGGTACGGGTCGCGTGCAGTTTTTTCGTGCAGAGCACGTGCAGTCCGTATACAGTGTCCATACAGAAATCTGGTTGTCTAGGTTGGACACATCTGAGAGCAGTCAGTGATTGCTCATCTGTGCTAGAAATAGCAAATCTGTTAGATGTGAATCTGAAATTTCGTCTAGTGTTCGTTGGCGATCCAAGAATGCATCTGGAACGTTTCGGTATCTGATATCTACATCTGAAGACGGAGATTTAAATCTAGGGTTCTGTGATTAGAAGTTAGTTTTCTGGTATAATCTGAAGATCTAACATCCGTTGTAGTCTATTCTAGTGATCTAGAAGTAGATACAAAATTTGTGTCGTCCGAGGCAATAATCTGGTTAGATTTCAGAGTTGTACATCTGACTCCACGTCTGAAGAATTCTGAGTCAGCTACAGCGATGGCGAGCAGTGAAAATCTGAATGAGGATGGTGATTATACCCTGGTGACCGAAGAAGAAGCGTGCAAGGAAGTTGCATGGGTTCGAGATTCGGGAGTTTTTTATCGTATATGTTCACGCAAGGAGCAGTTTACAACGTACGAGCAGAAGGATGGAGACCGTATTTATATGGCTAATGGATCTATCTGCAAAGTAGTTGGCATGGCATGGGCTCTTTAAGGGTGAGAACTTCTGGTGATAAATATCTCACATTGAACAAGGTGAGATATGTTCCACAAGTAGCAAAAAAATTTGGTATCACTTAGTCGGTTAGATAGGAAGGGATACAGTTTCAAAGGTGATGGTGGAGTTCTAGATGTCTACAAAGGTTCGGATGTGATTATGAAGGGCGAAAGAAAAGATTCCTTGTACATCCTCCAAGGTTATGAGATTGGTGAGGGTGTTGACGAGCAGGTGGAGCATCGTTTTACTCTAGGCCGGAGTGAACTGGGCAAGCCATGGCTAGAAGATCAACACATACCAATTATGTCAGTCATGGTTGGCAAGATCCAATGGCGACTGGATGGGCCACGTCTGAATGACTGTTAGTCACCCGTTGGGGTGATTCTGGGTGTCCATAGGATACATTGCATATAAAAAATCTGATTGTCCAGAGGACAAAGTTGTTTGCCTGGTGAGGCAAATTCTGAGTGTCTTGAAGATTCATGGTGCGCGCGAAAAATCTGGTTTTCTGGAGGACAAATCTAGTGTCTTTGACGAAAGACTGACTTAGGCAAAGGTTGAAAAATCTGGTACGAGGGATGTGGCTCAAGTGGAGTCTATGTCGGAAGCTCGTGCATCTGAATTATTAGGGGAGATTCAAAATCAAGGTGGATTTTTTTAGAGCAAAAGATGATTTTGAAGAAAGAAGAAAAAAACGAAGCAGCAGTTTTGGTGGATCCGGTCGGGTGTTTTTGGAATGTCCGGTCGGACAAGGCTAAGATCCGGCCGGACCACTACCTAGACCCAGGCGGACCTTGTTCTCCGAGGTGTTTTTGGATTCTAGCACTATTTTGGCTTGCGTAGAAAGTAAATCAAGTTGTTTAAGGATTTGATTTAGGACTCCTTCTATCGTCTGGTTTAGGTCTCTAATCCCAATAAATACTAGCCATAAAGTAGTATTTTTCTGTGCTTGATTCAATTGACATGGAGAGAGAGATCAGTGATTCTAGATCTAGGGATTTGCATAGCTAGGAACTTTGTGATCAAAGTTCATGCAAACATAGATTAGTGTGATTATCTTCATGTAATTGTTTCTCCGCCATAATAATATATGTTTCCCTTTGCATGTGGAGGTAGCCAATAGAGATTGGTGAACCACGTATATTCTGTGTTGATTTGCGTTCATTGTTATCTGCTATCTCTTGGGTATGATTTACTAACAAGTGGTATCAGAGCTCTGGTGGCACCGGAGTCTGGTTAGAAAAGAAAGATCAGGGCATTCCGCTGCGGTAGAAGAGATGGATTCCGAAATGGACAAGAAAATCAACAAGTCTGATGGGAAGAACAGGTTTATTATCTGATGGGAGATTATGCATTGGGTGTGCAGATCGCGGGCAGAAAAAGTGCAAATCGCGTGCAGAAAACGTGCAGTTCGCGTGCAGTCTTGCTGCGGGTCGCGTGTAGTTTTTTCGTGCAGAGCACGTGCAGTCCGCGTACAGTGTCCGTGCAGAAATCTGGGTGTCTAGGTTGGATACATCTGAGAGCGGTCAGTGATTGCTCATCTGTGCTAGAAATAGCAAATCTGGTAGATATGAATCTGAAAGTTCGTCTGGTGTTCGTTGGTGATCCAAGAACGCATATGGAACGTTTCGGTGTCTGATATCTACATCTGAAGATGGAGATTTGAATCTAGGGTTCTGTGATCAGAAGTTAGTTGTCTGGTATAATCTGAAGATCTAACATCCGTTGTAGTCTATTCTAGTGATCTAGAAGTAGATACAAAATCTGTGTCGTCCGAGGCAATAATCTGGTTAGATTTCAGAGTTGTACATCTGACTCCGCGTCTGAAGAATTTTGAGTCAGCTGCAGCGATGGCGAGCAGTGACAATCTGAATGAGGATGGTTATTATGCCTGGTGACTGAAGAAGAAGCGTGCAAGGATGTTGCATGGGTTCGAGATTCGGGAGTTTTTTATCGCATGTGTTCGTGCAAGGAACAGTTTACAACGTATGAGTAGAAGGATGAAGACCGTATTTATATAGCTAATGGATCTATCTGCAAAGTAGTTTGCATGGGCTCTGTAAGGGTGAGAACTTCTGGTGATAAATATCTCACATTGAACAAGGTGAGACATGTTCCACAAGTAGAAAAAACTCTGGTATCACTTAGTCGGTTAGACAGGAAGGGATACAGTTTCAAAGGTGAAGGTGGAGTTCTGGATGTCTACAAAGGTTCGGATGTGATTATGAAGGGCGAAATAAAAGATTCCTTGTGCATCCTCCAAGGTTCTGAGATTGGTGAGGGTGTTGACGAGCAGGTGGAGCATCGTTTTACTCTAGGCCGGAGTGAACTGGGCAAGCCACGGCTAGAAGATCAACACATACCAATTGTGTCAGTCATGGTTGGCAAGATCCAATGTCGACTGGATGGGCCACGTCTGAATGACTGTTAGTCACCCGTTGGGGTGATTCTGGGTGTCCGTAGGATACATTGCATAAAGAAAATCTAATTGTCCAGATGAAAAAGTTGTTTGCCTGGTGAGGCAAATTCTGAGTGTCTTGAAGATACATGGCGCGCGCGAAAAATCTGGTTGTCCGGAGGACAAATCTAGTGTCTTTGACGAAAGACTGACTGAGGCAAAGGTTAAAAAATCTGGTACGAGGGATGTGGCTCAAGGTGGAGTCTATGTCGGAAGCTCGTGCATCTGAATTATTAGGGAGATTCAAAATCAAGGTGGAGATTGTTAGAGCAAAAGATGATTTGAAGAAAGAAGAAAAAAACGAAGCAGCAGTTTTTGGTGGATCCGGTCGGGTGTTTTGGAATGTCCGGTCGGACCAAGATTAAGATCCGGCCGGACCACTACCTAGACACGGGCGGACCTTGTTCTCCGAGGTGTTTCGGATTCTGGCACTGTTTTGGCTTGCGTAGAAAGTAAATCAAGTTGTTTAAGGATTTAATTTAGGACTCCTTCTATCGTCTGGTTAGGTCTCTAATCCCAATAAATACTAGCTATAAAGTAGTATTTTCCTGTGCTTGATTCAATTGACATGGAGAGAGAGATCAGTGATTCTAGATTTAGGGATTTGTATAGCTAGGAACTTTGTGATCAAAGTTCATGCAAACATAGATTAGTGTGTGATTATCTTCATGTAATTGTTTCTCCGCCATAATAATATATGTTTCCCTTTGCCCGTGGAGGTAGCCAATAGAGATTGGTGAACCACGTATATTCTGTGTTTATTTGCGTTCATTGTTATCTGCTATCTCTTGGGTCTGATTTACTAACATGCTTTATTATTCTATTTTGCCTTTACTAATTTGGTTACATGCACTACACATGAGTATTAAAGTTAAAAACTGACGAAGTTATTAATAGTTACTATGGATGCAAACATAAAAGAAGTGGATGTAAAAAAAATAAGTTGGGTAAAACAAATCCTCATAAAGTGAATAGTTAGTTTTTTTTTTTTGACAATTTTTCCTATATTAAAAGAAGTTATAAAATGATGAGGTGATACACATATATCACATTGATAATAATGAAGACATAAGATAAAAAAAATGGCTAGGATCTTTATATTAAGGAAAAATTAGGTGTACATGTTAGGTTTTGAGGGATCATGCACCCAAGAGCCCCGAATCCATTCATGATGATTAAATTAAATACAAGATGAATTTAGAATACTAACTGTTGTTATGCGTTTAAAATTTCGGATCTTCAAGTCTTCAAGCTTTACAATTTGATCTTCTTAACGTTCTTCAGATCACGGTCTTAGGAATACGAACTTGAGATGCTAAAGGAAGCACCGTGTTTGTGTATCCTCACGCGAACGGATATCTAGAACAATTCTAGATCTGGATTGCTAGATCCAATAAACTCTTTCTATGAAAAGGCTATATGAATTTATTGGTGTTCTTAAGCTTTTGATTCTCAATCTTAACTCAAGAATATGTTTCTCAAACATATAGGGATTCATATGTTTAATGGCTGGTGAAAAGATGTATTTATAGTCCCTAGTCATTAACCCTTAATGACCTAGGAAACCTAAATCCCATCACCCAATTAAACTGCTAAAAATCCGGCCCAGGCACTCTGGCACGGTCGTGCTCACAAATCGGCACAGTCGTGCCAATAGGCACGGTCTGGTTAAAGTATTTTCACTTTAACCATTAATTTTCTTTATTAACATAAAATTAAAAACTACCTTTCATTAACTGTTAGTAAATCAGACCTAAAAGATGATACAAAGTAATAAAACCAAATCGACAAATAAGAACTCATAATTTATGTGGTTCACCAACAACTTATTGGCTACGTCCACGAGCGGAGGGAAAACAGATATTATTACTATGGATGGAGATCCAAGAACAAATTACAGATGATCATTCTTGTGAACCAAGAAACACAAGAGGTCCAGAAAAGAAAACCTGGAAATCTAGTTTTCTACAAATACAAATCTCACTAATCTAGTTACACGAATTATTGATCACAATAATTCTTGACTGTGCAAACCTTATATCTAGAATTATAGATTTGGAACTTCCGTCTAACTTCTTGAACTTCTTGAACTACTCTCTAGTTGTAGTTCTAGTTGAATTTTTTTTTTATTATGTTAGGGAGAGGGTTGTATTTATAGTCACATAAATACCAAAACCTTTGGCAGTAAGGAATCCTAATTCTTGGAGAGAAAGCAACTCTTTTCTATAACTCTATTCTATAAGGAAACCACAATCCTTATTCTTGAATAAGTCCTTAACCCTTATTCTAATGGGAAACCTCTTTAATTCAAAGACACCTAATCCTAACAATCTCCCCCTTTACTTTAAATCCTTCATAGCAACAAACAGACGACGAACTTAGCACATCTCTACCCTGAGCTGCATCTTTCGTACCATAACAGATTTTCTCCACCTTTGCCTTAGTCTGCCTTTCGTCAAATACACTAGATTTATCCTCCATACACAACCAGATATATTACGCGCCATGTATCCCATTGAACACCCAAAATTTGTCTCACTAGACAAACAAACAACCGTGTCCTCTGGACAATTAGAAATTTTGCAAGCATGTATCCCACTGAACACCCAGATGGTGCACCTATGGGATCACTCTCCGACGAGCATCTAACAGAATTTCAGATGTGTCACAACCAAACGACATGGATCTTGCAAACCATAGATGAAGTGACAATATCATAAGAACCCTTAGCGGCGCCCAACGGCCTCTCCTCGGTCCCATCTTCTCTTTTAAGATTCAGAACTAGTGTGTGTCGATCTCCTAACTGTGGCTTGCCTAATTCACTCCCACCTAGAGTAAATCGCTACTCTACTTGTTTGTCAACACCATCACCAATCTCAAAAATCACATCCAAACCCTTGCAGACATTCAGAACTCCGCCTTTACCTTTGAAATTGTACCCTTTCTTGTCTAACTGACTAAGAGATACCAAATTCTTTACTACTCGTGGAATATGCCTAACCTTGTGTTGGTGTTGGTTCCCTAGGCACGTTTGTTAAACGTTATATGTGTTATCATTATATTCATATTGATTAAGAGATATTTTGATTATTATTAATGCTCATGTTTGCTTATAATAATCTCTGTCCCTAGAGCTTGTTAAGCACTAGTATAAAGGCTAAATGATCATGGGATGATCATGTTAGATTTATGGGTACTTGTTTGGAACAAGGTACTGGACATGACCCGCGGTATGAGATTTATGTCATGGTCAATGTCATATATAAATCTCATATTAGTTATGTCATTTGAATCCTTAGACATGAAGTTATTATAGTCTTCGACTTGATGAAGATTATGTTTGACATATTCAAACGTTACCTTTAACCAGGTAGCTATAAAGGGTATAATTGGCATAATCGGATTCACGTAGGGAAGAATAATAAGCTAATTGGATTTGTCCCTCTTCGGAGAGATGTCAAGCTTGGGCCCCTAGAAGGAATGATGTTGATGAAATGTTTGGCCAAACTCAAATGGATTGATTGGATCAATGTCATTTGGATTATCAACCTATTCGGAATCGAGAAAGTATTGAACAATACAAGTTGACTTGTTGACCATGACTTGTGTTCAAAGACATCGGGACAAAGGGATTATGAACATGTTCTAAAAGGAATGCGAACTTGTATCTAGTTACACTATTTGGGTAGGTATGACGGTTTGCTAGAACCTAATCATATCTTATGGATTCATGTTTGGGTCCATTGCCAACTTAGTGTAATACTAGAGGGTCACACACAATAGAACGAATCTTAAAAGGACTTAATTGGAATTTGGGTTGAAGGACCTTTGAAGGATTTTGGAAATTAGAGGAGCAAGAAAGAGAATTTGGGAAAATAGGATAGGTCCGGTCGGACCTTGTATAGGACCCAGCCGGACCCTATCAATGACCCGGGCGGATCTGATTGATGACCCGGGCGGACCAGTCGGCTCCGAGTTGGAACTTTCCTAATTACGATTTCTTGCGGGTTTAGACACAAGTTACCTATTTGGAATAGGTCTAACTTGTATTTAAACAACCTCTAGTTGCCCTAATCAGACCTAAGTATTATGATATGTTTGTGAGAGCCTCCAAGGGTTTGAGAGAGTTTATTTCTTGTTCTAAGACATCCCTAGATTGAAGAACAAGAATACACATACATAATTATTCCATATAGTTCTATACATCATGAAAGCGTGTTGCATGATTTGGTCTAGCAACCAAGATTAAGTGTTCTTGATATTTGTTCGTGGTGTGGATACCGCTAGAGGGTGAAACTTATCATCTTCAAAGTTCGTGATTCTTGCTATGTTCGTGATCAAGGTTTCAAGCCTCCATCGAATTCAAGGTTGCAAAATCAAAGGCATCAAAGGTTAGTATTCTAGTATTCATTATGTTGTATTTGACTTAATCATATGAATGGATCTATGGGCTTTGAGTTTCATAAAATTTTTAAATGCTTTATTCCGCTGCGCATATTACTACGAAACCCAACAGTGGTACCAAAGCCCCGTTCATGTTGATTATTTCAATACATGATCATGTTGTGTGTATATAAATTGTTTGTTTATGTGCCTAACATGATTTGAATATTGGGATTATGATGTTTATGTGTTATATGCGTTTTATGTGGTTTATTGTTTCATAAACTTTAATCACACTATTCAATCGCAATAAAAATTATGGTGGATTTAAAATTGTTTGGGTTATCAAATTTTGATTGGATCAAAGTTTTGATAATCTAGGGATTCATGAATTGTTTATTCAAGGTTCTGATGTTCATGGTGATTGGATCATCAAGAACACTAAATCCTAATTGAATCGGGGAAAACAATTTTGAGCAAAATTTTTGGGACTCTAAAAATTCTGGGTTTTTCGGTGTAGGTCCGACCGGACCAGAGCAAGGACCCGGCTGGACCCTATGGTCTAGAGCGGGGGCCAGGCGTTTGGTTTTGGGTTCGAACTAGAAAAAATTCTGGGTTTTTCGAGAGGGGTTCGACCGGACCAATGATGAGACCCGGCCGGACCTTCTGGTCTGGTTGGGGGCTCCGCATGTTGTCTGGGTGTGGATCTCGGGGTTTAATTTTCCTATTTGTTTTAGTCTTGTGATTCTGAGATTGGTTCGAGGTTTGGATGGCTAATCTACGTTCATCGAGATTGTGTTTCTCAAACTTGATCGCATTCAAATATTCAAAGATAAAACGAAGTTAGAATTATGAAGAGTTCATAATTGCTAAAATTGAGAAAAAAAAGTTCTTGATTCAAAGATTGGAGATCCATGTGGAATTGTGGATGCAATTGGCCTATGTTCATCGAGACCATCTATTGCTTAGTTTCGGCCACATGGACTACTTTCTTTGTTTCTTGAATTAGTGCGGAATTGTGGTTGCTTATGGCTTAGTTTCGGCCGCACTTCTTGTTGTCTTGATTTGGAAATAATAACCAAAGTTCAAAAGGTCTCGTCCTCATAATTATAGAGAAACTAATGACACATAAATATTATGCTTAAATTAATGATGATTAATTTAGTGGCTAAACTTGATGCGTAACATATTTATCTTATGTGCTCATAAATGTGTTGTATGCTATATGGTGATGAACCTTCTTAAAAGTTTTAAGTCCTCTTTCCACGCCATGATTAAAACACTTGTAAGTACACGTGTATTTTCATGTGGGCTCGCCAAAGCGAGGTGCATTGATTTTACTATTGTAGGAGCAAGATGAGTGAATAAGATTTTCCTATGCGTTTAAAATGGTTGGACTTAATAAGGCGTTAAAATAGTTTTGGGCCTAGGCAAAGATGAGATTAAACATGATTTTGAAATTGGATTCCTAAGAATCATATGGGATATGATTGACATGATTGTCTACCTAATTAATTTGATTTTGAGCGGTGCGCCAAAGCGTACTTGAAATTAAATTAAAGTTGGATCTTAGCCCAATTTAATGGAATCTCAGAAAAAGATCTAAGAGTCATATGGGAAATGATTGACAAGGTTATCTACCTAATTAATTTGATTTTGAGCGGTGCGCCAAAGCATACTTGAAATTAAATTAAAGTTGGATCTTATCCCATTTAAATTATATTATACATTGGATGTATAAGAAGGTTATATAATTTAGTGGGAGTATTTTTGGAAAATACATTATTTATCTCTTTAATGAGATTGGTACTTGTAAAATTTTGGAAATTTTGCATGAGTTGTAGATAATGACAACTAACTTAATATCATTGCGATCAATCCTTGTTAAGGATAAGCTTCAAGAGAATGGTACAAACTTCATGGATTGGATCCTCAGCCTAAGAATCGTTCTAAGGCAAAAGAAGGGTTGTACATTCTTGATAGGTCTATTCCTAAAGGAACCCAAAGCCAATGCCCCTAGGGCGGAAGAGACAATCACAAGAAACATGAGTATGATTTTAGGGATGTGAGTTGTCTCATGCTCGCGATTATGTGCTCAAAACTCCAACAAAGTTTGGAACTTGTGGAAGCTTATTAGATAAGCGTGGAGTTAAGAGACATGGTTTAAGAGAAATCTAAGCAAGAAAGGTATAAAACCATTGTTGCATACACTTATTGCAAAATGAGTGAAGGGCAACAAGTGGAACCTCACATGTTTAAAAGAAAGGCTACGTAGAGCATCTTGAGAAACTAGGCTGTCCAATTGGATTGGAGCAAGCCACGGATCTCATTCTTAAATTCATTGACTAAGAGTTATAATCACTTTGTGATGAACTATAACATGCTTGGAATGGATAAAAGAATCTCTCCGAGTTGCATGTGTAAGTACCCCAATCTGAAATCAACCAACCTTAGTGGAACTCTTAGCACCATTCAGGGATAAACTGATAGGCTGGGACCTTACTAGGATAAACTGAAAGTTCCAAGACTGCTCTGGAATTAAACTTGGAAAAATCCAGAAGCTCGCCAGGCTGAGCCATACGGATGGTTTGGACGCGGGAAGGGCCTAGCCGTACGATTGGTTTAGGCACCTTCAGTCCCTATAAATTGAGACCCTTGCTGATCATTTCAGAGGGGGGAAGAAATATAGTTTTGTTGGTGAAACTCTGCAGAAATCTAGCCTGAGTGAAACACCACCAAACACTTGAGTGAAAAGAGAGGAAGATATGCCATAACCACCATAGGTGAAGCTTCCTTATCCCCATATTCTCTTCATCTTAAACTCTTTTGTTCTTATTTATGTTGTTCATTTACTTGCATTTTAAGCCTTGCCCTTGTCAAGCACTTTTGTATTGCAAGTCTTGCCCTTGTCAAGCACTTTTATATTGCAAGTCTTGTCCTTTCAAGCACTTTATACTCTTGTTATGTATCTTGGAACCAAATCATGAAATGATTCAAGGTGCCCTCACATCCAAGTATGTGAAAAAAGGATAAAACCTAAAGAAGATCATGATTTGTTAATTTCTTGCCTTTAAATAGCTTGATGATCCATTTTTATGGTGAAAGCATGTATCGTTATGTTGTATTTGGCCATGATGATCATGTTGGGTGATAAAGTTCCAATCTTTATCATCCTAACCTTGATTTAGCCTAAAATCCCACATTTGGGTCATAAAGATTCAATCTTTATGTCATTTTGTTGTCCCTAAAGGTTTAATCTTGTATAAAGATCCCATTTTGATGGTAAAGTTTGAATCTTTACTCATCAAAATGGCTATCTTGGCTCAAAGGCCACTTTCATCAACTTTTCTTAATAATTCCCCAATGATTGTCTTAATCACATCCAAAATTCTTGTTTTGGTGTCTAATCTAGTAATTAATGACATAGGGATTATTTAATTTGTGTTTTATTACAAAAGAATGGCTGGAAATGATCAAACAGTCCAGTTTCAGACAAAATGCTCTGTTTCTGTATGGAACTGGACTGATTCTTGGGAATCTGATAAAATTCCCAGGAAGACCCCCTTTAGCCGTACGGCTACTTTGTCCAGGGGCATGTTTCAGTCCAGTTCCCCTTTAATCCAGAATGTTTACAAAGAACCCCATTTTCTGTTAAAATTCTAACCGTTTTCCGTTAAAGTCAGTTTCTCCCGTTTTCTAAACACACATATGCACTTTTCGTTAACAAACTTAGGGAGACTCGGCTTTGTCCGAGGCGGCTTGGGTGACGTGAAACTCTTCCCAAGCCGTAACCTGACCTCCGAACTCATAAATCTCTAACCAATTTCATTTGTTGGGTTAAAATTTAACAAATGTGGCGACTCAATTATCTTTTGAAATTACACGTGTTGATTCTCGAGGGGAAATCTTTCCATTTTTCCCGTGGGTATCTTACAGTGGCGACTCCGCTGGGGAATAGAGTGTTTTCAAACTTCTTTTTAGAAGATTCGGGGGCATTCTTGTGTGGTGGTCAAACTCACGTCCCCGTTTGTTGACTTTGTGCATTTTTGTGTGTATTTTATGCTTCTGTTTTGATTTCTGGGAATGAAACTATTCTGGGATTGCCATACACTAGGGCTTGATGATCAGAAGCTGAAAATTTGCAAAAAATAATGGATCTCCTGCTCTAGCCGTACGACTGGTTTTGCCGGGCCCACAAAATGTTTCAAATTAACAATTTTGTGCAAGGCAAAAACATTCTGATGGTCCCGCTTTGCTTCTTCTTGTCCAGGTTCCATTTACAGCCTCTACTTGTGCACATTTACCTCCTTTTTCTTAACCAAAAATGAATTTTCAAAGCTTGGTTATGCACAAATTTTTTGGACATAAAATTGGGTTTTCAAAACCCCATTGTGCATGACCCTTTTCGTAAAAATCTTGGTCTTCAAATTCTTTTGTTGTGCACAACCTTTTTGTACAAATGATTTTCAAAAGGTTGTTCTTGTTGTAAAATTTTGGTTTCAAAAACCTTTGGTTGTGCACAACCTTTCCCAAGTACAAAATTTTGGCTCTCGTTTGTTCATATCTTTGCTTGATTACTTGTGCAAATTACTTGTTTAAATTGTTTGTTCATGTCTTGTATATACTCTTGTTCTTGCTCATGATATTAAAACGCATGGAAAATTTCTATTTTGACTCAAAAGGGAACATAGAAGGCTTCACACAATGCGCACTCGACCTTGTGCACGTTCCAAAAACCCTTTAAACCTTTAAACCCGGGATGGATGCCACGATGCAGCTTGATTGGTGCTCTTGTGCCCTTCTCGCGCGCACGGGTCCATTCCACCTCCCCTTCCGAGCCGAGTCAACCACACTTGTCAGTGACACACAAATACCGTGACCTTGGTTGGTTTTTGGTCTAGCTCACGTCATCACGTCCTTAATACGTGTCCAAACGCTAATTATGGCCAAGTTAACGCCCGAGTCACGACTCCTTGTGAAAGAAAGTGTGACCAAGGTCATCTTTGACCCAGTCCTTGACTTATGCGTTAATTCCAACCATAATTAACCGAAGTCATGTATTAAGGATAGGATGACACCGCGTCATTAGTCTCTAATGCTTGACCCGTCCTAATCATCATTAATCCCAAGGCTAAGGTCCGGGACCCCTCGTTAAACGAGGTCATGCCGGAATTTCGTTAAAGCGTTAAGTTAATCTTAACCTTAGCCGGGGCCTAATTATGATAAGAATGGCCCGCGCATTGGAACTCTATGACGTACTAGACCTTAGGTTCGTCTCTTTTGGTCGGTGGAAGCTGCGTGCCCTATAGGACCCTCGCCCGGGATAGTCTGTCCTTGGGAGTGTGCAATACAGGTGAAAAACGAGGGGTCTATAGGCGTAGTGATGGCCTCCACTGATCCAGGGTTTAGATTAGTTGCGAAAAAGAAGAGAAATCTTTTCCAACCAATTAGGAATAAAATGCGTTTTAAGTAAACAGGAAAAAAATATATGATAAATAAAGACAGTAAAAATTCATGTTGCATGAGCCTAAGCCTCTTCCCAAACACTAGCCCTAATTGGTACCCGAGTCTGAAATGGACCTCCTTCTCCTCCACAGCTCGTAGGAAGTGGGTCAGGGTTCCGGGCTGTCGTCTGGTTAGTGCCGAGTCTGACAGTTCATCAGCCGCTTCACTCAAACTTCTTCAAATGACTAGTCCGGCAGGAAGTAGTAGTGGGGGTGACAACACAGTCGATCCTAATGGGCTCACCAGGGAAGAGTTGGTACAAGCTCTAGAGGCCACCAGGGCCAGGGAAGAAAGTGTCAGAAAACATCAGGAGGATATGCAGAATAAGGTTGTGGAAGCCATGAGACAGAGAGGGATAGCCGTCATATTTGAGAATGATGGAGGTTTTGTGGAAATCACGGAGGAAGAAGAGGTTGAAAATGTACGACCCCAGGGTTATAACCGAGTTCCCCCTCCCCAAACTTACCCCAATGTGGCGACCTCACGTCCCGCATTCCAAACTACCATCCACCAAAGTATGCCTACCACCCAGTTTCCTTTTGTCCCGCCGGAAGGATTTCCCATGTGTCCGCCCGGATTCAACCTATATGGTTCGATCCCGACAAGCCGAACACCTCTAGCTCCGACCACCGCCGGGTTACCACCTCCATCTTTGCCGATTGTCTCCCGAGGGGTACCATACCCATTTCAATACCCGGTGGCACAAGCTTCCGAAGTAACTCCACCATGCATCCCAGCCAGTAATTCGGGATATGGGTTTGTTTACACCCATGCACCGCCTCAAAATCTTCCTCCGGTAATACCATCCACCACCGTGCCTCCGACAGTAATGCCAGTGACAACCCAAACCATGGGATCTATCAACTCTAGCCCGCACATGGACCCTCAAATGGGGTGGTTGGTGGAGAAGTTGAAACAAATGGAAGAAAGGTTTGAGGGGATGAACGAGAAGAAATCCACCGCAGGAGTCACAGATCACGATAAGATCGTCCCTCTTCCTCACCGGTTTAAAATGCCAGAGATTGATAATTTCGATGGAACCGCTTGTCCCCAAATTCATCTCAATGCCTACACCCTAGCAGTGAGGGCAAAGGGTTGTACCGTATAACAAATGGCCGATCACTTTCAACTATCTCTGAGAGGAAATGCACTCAAATGGTTCTTTAACCTAAAGGACGAATTTCGAGTCACATGGGACCGGATTAAGGAAGCATTCCTCACCAAATACCAGTCTAACTTGGAGTGGGAAACCAATCGCACTGATTTGCAAGGAACCTTACAAAAGAATGATGAACCGATTGGTGAGTTTTACAAGAGATGGAATTACAAGCTCGGGGAAATTTCCAATCCGCCTACTGAGGATGAGCAGCTTGATATCTTTCAGTCATGCCTGAAACCTCAATTGCAGGCTTTGATCAGTCACCACTTCTACCCTAATCTTCGGGCCATGGTAACCGCTGGGTCCAAGTTTGAGAAGGCCCTCAGTGAGCAATCCTCCGCTCAGGGCAGTGGTAGATCCTACCGGTACCGCCCTCCGACCACCGGTAAAGGGAAAGAAACCTCAGCAGTAGTTAACAACATCCAAGGGGAAACCCCGGGGCAAGTCCCGCAAAGGGCAGAAAACTCAGAGAGACGTCCGTATGTGAGGTTTGAAGATTTCGGGATGCCTATAAGCAACGTGTTTGAAGGGTTAGTAAAACAAGGCCTTGTGAAACCTTTGGTTAACTATCAACCCAGAAATCTCGAGAAACACCTCGACAGAAACAAAAGGTGTGCCTTTCACAATTATCGTGGCCACAACACCGATGACTGCTCTGTGGTAAAACGCATCATCCTTAACCTAATTGACAAGGGGAAGCTTTAACACCCTCGTGGTCCAAATGTAGTCAACAACCCCTTCCCCGACAACAGCGCCGTCAATATGATTGAGTTCGGGCAAAACAGCGTGAACATGATTGAGCTTGGAGGACCAGCACCGGTAACCTTCTTGGAATTTAACACCCCACTGGTGGAAATCGGGGAGAGGTGGAAGGACATCCTGTGGGCATGTGTACAAGAGGGAAAGATGAAATGCCCCCCGGATTGTATGATAGCCAATGTGCTAAGTGCAAGGATCCCACACCAGAATGCCAGTGATTTGGTCGTGATTAAGCTCACTGCGCACAATCTAACATATGAGGAATGCATGGCAGAATTAGAGAAGGCCGTTAAAGACGAGGTGGAAGGCCAAATCCATGGTGCAAACGGGTGTTGTCCCCCTCATCATGATCACTTCCATGTCACGGAACTGTGTAGCTCCTCGACCGGCAAAAGATTGGTTAGAAGGGTATGCAACCACGATGAGGAAAATGTGCCCGAAATGATGGGAAGCCTGGGAATGACTAATTATGAAGGGCACCTCACCCAAATGAGAGGGGAAATCCGCTCCTTGTCTCGCGAAGAACTCCGGTTTCTCTGTAAAAGTGATGACGATGAGGTGTCCTCCTCATATGTGCCTCCCTTGTCCCATCCCCGAGAATGGTGGAAGACTTCCCACTTTTAAATGACTTCCTATCCTTGCCACCACTATCACCACCACCTTAGTTTGGCGATGATGGGTCGATGTTTCCGGAATACTTTTTTTGTATGTTGACTTTCGAAAAACTCTGAGAGACCGTAGGAGTTTGGGAAGAACGAAACACCCACCCTATTTCCCTCAAAAAAATCCGTGAGTCAGCATATGCCTCAAACGGAATGATCAAAGTGAATGAGTTAAGAAAGGTAGTGTGGCCTTACTCCACCAAGGATTTGCCAACACCCGTGGAAGAAAAGGAGAAAGTAGATTACTCTGCGGAGGTAAGCGTGTTGACCCGCTCCGGGCAGGTGGACACGGAGAATCCCAAGAAGCCTCCACCACAGGAGCATCGCTCACCTCCCCTTTTGGCCAAAGAGACAGGGGATGCGGATCTTGAAAATGAAGACCCCGTCCTTACTCAACTGAAAAGGACCCAAGCCAACATATCTCTTTGGTCTCTCCTTACGTCGTCTTACCCGCATAAGCTCAAGTTGGAGGAATGCCTGGCTCAAACCATGGTTCCTACCACGGCTACCCCTGAGGAAGCCGTACAAATGATTGGGAGTGTTCAGTATGGAAACATCATCACCTTCACAGATTTGGATCTTCCCAAATTCGGAGCCAACCACAACGAGGCTCTTTACATCACGGTACAGTTGGATGACCGTCGCCTTCCCCGGGTCTTGGTCGACAATGGGCCCACCATAAATGTCCTCCCTGCCAAAATGATGGGCTTACTTGGTCTTAAGGTTGAAAACCTCAAACCCTCTGCAATCACTGTCAAAGCCTATGACTCAACGGCACGATCAGTCTTAGGGGTGGCTACCTTGGATCTTTGGTTTGGGAAACAAGTAGTGCCAATGGAATTCCAAGTGCTTGACATCCCGATCTCATTCACCGCTTTGCTGGGACCCCCGTGGCTTCACAAGGTCAATGGAGTGGCTTTTACCCTCCACCAATGCGTAAAATACGTACAAGGGAACAACCTGACGGTTATCTATGGGGAAAGTGTCACCACGGAAGGAACAAACACCAATGGAATCCCTGTATTGGAAATTAAGCATGAGGAAAATGGTATGATTTTAACCGGCTTCACGGAAATTCCCTCTAAGGGAGTGAACTTAACTACTCCGCCATTGAAAAGACGTGTGCTGGACTGGTATGGGTAGTGAGGAAATTGAAGCATTACATGCATTCCCACTCGATACAGCTCATCTCCAAAATAGATCCCATCAAATGTTTGTTGGAAAAGCCTTCTCTGTCCACGAGACTCACCAAATGGTCTTTCTTCCTAGCAGAATATGATATCAGTCATGTGACGCGAAAAGCAATCAAAAGGAGAGTTATGGCGGAACACTTGGCAGATTTCCCTAGCAATGAAGAAAAGGAGACTGACCCCCAATTCCCTGACGAAGGGATATTTGCTCTTGAGGGCGAAAACAAATGGCAACTGTTCTTTGATGGCACCGCGAACAAGAGAGGAAAAGACAATGGAATGCTCTTAGTGGATCCGAAGGACGAGTACACCCCTATTGCCATAAAATTAAACTTTGAGGTGACCAACAATGCCGCCGAATATGAGGCATGCACAGCCAGCTTAGAGGCCGCCCTTGAAAGGAATGTGAAAGAATTGGAGGTCTATGGGGATTCAGCCTTGATCATCAACCAAGTGTCTAACAAATGGAAGGCGTTGGACCCGGGGCTGCAAAAATACCACGCCCACATGGAGGAGCTCATGGCCCAATTCAAAGAGGTCAGCTTTCATTACCTACCAAGGGATTGAAATCGCTTCGCGGATGCTTTAGCTACCTTGGATTCTTTAGTGGAAATCCCCAAGGGAAAATCAATAAAACCCTTCAGAGTTGGTAGAAAAGAAAATCTGGCCTACTGTTGTGAAATTGAAGGAGCCCCGGAGAAAGTAGAGGAGCCATGGTACAACCAAATCTACCAATTTCTCAAAGAAGGAGATGTTTCCTTCACAAATGAGAAAGGAGAATACAAAGACGGGATCAAAGCCAAAGGTGTGGTAGCCCTCAAGCGATTGGCATCCCACTACGTGATCTTGGGAGACATCTTATACAAGAAACGCCATCAAGGCCTTTTCCTAAGGTGCATAAGTGCAAAGGAAGCACGGGAACTCATGAAAGAGGTCTATGGTGGAGTGTGTGGCCCCCACATGAATGCTCGGGCCCTAATGCAAGTCATCCTACAAATGGGGTATTTGGAGGGTGAAGTGGAAATGGCAATGAAAAAGATGGGATTAAAGAAAGCCGTAGGGCCGGATGGAATACCAATTGAGGTGTGGAGATGTTTTGGGAGAGGGGAATAGATTGGTTAACAACACTATTCAACAAGATATGGAGAAGTAACACAATGCCATTGGAGTGGAGGAAAAGTACTCTAATCCCTTCGTATAAGAACAAAGGTGATGTCCAAGATTGTGCCAACTATCGAGGGATCAAACTAATGAGCCATACGATGAAACTTTGGGAAATAGTGATTTCACAACGGTTAAGACAAATTGTGAATATTTTGGATAACCAATTTGGATTTATGCCCGGCAGATCGACTATGGACGCAATCTATCTTATGAGACAAATCATGGAGAAACATCAAGATAAAAAGAAAGATTTGCATATGGTTTTCATTGATTTAGAGAAGGCGTATGATAAAGTGCCAAGAGAGGTACTTTGGTGGGCTTTAGTAAAGAAAGGAATTTCAAAGAAATATATTGATATTATCAAGGACATGTATAATGGAGTTAGTACTAGTGTACAGACAAGCGTTGGGAAGACAGAAGAGTTCCCTATCACGATTGGAGTGCATCAAGGCTCTACACTTAGTCCTTTCCTCTTTGCCCTGATAATGGACGAAGTGACGAGGTCAATCCAAGATGATATTCCATGGTGTATGTTGTTCGCAGATGATATTGTGCTGATAGATGAGACAAAAGAAGGTGTTGAAAGTAAATTGGAGTTGTGGAGACACACTCTGGAATCTCGAGGTTTTAGGTTAAGCAGAAGCAAGACTGAATATATGGAGTGTAATTTTAGCAAAATTTGGAAGCAGAGAGGCACGAGTGATCACATTCGATGGAAAGATTGTCCAAGCTTCCGAGTTCTTTCGCTATCTTGGATCTATTATCCAAAAAGATGGAGAATTGGATGGAGATGTGGATCATAGGATTAAAGCATGTTGGTTGAAGTGGAAGAGTGCCACATGGTTTCTTTGTGATCCTGGCATGCCAAATAGATTAAAGGGAAAATTCTATCCTACGGCAATTAGGCCTGCACTGCTTTATGGCACTGAATGTTGGGCCGTGAAACAGTGGCATATTCATAAGATGAATGTAGCGGAGATGCGTATGCTACGATGGATGTGTGGGCATACAAGAAAAGATTGATAGAGAAATGAGGTGATCAGGGGTAAAGTAGGAGTTGCGCCCATTGAGGATAAAATGAGGGAGCATCATCTAAGGTGGTTTGGTCATGTGAGACGAAGACCGAGTGATGCACCGATTAGGAGACCTGAAGAGTGGAGAAGTGATAAAATGGTGAGGGGTAGGGGAAGACCCAAGTAAACTTGGATTAATGTGATTGAAAATGATATGAGTTTACTCGAAGTGGATGAAGATGTGGCGTTGAAGAGGCGGGAGTGGAGGGCGAAGATTCATGTGAATGATGGGGGTTGATCGTACTTTTATTATTATTATTTATTTATTTATTTATTTTATTTCTCCATGTTTTTCCTCTCTTTCTCTCTCTCTCTCGCTCTCGCTCTCTTTCTCTCTCTCTCTCTCCCTCTCTCTCTTCCTTTTATCACGATGACATATGAGGATTCATGTTAGCCGAACCCAAATTATTTTGGGACTAAGGCTTTGTTGTTGTTGTTGTTGTTTGTTGTTGATGGAGACCGACTGCGTACAATTCGTGAAGAAGTGTGATAAGTGCCAATGGTTCTCCAACCTTAATCACCTGCCGCCTCACCATTTGTACTGCATGACAGCCCCATGGCCTTTCTCAACTTGGGGCATTGACATCATCGGAAAGATTTACCTACCCAGAAGCAATAGTCATGAATTTGTCTTGGTAGCCGTGGACTACTTCACAAAATGGGTCGAAGCCAAATCCTACAAAGTCTTGACCTCAAAGAAGGTCACGGAATTTATGAAGGAAAACATCATATGCCATTATGGAGTCCCGAATAAGGTCATCACTGATAATGGCTCGCACTTTGAGGGCGAATGTGATCGACTGTTAGGAGAATTTCGAGTCACCCGCCACAAGTCCTCCCCTTATAGGCCTCAAACCAATGGAGCGGTAGAAGCCGCTAACAAAACACTTGAGAGGATCATCAAGAGGATGGCAACAGGGGGTAGGGATTGGCCCGAGAAGCTACATCTAGCGTTATGGGGCTACCGGACTTCAGTCAGGACCACCATCGGGGAAACTCCTTTTGCTCTAACTTATGGGATGGAGGCCATGCTTCCAGCGGAGTTGGAGGTCCCATCTCTAAGGGTTTTGCTGGAAAATCGAATTCATGAGGTAGATTGGCTTCGAAGCCGGCACGATGAATTGTCCTTGCTAGATGAACGCCGTTTGAAAGCCATGGAACACATCCGTGCCTACCAAGGGAGAATGGCACGAGCCTTTGACAAAAAAGTAAAGCCCCGAAAAATTCGGGTAGGAGACCTGGTTCTCAAAGTAAAACCCCCGGGAAGGTCTAATCCCGATGGAAAAGTGGGACCCCGTATGGATCGGTCCCTTCGTGGTGCAAGAGGTTTTTTCGGGAGGAGCAATGAGACTTGCAGATTTGGATGGTAACCCTTTCATGCACCCGGTCAATGGCGACAAGCTCCGCCGATACTTTGTTTAAAAAAAATGAGTGCTAAAAGAATATACCCACCTAGATTGAAAACCCGTTTGGGCGGTCTAGGAAAAAAACAGGGTCGCACCATGAGTCATAAAAAATGAACTACGATGACCTGAGCCCCTTAGTCCTATTTGTAAAAGGGGTTAGGCAACCAATCATTGGCCGGTCTCAAAAATAAATAAAATTCAAATTTGGTTCTTAAAGGAAACTTCATGATAAATAACCACTGCCACCATGGTTAAAACACTTCTTTGATGAGTTCAAGCATGGTCTACTCTCAACTCAATGACATGCTGTCACGACCCGAAAACCCGTCTCTATTTTATTATTAAATAATTAATTATTTATCTATTTATTTGATTATTTATTTATGTGCGCATTTTATATCTCATAATATTAATTTGTGTCTAGCATTATTTGGTTGATATTGTGTTAAGTGTGAAGTAGGGGAATTATTTCAAAGAAGGGTTATAAGGGTTTAAGTGTTCTAGTTAAATGTAGAGGGGTTATTTGTGAAACTTTCTTTTTAAAAAATATCCTTCTACTCCCTCCCTTCTCCCTCACTCTTCCTCACCAAACGCACACACGCACACTGCAAACTCTCTCTCTCTCTCCCTTCCATGAAAGGTAAACTCCCTCCCCTCCCTCTTTCTTCATTTTAGTCATCTTCCTCTCATCTTTTCTTAGTACTCATTTTATGAAATGTGTTTAGATCGTCGATAGGATCGTGTAGAGCCAAAAATATTCGAATTCCGTCTCATTCCGTAAAATTCAAGTAAGTTGCTTTTCCCCCATTTTTATGCTAAAATGTTCATCTTTAGTTTATGTAATGCTTTAGTTCATATATATGTCATTTTGGTTGAGTTTGGAATTTATTTGTATTTTTGTTCATCTTTTGTGATTTTTGAGAATGTTGGGATCAAATCTTGGTTTGGGTTGTTAAATGATTTTATATGAGTTATTTTTAGGCTTAGAAGTTATTTTGGCATTTGGGTAAACTAGTTGGAAGTCTTGATTTTGAGTATTTGAGAATTGGTAAGAATTTGAGTTGTTTTGGTAAGAACATGGATGAACCCAGCTGAGATTCTACCCAATTCGTCGACCGGGCGCCCGCCCGTGTTGATCCAGGCGCCCGCCTACATGGCCAATTTCTGCGACCAACCTTCTGTTTCTAGTGAGCGCCCGCCCGAACCTTTCTGGGCGCCCGCCTGCCCCTGTTTAGGCGCCCGCCCGCCCCTGATTCCTGGCACTCTCTTTTGCTTGGTTTAGGCTTAGTTTGTATATTAGATATAGACTTTGGGTGTCACTCTAATTAATTTAAATAGACATTGTGGGATACTCTAGTGTTGAAAATGTTTCCTTCGTGAACAAATGTGTATGGGATTTGATTAATTATTATTTGGAAATGGTTGAGCACTTTATTATGTGTGGTTGGTTTTATTTCATCTCCTTGGTGATTATTTGGTATGGTTCCCTACTTTGGAATCATGAGTTGTTTATTTAAGCTAGTATTTATTACTTAGCATTTATTTAAAAGTCCAGCTGGTTACTTGTGTTCGAGTCAGGCAATGGATAATGCTATAATGGCACAAGCCAAGTCCAGTATAGCGTCGTCCATTGGTCCTTGTTTCCTCATCCAGATTGGCCTTGGTTGAGATGAGCTAGCTTCCTTCGAGAAGTAGTCTAGCTAACTTTTGGAGTATGACTTTGTGTCATGACTCCCGTCCTTTGTGACATGTTACTTTGTTATGGTTCCGGTACCGGGGTTTTCTCTTCAGCTTTTATGCTACTATGAAGATGTTGATTGGTTGATTGTTGAAGCTGCGCAGCGATCCTTTATTTGGTTCTATCAGTTGGGAAACCTTGGCTAATATCCTTTGTTATTTGTTTATTTCCGCTGCTATCTGTTAACTGCTAATTGCTATATTCTATATGTGATTTATTATTGCTTATTGCATCATAGCATGTCATGTAGTTGCATTAGTAACTTATTGAGATTTATCTCACCCCCTTTCTTTTTATCTTTGTTTTTCCTTAAACCCCCCCAGGAGGAAAGGATTAGTACTCGCTGATCACGAGAAGGACGTCGAGTGTGGAAGTAGCTTTTGGGAAGGTTGTTTCGGTTTGCATTATTTAAATGTATAACCTTTGGGATAGTGTCACCAAACATTGACGTCATTAAGAATTGTGTATTTTGTATTTTTGGGTATAAGCTTGTGGAGCTTATGCTAGTTGCATTTTGTTGTTGTCAAGCTTGGATTTATAAAACTTGTACTATCATCTTTTGGTATAAAATGAAATTCTTATCTTCTGTATTTTGGTAATTGTGTGTTAAGTCGACGTCCGGCTGGCGAGTTCCCGGCCCGCGGGGTCGGGGTCGCCACACATGCTAAAAATATAAATAAAACACTTAACCGAACTAATGTGTCTGCAATGGCAATGGGTGGATACTTAGACAGTAGGAATCATCATTACTCCTCGTCTCTCCGCCCCTTCTTTTGGCTCCTCCGAGTTTTCTTCTTTTTCACATAAAAAATCTCGATCTCTTTTCTCCCAAGCTCGGTTGCCCTCCCAATCTCCCCAACAAGCCCAGTTGCCCTCAAAGCCATGTCAACTGCCGCCTTAACCCGGAGATCCTCCATCCGTGCCTCGAGTTTAGGCACCACAGCCATCCTCCTTTCAGCTAGGATTTGATAGTCTTCAACGACATCCCTAGTCCGATTGTGGCCGCTCGCCACATCCTCGACCTCCCTCAAAACCCTACTAGCATCACAATCACCTCCAAGAATGGCCTCACGCCTTTCCTCTATGAGCCTCTGAGTCTGCCCCATGGTCTGTTCATACCAATCCAAGTAAACTGTGGTCAAAACCGTGCTAGCCACACACCTGAGAAGCACCTGAGCCAGAAAGAGGGAATACGCCCACAACCGGGTAAGGAATAAGATGGTGGAAGGATCCCACATAGATAGTGACGGAGGTCTCAAATGCTCCGGATTGACACCCGAGCACTCCAACAAAGGAGTTTGCAACAATCCGAACTGCCTACGAACCAACGAAGGGGTGTAGAAGGATGATCCCAAGAGTCCCGGCACCTGAACAATAGGGGAATCATCCTGATACTCTCTCACGGAGCTAATACGCCAGTACGGGACCCACCAACGAATCTATGAAGTCTGGAGACGAACCATGTACGCCTCCCAATCACCCTGAGCAAAATCCAAAAGAATGCCTCTCAAAGAGTAGGACCACGGTTTGTGAGAAAGAGGAGCCTCGGGCACGGCCATCAACCTCTCCCTTAACCATATAGTGAGAAGAGCGGGGCTACCACCGCACATGAAACCATCACCCAAGGCCAAACGGTCCATACCATGAAGGGTTTCACCTAAGATCAAAGGGACGATGTCTTTTCCCATGAGGCATTCCTCAAGAATACTTAACAGAACCCTGTGACAAGTGCCTTTAGAACTAACCATGTAGAAAAAGGCAAGGATGCACAACCCAAAGGCATTCCAAGAAAACTAATCGGTCCGATCCATGAATCTCTCGGGAAGGTCAGAGATGTCAATAAAAGTATGATTAAGGACCATGCATTGGGCTTCTTCTAAAGGAATACCAAGAAGAGTGACCAACCTTTCAACACACATTATGTCATCAACCAAAGGGAGAGCAATGACTTACGTGTCCATGCCCCCCACCAGAGCCTTGAAATCCTCGTAAGTCGGAGCGATTTCGTTGAAAGAAAAACAATAAACATGTCTTCTGATATCCCAGAAAGATGCAGCGGCCCTCAAAAGCTCAAAATCCAGGATAAATTCTTTGAGAGACCAAAGGGATCTAAGCCCAAACTTGACTTGAAAAATATCCTTGTTCTCCCTCATATGATGCCTCATCCAAAGCCTAAGATTGCCTTCAAAGCATTCTTGATCAACCTTGGACAATTTTGGTGGTTTCTCCATAAGAAAAGACTCCATGGAAAGAAAAACCTTGAAGGACGAAGAAAATGAATTGCTTCTGGACATCAGGCTAAGGCACTTAAGGAGATGACCAGACCCAGAATAAAATTTGATGCAAAAAAGGCACCCACTTCCTTTGCCGTACGGCTACTTTGGCCCTGACAAAATTGATGATTTCTTGTTGGTAGATTGGCTTTATGACCCCCTCATTCAAAGCCCCATCCCAACCATATCATAAATACCCCAGATATTTGCCCTCCTTTGGCTTATGCAAACATGATTCTTGGCTTAAAAAATAATTAGGTTCCCTTGTGAGAATATACGGCGGTCCTTGACATAAGCCCAGTAAAATTTGTGAGGATTATCTCCCGGCAGTCTTTGATGTAAGCCCAGTAAAATTTGTGAAAATTGCTTGATGTGAGAATACCTTAAGACCGGTGAGAAAATCACAGTCTCTCGGCAGTTTGTAAGCCCGTCTTTTGCCTAGTATGAGCATAATCTTAGGAAGTGCTTGACGTAAGCCCAGTAAAAAATTGTGAGAGTTTGCCTAGTGCAAGCCTATCTTAGGCAGTCCTTGACATAAGCCCAGCATAACCTTAGGCCGTCCTTGACATAAGCCCAGCATAACCTTAGGCCGTCCTTGACATAAGCCCAGCATAACCTTAGGCCGTCCTTGACATAAGCCCAGCGAAACCTTAGGCCGTCCTTGACTTAAGCCCAGTGAACTCTTAGGTTTAGAAAACCCCATCCCGGCCATCCTTAGTGGGATGTAAGACCAGCTTTCCCGTCAAACTCCCCAAAGATGGAGTTGACCAATCCTTGACTCAGAATAGTCATTATAGGTTGAAGCCTTTGTCCCGGCCATCCTCAGTGGGATGTAAAACCAGCTTTCCCGTCAAACTCCCCAAAGATGGAGTTGACCAAGCCTTGGCTCAGAATAGTCATTGTAGGTTGAGGTCCTTATCCTCGGTAGTCCAAATGACGTAAGACCATCCTTGTAAGTCAACCCTCTCCATAGAGCCAAGTTGACCATGTCTCGCCTCTGACCCCGAGAGTCACGCTTCCTTGTGTAAGTCAACCCTCTCCATAGAGCAAAGTTGACCATGTCCCACCTCTGACCCCGAGAGTCATGCTTCCTTGGGTAAGTCAACCCTCTCCATAGAGCCAAGTTGACCATGTCCCGCCTCTGACCCCGAGAATCACGCTTCCTTGGGTAAGTCAACCCTCTCCATAGAGCCAAGTTTACCATGTCCCGCCTCTGACCCTGAGGGTCACGCTTCCTTGTGTAAGTCAACCCTCTCCACAGAGCCAAGTTGACCATGCCCCGCCTCTGACCCCGAGGGTCACGCTTCCTTGTGTAAGTCAACCCTCTCCATAGAGCCAAGTTGACCATGTCCCGCCTCTGACCCCGAGAGTCACGCTTCCTTGTGTACGTCAACCCTCTCCATAGAGCCAAGTTGACCATGTCCCGCCTCTGACCCCGAGAGTCACGCTTCCTTGTGTAAGTCAACCCTCTCCATAGAGCCAAGTTGACCATGTCCCGCCTCTGACCCCGAGGGTCACGCTTCCTTGTGTAAGTTAACCCTCTCCATAGAGCCAAGTTGACCATGACTCGCCTCTGAACTCGCCAATAGTCATGCTCGTCCCCTAGGAAATGATGACTGATATCCGCCTAGCCCTTAGGTTTGGATAGCCTCAAAACTTCTCTTCTTTTCTGAACTACGTAGGCTTGATTCCCCGCAAACGGGATACTTAGGAATCCTATACCCCTAGGTCCAGCCATGCAAACCAAAATCGGTCAAGCCGTCCTCCCATCAGATTGGGATGCTTATTTTTATCGACAACCCCGCTTTTTTACAGCGACGTTGCCGAGGGGCTCTGTAAGTACCCCAATCTGAAATCAACCAACCTTAGAGGAACTCTTAGCACCATTCAGGGATAAATTGATAGGCTGGGACCTCACTAGGATAAACTGAAAGTTCCAGGACTGCTCTAGAATTAAACTTGGAAAAATCCAGAAGCTCGCCAGGCTGAGCCGTACGGATGGTTTGGACGCGGGAAGGGCCTAGCCGTACGGCTGGTTTAGGCACCTTCAGTCCCTATAAATTGAGACCCTTACTGATCATTTCAGAGGGGGGAGAAATATAGTTTTGTAGGTGAAACTCTACAGAAATCTAGCCAGAGTGAAACACCACCAAACACTTGAGTGAAAAGAGAGGAAGATAGGCCATAACCACCATAGGTGAAGCCTCCTTCTCCCCCATCTTCTCCTCATCTTAAACTCTTTTGTTCTTGTTTATGTTGTTCATTTACTTGCATTTTAAGCCTTGCCCTTGTCAAGTGCTTTTGTATTGCAAGTCTTGCCCTTGTCAAGCACTTATATATTGCAAGTCTTGTCCTTTCAAGCACCTTATACTCTTGTTATGTATCTTGAAACCAAATCATGAAATGATTCAAGGTGCCCTCACATCCAAGTATGTGAAAAAGGGATAAAACCTAAAGAAGATCATGATTTGTTAATTTCTTACCTTTAAATAGCTTGATGATCCATTTTCATGGTGAAAGCATGTATCTTTATGTTGTATTTGTCCATGATGATCATGTTGGGTGATAAAGTTCCAATCTTTATCATCCCAACCTTGATTTAGCCTAAAATCCCACATTTGAGTCATAAAGATTCAATCTTTATATCATTTTGTTGTCCCTAAAGGTTTAATCTTGTATAAAGATCTCATTTTTATGGTAAAGTTTGAATCTTTACTCATCAAAATGGCTATCTTGGCTCAAAGGCCACTTTCATCAACTTTTCTTAATAATTCCCCAATGATTATCTTAATCACATCCAAAATTCTTGTTTTGGTGTCTAATCTAGTGATTAATGACATAGGGATGATTTAATTTGTGTTTTGTTACAAAAGAATGGCTGGAAATGATCAAACAATCCAGTTTCAGACAGAATGCTATGTTTCTGTATGGAACTGGACTGATTCCTGGGAATTTGTTAAAATTCCCAGGAAGACCCCCTTTAGCCGTACAGCTACTTTGTCCAGGGGCATGTTTCAGTCCAGTTCCCTTTTAATCCAAAATGTTTACAAAGAACCCCCTTTTCTGTTAAAATCCTAACCGTTTTCCGTTAAAGTCCATTTCTCCCATTTTCTAAACACACATATGCACTTTTCGTTAACAAACTTAGGGAGACTCGGCTTTGTCCGAGGCGGCTTGGGTGACGTGAAACTCTTCCCAAGCCGTAACCTGACCTCCGAACTCATAAATCTCTAACCATTTTCATTTGTTGGGTTAAAAGTTAACAAATGTGGCGACTCCGTTATCTTTTGGAATTACACCGTGTTTGATTCTCGAGGGAAAACCTTTCCATTTTTCCCGCGGGTATCTTACAGCATGACATGCTTGAAACTGCAGAGATGAAGATAGTGGAGAATGGTTCTCCAGTGCTCATGGTTCATGATGGAAATGGGCCAAATGCCTATGGAAAGGTAAGACAGACTTGTCAAACCTAAAGGAAATAATTGTGGCTAAAATTATAACTCTAATTGATGCAATTTGGCAATTGGATTGACCATTTAGAATTGTAGTCAAATTTTTGGACGATTTATAAAGGAATGGTAGTGGGACTAGCACTCGGGAAATTTATGTTATAAATTAATCTTTCTAACTTTAATTATTGGGTATTGGATACCGGATATGGGTCCCACATTTGTATAAATGTGAAATAATTAGTAAATTGAAAGACTATTTATAGTAAAGTTTGATCTATGAATGGTAATGATGCAATGGTTGCAACATTGTTCGTAGAACACTTGTAAAGTGACTTTACTAATGAAGTAGAAAATATTATTTTGTTATAAGATAATGAATGATATTTATTTCTTATCTGGAATAAGAAAAGTGCTTTATTTATTATGATTTACTTCATTGTGTTATCATATAAATAAATCTTATATCCTAAATCTTGAAGAACAAAGTAATAAAGGCTATAACATAAACAATTAAAATTCTTTATGCATTACTGTTTTGATCAAATAAATGAGAAATGCATATCTAAAATTCCATGGGATGAAGTTTTAAAGTCATATGATTTGGAATCATATGATTTATGCAAATCCTATTTACTTGGACCAAAACATCTTTTACTAGGGTTAGTAAAAGAGTAACATCTTACTTGACCTAATACATTTCGATGTATATGGTGCATTAAGTAGCAATGCTAAAAGAGAATTTTGGTTGGACTTGGTAAAACTATTCAAAGATTATGACTCGATCATGATGATGAATAATTGAACCAAGAATTTGACAGTCATCGTTGAAGTTGTGAAATAGTTTCACAATTAACTTCACTAAGAACACCATTCTAAATGATGTGTCTACGTGAAAGTATAAGAACCTTATTGGATATGGTTCATTAGATGATAAAGTCAAATTGATCTTCCATTATTTATTTTGGGGCTATGCATTGGAAACCGCTATAATTACACTAATTTGAAGTTCCATCAAAAGAGGTTAAAAGTGAAAGAAAACCTGGTTTGTCTTTCATAAAGAATTAAGATGGTGAGACCCTTTTGGAAAGGAACTGTCTGGGAAACACTCACACTTAAATCTGATAAATATATTTTCATGGAATATCCTAAGAAAACTTGAGGAAAATATTTTACTCATAAGAAACAAATGGTTTGTTGCTTATAATGGTATTTTTCTAGATAAATAGTTTATCTCTAAAAGAATCAGTGGGAGTAAAATATATCTCGAATGGTTCGAGACCTAGAAAATATAAATTAACCTAAGATGGAAGTTGAACAAGTTTTCACAAAGAGTCGTGAAAAGTCCGTTCAAAGTTATACAAAGTGCTTGCGTACATAATAGGATACAATCTATAACAAGAACTATTGGATATTTCGAAATAGAAAATATTAAGATAAAGTTCATTTAGAATGAAGTATTTACCAACTATCAAAGATGCAATGTCCGCTCCACATTTAGATTAAGGACTTGGAGTCATAAAATCTAAAAGTCAATTCATGTGTAATAATCAAGTTTGGAACTTGATCATTCTAACCCAAAGTGTAAAAACCAAAGGATATGAATGAGTTTTCTTAGAGAAAATTTACATGGGTAGCAAGGAACTTACTAGAATTCTCATAGTCATATCTTCGTATTTGGAATATGAAATTTGACAAAAGGATGTCAAAACAGCGTTCCTTAACGGGAACTCACTTAAGGATGTATTGGATACAACCTAAAGGTTTTGATAGTCAAAGAAAATTCTAATAAAGTATGTAAGTTGCGGAAATCCATTAGATGGATTGAAACAAGCTTTTGGGAGTTGGAATCTCCGTTTTGATGAATCAAAGAATTTTGTTTTATCAAGAACGAAGATGAACCTTGTATACACAAGAAGATTAGTGGGAGCATAGTGCTACTCCTTATTTAAATATGTGGATGACATATTGCTCATTGGAAATGACATTCCTACACGTCAGTTTGTAAAGATTTTGTTGGGAAAGGCTTCGCAATGAAAAATATGGGTGAAACCGCATATGTCCGTGGCATAAAGGAAGCTAATTAGTTTAAAGCCAAAGTACATACATTGACAATGTCATTAGAAGATTCCGCAAGGAAAATTCTAAGAGAGGACATTTGTCAGTGTTACATGGAGTTTCTCTTAGCAAGATTCAATGTCATAAGACATGATGAGCATGAGAAAAATGAGTGAGATGTCAAATGCTTCGGCAAATGGATCCATCGTGTATGCCATGATATGTACTAGGCCGGATGTATCTTATGCTTGGAGCATGACGAGAAGATGTCAATCCGACTCCGGTGAAAGTCATTGGATGGCTGCTAAAGCTATTCTTAAGTACTTGAAAAAGGACTAAAGATTCGGGTTTTGATCCATGGAAGGATGGAAGATGATCTCATTGTATATGGGTACACGGATGCATGCTTCCAAACCGACAAAGATGATAGATGATCGCAATCGAGTTTTGTGTTAAATAGTGAAGCTGTAAGTTGGAATAGTTCCAAGTAGAGTACAGTCACTAAATTCTACATACTAAATCTATGTATATTGCTGCAGTGGATGCTGCAAAGGAAGTGGTTTGGATTAAGAAGTTCATTGGTGAACTTGAGATGGTTACTAGCATTGCTAATCTAATAAACCTTATTAGTAATAATAGTGGTTCTATTGATCAAGCAAAGGAACCAAGGGCACATCCTAAATCCAAACACATACTTAGGCGTTTTTATATCGTTCGAGAAATCGTTGATAAAGGAAACGTAAATATATATGCAAAGTACCAACTAATGATAACATTGTGGACACGCTAACAAAGGGACTTCCACAATCTAAACATGATGGTAATGTTAGGTCCATAGGTATTGGATACCTAGGAAATTGGACCTAGGGCAAGTGAGATTGTTGGTGTTGGTTCCCTAGGCACGTTTGTTAAACGTTGTATGTGTTATCATTATATTCATATTGATGAAGAGATATTTTGATTATTATTAATGCTCATGTTTGCTTATAATAATCTCTATCCCTAGAGCTTGTTAAGCACTAGTATAAAGGCTAAATGATCATGGGATGATCATGTTAGATTTATGGGTACTTGTTTGGAACAAGGTACTGAACATAACCCGCGGTATGAGATTTATGTCATGGTCAATGTCATAGATAAATCTCATATTAGTTATGTCATTTGAATCCTTAGACATGAAGTTATTATAGTCTTCCAGTTGATGAAGATTATGTTTGACATATTCAAATGTTACCTTTAACCAGGTAGCTATAAAGGGTATGATTGGCATAATCGGATTCACGTAGGGAAGAATAATAAGCTAATTGGATTTGTCCCTCTTCGGAGAGATGTCAAGCTTGGGCCCCTCGAAGGAATGATGTTGATGAAATGTTTGGCCAAACTCAAATGGATTGATTGGATCAATGTCATTTGGATTATCAACCTATTCGGTATCAAGAAAGTATTAAACAATACAAGTTGACTTGTTGACCATGACATGTGTTTAAAGACATCATGGACAAAGGGATTATGACATGTTCTAAAAAGAATGCGAACTTGTATCTAGTTACACTATTTGGGTAGGTATGACGGTTTTCTAGAACCTAATCATATCTTATGGATTCATGTTTGGGTCAATTGCCAACTTAGTGTAATCCTAGAGGGTCACACACAATAGAACGAATCTTAAAAGGACTTAATTGGAATTTGGGTCGAAGGACCTTTGAAGGATTTTGGAAATTAGAGGAGCAAGAAAGAGAATTGGGAAAATAGGATAGGTCCGGTCGGACCTTGTATAGGACCCGGCCGGACCCTATCAATGACCCGGGCGGATCTTACTGATGACCCGGGCGGACCAGTCGGCTCCGAGTTGGAACTTTCCTAATTGCGATTTCTTGCGGGTTTAGACACAAGTTACCTATTTGGAATAGGTCTAACTTGTATTTAAAGAGCCTCTAGTTGCCCTAATAAGACCTAAGTATTATGATATGTTTGTGAGAGCCTCCAAGGGTTTGAGAGAGTTTATTTCTTGTTCTAAGACATCCCTAGATGTTGGGAAATTGGGGGATCACCGCATCCACTAGCCCATACTAGCAGTCATTAATATGGAGAAAATAATCAACGCATGATAATATGAAAGAACAAGAACACCATGATTTGTTAACCCGGTTCACCACCCCCATGTGGCTACATCCGGAGGCCCCAAGCCAGGATATCACTATAATAATATGTTTGATTGTTACAATTTACATATGTACTCACACAGATCTAGCATAGTAACTCTCCATGAACAACCCTCTCCTACATATTATTATCTCTCCCCAAGAACACACAAACGATATGAATATGGCCGGGTTGTAGGATCGCCCCCCATGGCTCTCCTAGGCCCCTGGCCCCCTCCTACACACTATTTTGTGCTCTCTCTTGATATCCTAACTCTCTCCTTTTTGGGTACACAATATTATGGACGAAATCATGCTTATATAGCAGTACAAGGAAGCCCTAAGTCTATTTGGAAGAGATACAATCAAAATAGGAAACAAATCAGGAACCAGATCCGGCACCAGGCGCCCGCTCGCACCCCACCAGGCGCCCGCCTGGATTCTTTTCCCAGAATCTGATCCTTTCTGCCTTTTTAAGCGCCCGCCTGGTCTTGGCCAGGCGCCCGCCTGATCCTCCACCTAGAAAGTCTCCTCCGTTTTGAACTCCTTTTGATCTCCACCAACTCCCCTGACTTGGACTCCTTTTCCCCCCTCTGCTTACCCTTAGGCTTAGGACTCCAATCCCAACAATCTCCCACCTGGAGACTAAACCCATAAGCATAGTAATCGTTCCCGTCAAGCTCCCACCACGAAGATGACCTCCTTTGAATATTGTAACACCGTGCACTAAGCTTCTCCATTGTGTTGATGATAAGCCTCCACGCTCCACCATTACACCATGTTGAGCCTCCATGCTCCTCCACCATGAGCCTCCACGCCCAAGTAATAAGGCGAGTTGAAACCAAGCGACGCTTCAACCTCTCCGTGTTAGATCCTTCTTGCCTCTCCAAATCAACTTCTACCTTGATTTATTTGCAAGACTAACTTCGCCTTCTCCTTCCTAGATCCACTCCCCTTGCAATGCTCCCCATGAAACTAGGACACACCTTGCTTCTTGCATTGTCTTCTTGTGGTCTTTTCTCGCTCTCTGTTAGGGCCTTTTGACTCCCACTGCGTTGCAACTTTTGAGTCACTCTCCCCCCTAACACACCGGTCATTGATGTCTCTCCGTTTTACACCAATAGGCCGGTCTCCAAGCCTCTTGCACCCACCCGGAACGAAGTTGATATTGCCGGTAGAGTACAACATCCTCCTTACCCCTATCCGTCGTTTGCGAGAAGTCCTCCTCTTCTCACGTGGTTAAACCGGCTTATACCACTCACCTCTGCATCGTCGGTTGCTTACGCAAGTGCCTGATGCATTCCTCTTTCTTTCATATTTTTTCTCCAACCACCTTGACTGCCCCAAAATCCCTTAAACACCTCCAGATCCGATCTCTGCATCTCCAAATTCCACCTCGAATTTCTGCAGATCTCATAAGAAACAAACAAACTTTTCGGGCTTTCTGATCTTCCGCACGATCATTGACTTATTTGGCACGTGTCTTGATTCAACCATAAACCCTAGAAGCTCTCAGATCCCTGCACATCTTCCACACGAAGAATCTGCACTGCACGAAATCTGCACGTGCGCTCCACCAAGCCTGCACGTGCATTGCACGAATTCTGCACGTGCGCTGCACGAAAATCTATTGTCGTTTTTCTTCACCTTGGATCTCCCTTAGATCCCGAATCAAAGCTCTGATACCAGTTGTTGGGGAATTGGGGGGATCACCGCATCCACTAGCCCATACTAGCAGTCATTAATATGGAGAAAATAATCAACACATGATAATATGAAAGAACAAGAACACCATGATTTGTTAACCCGGTTCACCACCCCCATGTGGCTACATCCGGAGGCCCCAATCCAGGATATCACTATAATAATATGTTTGATTGTTACAATTTACATATACACTCACACAGATCTAGCATAGTAACTCTCCATGAACAACCCTCTCCTACATATTATTATCTCTCCCCAAGAACACACAAACAATATGAATATGGTCGGGTTGTAGGATCGCCCCCCATGGCTCTCCTAGGCCCCCGTCCCCCTCCTACACACTATTTTGTGCTCTCTCTTGATATCCTAACTCTCTCCTTTTTAGGTACATAATATTCTGGACGAAATCATGCTTATATAGCAGTACAAGGAAGCCCTAAGTCTATTTGGAAGAGGTACAATCAAAATAGGAAACAAATCAGGAAACCAGATCCGGCACCAGGCGCCTGCTCGCACCCCACCAGGTGCCCGCCTGGATTCTTTTCCCAGAATCTGATCCTTTCTGCATTCTTGAGCGCCCGCCTGGTCTTGGCTAGGCGCCCGCCTGATCCTCCGCCCAGAAAGCCTCCTACGTTTTGAACTCCTTTTGATCTCCACCAACTCCCCCAACTTAGACTCCTTTTCCCCCTCTGCTTCCCCTTAGGTTTAGGACTCCAATCCCAACACTAGATTGAAGAACAAGAATACACATACATAATTATTCCATATAGTTTTATACATCATGAAAGCGTGTTTCATGATTTGGTCTAGCAACCAAGATCAAGTGTTCTTGATATTCGTTCGTGGTGTGGATACCGCTAGAGGGTGAAATTTATCATCTTTAAAGTTCGTGATTCTTGCTATGTTCGTGATCAAGGTTTCAAGCCTCCATCGAATTCAAGGTTGCAAAATCAAAGGCATCAAGGGTTAGTATTCTAGTATTCATTATGTTGTATTTGACTTAATCATATGAATGGATCTATGGTCTTTGGGTTTCATACAATTTTAAATGCTTTATTCCGCTGCGCATATTACTACAAAACCCAACACCTTGTTCAATGTGTAGACCTTACCATCAGAAGTCTTCACCTTTATAGAGCCCATGCCAACCACCCTGCATACAGACCCATTAGCCATAAAGATATAGCTCCCATCTTTCTGCGCATACGTTGTAAATTGATCCTTACGTGAACACATGTGATAAGAATCCTCTACAGACTTGTCACTGCCTGCAGCAGCCTACTCAAATTTATTCAGATGTATAACTCTGAAATTTAACCAGATTATTGCCTCACGTAATACAGATTTTGTATCTACTTTAAGATCACTATAATAGACTACACCAGATGTTAGATCTTTATATTTTACCAGGTAGCTAAATTTTTAATCACAAAACCCTAGCTTCAGATCTCCGACTTCATAAGAAGATATCAGACACCAGAACGTTCCAAATGCGTTCTTGGATCACCAACGAATACCAGATGAACTTCTAGATTCAGATCTACCAGATTGCTATTGCTAGCACAGATTTGAACAATCACTGATTGATCCCAGATTTATTGATTCTAGATCCTCTACAGTGAAGAGCTTCAGAATAACCAAGAAAATCCCAAACTCAAATATGTTAGAGGCAACAGAATACAATACCAGAGGTGTCCAACCTAGACACCCAGATCATTGCACGAACACTACACGCAGACTGTACGTGCACTACACGTGCGCTGTACACACATCGCACGTTTCTGTACATCTTCTGCACATTTTCTGCACGAGTTTCACGTCCAATGCACAATCCTCATCTCGATCTACCATCAACATTCAATAAAAATAGTTTTTCTCATCGAACTTGTCGATCTTCTGGTCTGTCCCGGATTCCATCTCTTATTGCAGCATCGGAATACCCTGATCTTTCTCAACTAATCGGGCTCTAGTGCCACTTATTAGTAAATCAGACCCAAGAGATGACACAAAATAACGAAACCAAATCGAAAAATAAGAATACAGAATTTACGTGGTTCACCAACAACATATTGACTACGTCCACAGTACAGATGAACAATCTTGTAAACCAAGTAACACAAGATATACAGAAAAGAATACCTAGAAACTAGGAAATCTAGTTTTCTACAAATACAAATCTCACTAATCTAGTTGCACGAATTATTGATCACAATAATTCTTGACTATGTAAACCCTAGATCTAGAATTACAGATTTGGAGCTTCCGTCTAACTTCTTGAACTAATCTCTAGTTGTAGTTCTAGTTGACAAGTTTTTTTATTATGTTAGGGAGAGGGTTGTATTTATAGTCACATAAATACCAAAACCTTTGGCAATAAGGAATCCTAATTCTTGGAGAGAAAGCAACTCTATTCTATAAGGAAACCACAATCCTTATTCTTGAATAAGTCCTTAATCCTTGTTTCAATAGGAAACCTCTTTAATTCAAAGACACCTAATTCTAGCATTAACACTAAAGACACTCTGCACCTAAAAACCTATCTTGATCCCAAATTTGTGCTCCAATTCACAAATATGGTGTCGATAAGCAGATGGTGAAAGGGAAGGGAAGGGGGAGTGATTGCAGAGACATAGAGGAAGGTTACAAATAAGGGGTTATGGGAAGGGGGAACTATAAATTTTGCCACTATACTATAGGTTCTATTCACATTTGCCACCATACTTTATTTTTGAAATTTTACCATTTACTTAAATTTTCACTAACAAGTCTTTCCTAGCTACTAATTTCCGTTAAAAATATAAGAAAAGAAAGACAATGTCATCCCGTAAATTTTGGTTAAATACTAGCACACTCTCTCCCATTTTCAAATAATTACTTTAATAAATTGTGAAATTTCTTTAATATTTAGTATATAAAATAAATTAATCACAGGTTATTTTTTAAAATAAAAAAACATTCATATGAATTTTAATTAATATAATCTCAACTTTAAGATATAATTAAATATAATTCTTCATACTAGTTTTCGTCCGTCAAACGACTGTGTAAACAATTAAAAAGAATAAATATTTTTCTCAATTTTTCTTTCCACTAGAAAAAGGGGTCCTCCCCGCCCCCCCTCCTTTCTAAAATCTGTTGGCATCATCCCCACCTTTCTTAACCCAAAAAAAATCATCAAAATTGAAACAAATTCCTCAGTTTCCTTTTTGATTAAAGATGACAAAATGGACTAACACATAGACAAGAGAAGCAGGTCAACCTTCCCCCAATAAACCCCCTACCTCTCCTTGAAGTCAATTTCCTATCAAGTCCTTCTTGAAGTATCGTATAGTTCTGGTCAGCACTCCAAATCGTGGAGTCGATGTGTGGGCTTGAATTTGGTGTTGGAGTGATATTTAAGATTAATGAGGTGAAGGTTAATTTGTATGGGGTGGAGGGTGGAGTTGGGAAAAGTGTAGATGGTGGTGTGGAAGAGGGGGGGAGGTGTTTTCAAGGTTTGAAGGAGCACAATATTACTTTTTTTTAATTTATTTTCGATAGTTTTAACAAATTTATCATCGCCTCATTTTATTATTTAATGAGACATTTTAATTATTTAATATTTTTAGTTGTTCTATGAGTATATTTTTATCATTCACTTATTAATTTTTTTGTAAGCGTCAGAATTTTTGCGGCACTTTAAACGTGCCGAGAAGTATTACCGACACCACTTTTTCCGACACTTACAAAAATGTCAGTTAATGTGCTGGAAGTAAATAGTTTTTTGGTAAGAAAAAAATCTGACACTTTTTCAAATACCACTAAATATTATTTTTGTTGTAGTGTAATTAGTAATTTACTTATTTTATATACTAAAAATGAAATACTAATTCTTTTTAGTTAGCATTAAATATAAAATAATAATTAGAATAACAGAAAACAAGTTTACTTATTGTATATACTATTTGAACAGTTTTGTAGTATTTAAAAAGTTGGTAATATGTACCCCCTCCCCTTTGTAAAAATAAGTTATGTTAAAATGATAATTTTAAAAATGGCAGGAAGGGTGCTGGTGTTTGACATAACATTAAGGGCGGGCGCTGGAAATGTTTTATTAAACTTTTGGCATTACTCTCTTAGAATATACATACGATAGGTCACTAGAAGGGAAGCCGTTTAAGAAACTCGCAACTAACAAAAGACTTATAAAGTTAATGGTGATGAAAGATTTGTAGTAAGAATGTAAGTTTTGTCGAATACAAAGTATAATGGCAATTTTGTAGGTGAAGCTAAAATATAGTGGCAAATTTTATAGTTTACCTTAGGGAAGGGTGTTGTTAGGTATACTTATTTCTTAACCCTCCTAAAATGTGTTAGAATTGATTTATACCATCACCTATATTTATTTTGTGGACTGTAGGAAGTTTTATAACTTCAATTTTTAGTTAAGTTCACTTCAGAGTATAGGTTTAGATATTAGGGCTGTTGGGATTGGAGTCAAAACTAAGGTGAAGGTCAAAACCGCAGAGGAGAGGAGTCGAAACCAGAACCGAGCGGACGCCTGGTAAGGACCAGGCGGACGCCTATAAAGACAGAAAGTTTGGCCGGCAGAAAATCTAATCCAGGCGGGCGCTTGGTCAGGGGCAGGCGGGCGCCTGGTGTGGCGGACTGCAGGAAATCTGGCGTGGAGTGGGAGTAAAGGAATTGGTTTCCTTTTCTCATTCAGTTTCCTAAAAGCTATAATACTTGGACGAGAAGTATTATACTCCTTCTGTCTCAAGGACTCCGGGTAAATTAGATTTTGATCAGGATTAGGTTTTGTATCCCTATAAATACATTGTGACTACCACCATAATATTAGTACCCAAAAGGAGAGAGTGAGGATATCAAGAGAGAGCACAAAATAGTGTGTAGGAGGGGGCCGGGGGCTTAGGAGAGCCATGGGGGGCGATCCTACAACCCGGCCATATTCATATTGTTTGTGTGTTCTTGGGGAGAGATAATAATATGTAGGAAAGGGTTGTTCATGGAGAGTTACTATGCTAGATCTGTGTGAGTGCATATGTAAATTGTAACAATCAAACATATTATTATAGTGATATCCTGGCTTGGGGCCTCCGGATGTAGCCACGGGTGGTGGTGAACCGGGTTAACAAATCATGGTGTTCTTGTTCTTTCATATTATTATTCATGTGTTGAATTACTTTCTCCATGTTATGACTGCTAGTATGGGCTAGTGGATGCGGTGATCCCCCCAATTCCCCAACAACTGGTATCAGAGCTTTGATTCGAGATCTAGGGGAGATCCAAGGTGAAGAAAAGCGACAACAGATTTTCGTGCAGCGCACGTGCAGAATTCGTGCAATGCACGTGCAGGCTCGGTGGAGCGCACGTGCAGATTTCGTGTAGTGCAGATTCTTCGTGTGGAAGATGTGCAGGGATCTGAGAGCTTCTAGGGTTTATGGTTGAAGCAAGACACATGCCAAATAGGTCAACGATCGTGCGGAAGATCAGAAAGTCCGAAAAGTTCGTTTGTTTCTTATGAGATCTGCAGAAATTCGAGGTGGAATTTGGAGATGCAGAGATCAGATCTGGAGGTGTTTAAGGGATTTTGGGGCAGTCAAGGTGGTTGGAGAAAATATGAAAGAAAAGAGATTGCATCAGGCACTTACGTAAGCAACCGACGATGCAGAGGTGAGTGGTATAAGCCGGTTTGACCACGTGAGAAGAGGAGGACTTCTCGCAAACGACGGATAGGGGTAAGGAGGATGTTGTACTCTACCGACAACATCAATTTCGTTCTGGGTGGGAGCAAGAGGCTTGGAGACCGGCCTATTGGTGTAAAAACGGAGAGACATCAATGAACGGTGTGTTAGGGGGGAGAGTGACTCAAAAGTTGCAACGCGGTGGGAGTCAAAAGGCCCTAACAGAGAGCGAGAAAAGACCACAAGAAGTCAATGCAAGAAGCAAGGTGTGTCCGAGTTTCATGGGGATCATTGCAATGGGAGTGGATCTAGGAGGGAGAAGGCGAAGTTAGTCTTGCAAATAAATCAAGGTAGAAGTTGATTTGGAGAGGCAAGAAGGATCTAACACGGAGAGGTTGAAGCGTCGCTTGGTTTCAACTCGCCTTATTATTTGAGCGTGGAGGCTCAACATGGTGGTAAAAATATTTGGTGGTTCATTCTCTGGTGGGAGTTTGAGGGAGTATGTCACAATGGTGGTTTATGTCTCCAGGTGGGAAATTGTTGGGATTGGAGTCAAAACCAAGGTGAAGGTCAAAACCGCGGAGGAGAGGAGTCGAAACCGGAACCGAGCGGACGCCTGGTAAGGACCAGGCGGACGCCTATAAAGACAGAAAGTTTGGCTGGCAGAAAATCTAATCCAGGCGGGCGCTTGGTCAGGGGCAGGCGGGCGCCTGGTGTGGCGGACTGCAGGAAATCTGGCGTGGAGTGGGAGTAAAGGAATTGGTTTCCTTTTCTCATTCAGTTTCATAAAAGCTATAATACCTGGACGAGAAGTATTATACTCCTTCTGTCTCAAGGACTCCTGGTAAATTAGATTTTGATTAGGATTAGGTTTTGTATCCCTATAAATACATTGTGACTACCACCATAATATTAGTACCCAAAAGGAGAGAGTGAGGATATCAAGAGAGAGCACAAAATAGTGTGTAGGAGGGGGCCGGGGGCTTAGGAGAGCCATGGGGGGCGATCCTACAACCCGGCCATATTCATATTGTTTGTGTGTTCTTGGGGAGAGATAATAATATGTAGGAAAGGGTTGTTCATGGAGAGTTACTATGCTAGATCTGTGTGAGTGCATATGTAAATTGTAACAATCAAACATATTATTATAGTGATATCCTGGCTTGGGGCCTCCGGATGTAGCCACGGGTGATGGTGAACCGGGTTAACAAATCATGGTGTTCTTGTTCTTTCATATTATTATTCATGTGTTGAATTACTTTCTCCATGTTATGACTGCTAGTATGAGCTAGTGGATGCGGTGATCCCCCCAATTCCCCAACAACTGGTATCAGAGCTTTGATTCGAGATCTAGGGGAGATCCAAGGTGAAGAAAAGCGACAACAGATTTTCGTGCAGCGCACGTGCAGAATTTGTGCAATGCACGTGCAGGCTCGGTGGAGCGCACGTGCAGATTTCGTGTAGTGCAGATTCTTCGTGTGGAAGATGTGCAGGGATCTGAGAGCTTCTAGGGTTTATGGTTGAAGCAAGACACGTGCCAAATAGGTCAACGATCGTGCGGAAGATCAGAAAGTCCGAAAAGTTCGTTTGTTTCTTATGAGATCTGCAGAAATTCGAGGTGGAATTTGGAGATGCAGAGATCAGATCTGGAGGTGTTTAAGGGATTTTGGGGCAGTCAAGGTGGTTGGAGAAAATATGAAAGAAAAGAGATTGCATCAGGCACTTACGTAAGCAACCGACGATGCAGAGGTGAGTGGTATAAGCCGGTTTGACCACGTGAGAAGAGGAGGACTTCTCGCAAACGACGGATAGGGGTAAGGAGGATGTTGTACTCTACCGACAACATCAATTTCGTTCTGGGTGGGAGCAAGAGGCTTGGAGACCGGCCTATTGGTGTAAAAACGGAGAGACATCAATGAACGGTGTGTTAGGGGGGAGAGTGACTCAAAAGTTGCAACGCGGTGGGAGTCAAAAGGCCCTAACAGAGAGCGAGAAAAGACCACAAGAAGTCAATGCAAGAAGCAAGGTGTGTCCGAGTTTCATGGGGATCATTGCAAGGGGAGTGGATCTAGGAGGGAGAAGGCGAAGTTAGTCTTGCAAATAAATCAAGGTAGAAGTTGATTTGGAGAGGCAAGAAGGATCTAACACGGAGAGGTTGAAGCGTCGCTTGGTTTCAACTCGCCTTATTATTTGAGCGTGGAGGCTCAACATGGTGGTAAAAATATTTGGTGGTTCATTCTCTGGTGGGAGTTTGAGGGGGTATGTCACAATGGTGGTTTATGTCTCCAGGTGGGAGATTGTTGGGATTGGAGTCAAAACCAAGGTGAAGGTCAAAACCGCGGAGGAGAGGAGTCGAAACCGGAACCGAGCGGACGCCTGGTAAGGACCAGGCGGACGCCTATAAAGACAGAAAGTTTGGCCGGCAGAAAATCTAATCCAGGCGGGCGCTTGGTCAGGGGCAGGCGGGCGCCTGGTGTGGCGGACTGCAGGAAATCTGACGTGGAGTGGGAGTAAAGGAATTGGTTTCCTTTTCTCATTCAGTTTCCTAAAAGCTATAATACTTGGACGAGAAGTATTATACTCCTTCTGTCTCAAGGACTCCGGGTAAATTAGATTTTGATCAGGATTAGGTTTTGTATCCCTATAAATACATTGTGACTACCACCATAATATTAGTACCCAAAAGGAGAGAGTTAGGATATCAAGAGAGAGCACAAAATAGTGTGTAGGAGGGGGCCGGGGGCTTAGGAGATCCATGGGGGGCGATCCTACAACCCGGCCATATTCATATCGTTTGTGTGTTCTTTGGGAGAGATAATAATATGTAGGAAAGGGTTGTTCATGGAGAGTTACTATGCTAGATCTGTGTGAGTGCATATGTAAATTGTAACAATCAAACATATTATTATAGTGATATCCTGGCTTGGGGCCTCCGGATGTAGCCACGGGTGATGGTGAACCGGGTTAACAAATCATGGTGTTCTTGTTCTTTCATATTATTATTCATGTGTTGAATTACTTTCTCCATGTTATGACTGCTAGTATGGGCTAGTGGATGCGGTGATCCCCCCAATTCCCCAATAAGGGCTAGTTACTAAGATTCGAGGTTTCTAAGCAGGACCATTTTGTACGTGCGCAGAACTCTTTTGCGCAGCAAGCACAGCACCATATCAACATTAGTCCTTGTGCTTACATTTCAACAACTTCTTGTAGAAGATTGGAAAGCGTGAAGACAATGTACGCTTATTAATATAAGCCAAAATACTGAGTTGTGCAGAAGCAACAAATAAGCACACTCAGCAGAACCAACGTTGTGGAAATGTGCCTAGACAAAAATCTCATAAGACAACTGTCATCCTTCTTGAAGAAGATTTGAATTGTTGTCTTCATGTTCTGCTTCCAACGGCTACAAAGAGCATCTGCGCACCAATCATATTGTGTCAGCTCATTGTCCTTGCTCAGAGCACCAACGGCTAATTTTCAGTTCTCTGCTGCCCGCTTATCTTCACTTCCAAGCTGTTTGAGATTTTTCTTCCAAGAAAAACTTTAAAGTTCTAAAGATTGCTGCTTAGTTCCCAATTTCTTAAGATCAACATCTAAACATTCATACCTTCAAACTCATGCACAGATCCTAAGCCTTGTATCATCAAATATCTTTTGCTCTCCATCTCATAGATTTAAAGAGCCCATAAATTCTGACACACACATACCTCTTGAATATTTGATCATTTAGATCTTACTTCTTGAGATACACCGGGTTAATCTAGGATTTGTGCTTCAAAGCATAGATTTAGCATTGAGTTTTGATTCTTTGTAATCTTGTAAAAACTCCTCAATCTAATATAAATCTCATAGTTAGAAAATCTAAGACTAACAATCTTGGTAGATGACGTATATCTATTCACGATCGAACCTCTTTAAATAGCTTGTTCTTACTTTTTGCTCAAATACTTCTCATATATTTCTTTGTATGATCTTTCTAGAATCTATCGCATGTTGAATTGTGTTTGTTTGCTTATTGCCTTAGTACCTTTTTACACATCTTTAAGCCTTTAACTTAGCGTGCGTTTCTACTCATGCGTAACATCTGCTGCGCAGCAGTACCCCCTACTTAAAATTCCGCTGTGTATTTCACACTCTTGTTGCGCGCTATACTTAGCCAAATTGAGATTTGTGCGTATTAGTCATTGCTTTGCAAAAGGGTTTGAAATTTTTTTAAAACAGCAATTCACCCTTCCCCCTTTATCTATTTTTTCATCCCCTTTGTGATCAACAGGTGTACGCTCGTTGTCCCATTTAAAATAGGATTTTTGAGTTGGGCACGAGGATTTAGGAAATATTATGAGTATGAAAAGTGGGGTAAGAGAGATGAAGTGGTGTAGAGAATAGTGAGTGAAAAGCTATTGTGAGTGTTAATGTGGGTCCCACTAAATAAATCACATTCATTTTGGGGTTGTCTTATTTCGAATACAACACCCAAAATAATTTTTTTCTTAATTCGAATGAGACGAAGGGAGTATGTGTTATTAGAGTTTGAGGGGGGACAAGGGTAGTTTGGCTATTTAAAAGTGCTACCCCATAACAAATGTCCTACTTTTTATCTTAATTTGTTTTAAAATAAATGTTGCATTTTCAAAAATTGTATATAGAGTTTGGTGATCTTCGTACTAATTTAGTAGACAAACAATGCAATATATATAAATAGATTGGGGTAATCAAAAGAGAAAAAAAAATCTTTAAATTGTTGAGTTGTTAACTGTGATATTTGTATAACTAATGGGGAACTTTTAAATATATTAATTGAGCATAAAGCCTATTGAAATTGTTTAAATTCTATGTCCTTTTTAAGAGTTAAAGACCATATGAGGGACCATGGAGGAATAACTGCTCTCAAAAAATAAAAATTTATATCCATTTTCCTAATTTCATTCTCTCTCTTCTAATGTCCTTTTTATTTATTCTTCGTTCGACACAATTGGTGAGAGCTGCCTTCAAAACACACACAATTTGGAAAAGATCAAATTTTAGGTCTTTTCCTATTTCGTCGAAGTTTAATAACTAGTCACAAAATTAGGGCAATATAGTGATTATATATATGTGTGTATATGATTGCGTGTTGATAGAGAAGAGAATGCTAAGCAGTGGCAGCGCTGGGGACTGCGGCTGGTGAAATAGGGAACTGTAATTGTGCCGATTGGTTTCGATATATGTTCAGGATGGAGATTGATTCATCTCCTGAGCCTAATACTGTTCCTCCTGTAGATCGTATTCTTCAGGTAAGACTATTTTTACTCCTCAATTGTTCTCAATTTGTGGGTGTTTGGTTGTTGAGAAAGTTCAACAGATTGTTTTCTGGTATTGGGTTTACAAGTTTGTCAACTGATTAAAGTTTTGTTAAATGGTGAAAATTAGTTGTTCTTATTGGTAATTAGTTTGTAATGATGTGGGGGTTAGTGTGTTCTGGTAGGTGATTGGAGGTAGTGTGTTGCTTTTTGCTGTTTTTTCTCCCGGAATTTTGTAACTTTCTGTGGAGTAATTGCAGGATGCAATTCCCATGAAATTATGCAGTTGTGAAGCTAGGACTTTTTAGTTAAGAGGGTCAAACTAGGTTAAATATAAAAACATTCATGACGATATTTGAATTTGTAGTCAATCCAAGAACAAGCAAGTCGATTGGTGGTGGATTTGAATATATGGGAGAAAATTTGACCGAGGAATGGTTTGGTGAATATGCAAAGAGCAAGCTGGACGTTTGCAAAACATGAGAAACCTTGAAAACATTTGATGAGTATACAAGTTAGAATGAGTAGTATTCCACTCACAACTTGACATAATTTACATGCTGCTATTGGACCGGGTGTTATGTTATACAGTAGTGTGAATAACGTGGAATTCTAATAATAGTGCGGTCTTTGATATGATGTTTGGGTTAGAGAGGTTGAACATAGTTTATTAATATTGTTTGCAGAGGTATTGTGAAAGAGTTTTTTGTTTTAAGCAGTAGGTTGTTTGATCCTTTAGGGGCATTAGCTTACGAGTGCTTCTGGTTACAATTAGGTTCTTTTATTAAATCCAAGGGTAACGGTCTTCTAAGGCATGTGGTTGGTTTGGAATCTGTAAGATAAGAGTTTGATGCGAATTATAGGGCTGGTAAGAGTTCAAGCAATAAAGTATTATTTATCTCGTAGCTGTGAACAATATACATTGAGATGAAGGTAGAAAATTTATTTTGATTGAGATTGTTTCTCTGAACAAGAGAAGTAAGTAGTGGGGAAATAGGTTGTGTTGTATCAATATATGATAATTTAAGTGTTACACTGTGATCTCATAATCGATACTCCCTCCGTCCCATTTGAATTGCAAGATTTACCATTTTAGGTATCCCACTTAAAATTGCAAAAACCTAAAATGGAAAGTTTATAATATTTTGTAATTAGTTGCACTCACTTGTCATACTTAAATTAACTAACCTACTTACTATTCCCTACCCCACACACTATCCACTGTCACAACATCTTAATGTTATAATCTTCACCTTAATTCCCGCCCACAGCTTTTTTTACAGAGCTGGGATGGAGGGAGTATAACTCTATGAATATATTGTTTAAAATTCCATACACATCAACCCGTTGTAGAAGTTGTTGGTCAATTATAGAATCTTGAAGTTATTAGCTTAAATATCGTGTGGCTTATCTCGAAGGCTTTAGCTTAAGCTTAAGCTTGAGACGAGTTGGCAACTTAACATAGTATGACTACTTTGGGAATCTCTTGGTTCAAGTCACACTACTTGACAATTTGCTACCCTCAACATTGTGCGTGCTTCATTGGCCTACTTTTTGTTCTGGTCTTTGTTAGTTTGATATTCATTGCGGGCCTAAAAGCTTTAGATGATTTGGTAAGCTAACAGAAGGCTGGAGAACTATTCAGTCCGGACCCTCGCTATGCGGGGATCTTTTGTGCACCAGGCTGCTCTTTCTTAAACTGCTGATAATAGTTTTGTTTGCTGTTTTTTGTAATTATCCGCCAATCATTTGTAACTTTAGCGTCGTTTGGTGTTTTGGAGTTTCTTTAGTGTTGCTTCTTACTTAAACTGTGAAAAATTCGAAAAAAAATCTTATCAAATAAAATGAATTTTATTCAGCTTTAGAAAGTATTTTGGCGCCATCATCGTTTAAAAAATTGACTTAAGGGCTCTCACTTGTATCAATAAATAACATAAAAAGTTTTAGGGTTTATGATAAGTGTTGTAATCTTTGTGCTTGTTTATAAAGAAATAGATATTATGTAATGAGATCTCAAGCTTGTTCTTTTGTTCCCTGTCAGAGGCTTGTCAGAGTAGGAGTTCCAGAAGAGAGTCTGGAGCAGCTTCAGACTGGGTTAATTGCATATGTGAAGCAAAACAAGTGCCTAATACCAGAAATAGTCTCTGCTATCTTGCCTCCTGATGCGGAGGTGATTGGGGCTATTTTGGAAGCTCAGGTAGATTCTACAAGAGCCTCGACAGGTCCAAGCATTGAAGACTTATTCCATGAAAGCATGTTTTGGTTGCAGTGGTTAATGTTTGAGGGTGAACCAATTCTAGTGCTAAAGCGACTGGCTGTGATGAATGTTGGGCAGCGTGGTGTTTGTGGGGCCGTTTGGGGGAACAATGATATAGCATACCGTTGCCGAACATGTGAGCATGATCCGACATGTGCAATTTGTGTTCCATGTTTCCAAAATGGGAACCATAAAGATCATGACTACTCGATAATATATACTGGTGGTGGTTGCTGTGATTGTGGGGATGTGACTGCATGGAAACGTGAGGGTTTTTGTTCTAAACATAAAGGTGCTGAACAGATACAACCCCTTGATGAGGAGATTGCGAATTCTGTTGGGCCGGTTTTAGATTCTCTTCTCCTTTCCTGGAAGACGAGGCTCCTGTTTGCAGAACAAATTCATGAGGACAATCCTACGGTAGATGATCAGTCTGTGGATGTAAGACAGGTTGCAGATGAGTTGACTTCTGCTGTGGTGGGGATGCTTTTAGAGTTCTGTAAGCTTAGTGAAAGTTTGCTCACTTTTGTTTCTGGGAAAATATTCACTTCTGTTGGATTGTTGGATATTCTTGTCAGAGCCGAGAAGTTCTTGAGTGTTGATGTAGTCAAGAAGCTGCAGGAATTACTTCTGAAATTACTGAGCGAACCTGCGTTCAAGTTTGAGTTTTCGAAATCTTTTTTGAGCTATTACCCGAAAGTTGTCTATAAAGCCGTCGAACAGTGTAATGATGTTGTTTTTAAAAAGTATCCACTGATTTCCACATTCTCGGTGCAGATCTTCACAGTGCCTACCCTAACTCCTCGTCTTGTGAAGGAAATGAACCTTTTAGCTACCTTATTAGAATGTTTGAGCGATATATTCAAATCTTGTACCGGAGAGGATGGACGGCTACAGGTAAATGATTGTTAGTTTCTCTTCTTATGAGTGCATTGTCATTTATTTACTTCATGTTGTGAGTTTGTCTTTAAGATACTTATGGTCCTTGGTCCAAAGACTCATGTCTAATTATGCATTACCTTTGAAAAATGCTCTCTTTCTCTCTGTGTGTATATATAAACAGTGTTACTCTCTACAAATGATTGATAAATGATAATCTAAGAAATTTCAACTTGCATAAACTTACTAAGTTTATGAAACTATTGGGGTGTCTCTATTTTCTTTTTCTGTTCCTCGATATGATCCGTGGCCATGTACACGGTGGACACATGGTGTCTAACATGGTCAACTTCCAAAATATAGCAAATGTCTATAATAAGTTGATATACTAATAAACTACCTGGAATGCTAGTACGGTAGTACCTCTAAATGCTAGGCTTAGTATGTTCCCATACTAGTGTTCCTATACATTGTTTAATTTGCAAATATTTTAAGTAAGAATGGATAGCATAACCACTGTTCATCTAATGATCGATTTCTAGCCACAGTTGTAAGTGCACTGATTCCTTGAAGCAAAATCCTATTGGCATATAGAAAAGTACTTTTTTGTGTCATTGAGTGTCCAAGTCAAAAGACAACACCACATGGCTATTCTATGCAACCTTTAGCTCTATTCTCCCTTTGGTGTTAGTCTATGTTGCTTTGACTTAGAGTGTCGTTAACGTGTCTAACTTCCCCTTATTCTATTGCCACTTCACATGAATCATATCCATGACTTGAGTTATCCCCCCCCCCCCTCCCGGTTTAGATTAAGGAAGTTTTTGCTATGACTTGCAGGTTTCAAAGTGGGGAAACTTGTATGAAACAACTCATCGTGTGGTTGAAGATATTCGATTTGTCATGAGTCATTCTGCTGTACCCAGGTTTGTGACATGTGATCGGCGAGATATCTCAAGAACTTGGATGAAACTCTTGGCTTTTGTGCAAGGGATGAACCCTCAAAAGAGAGAGACAAACCTTCATATAGAAGAAGAAAATGATAATATGCATCTGCCCTTTGTTTTGGGTCACTCTATTGCAAACATTCATGCTCTATTAGTGGCTGGCGCGTTTTCTTTGAACAAGGAAGAGATAGATGATGAAGATATTTCCATCACATATAATCAAGATTTTGAAGATCAAGATAGTCTTAGACATGCCAAAGTGGGAAGGCTTTCACAGGAAAGCTCTGTTTGCGGTGTTACTGGGAGGAGCAGTTCAATGGATTATGAAATGAAGAGTGCTGAAGTGGATGCTGATAATCTGCCTATTCCAAATTCTGTTTCATGGTTGACATACGAGTGTTTAAGGGCTATTGAGAACTGGCTAGGAATGGATAGCTCATCGGGAGTTCATCTTAATGTCTTAAATCCAAAAGCGAGTAATTCCCCAGCTAACAATTTATTTGCATTGAAGAAAACCATGTCTAAGTTCAGAAAAGGAAGAAATATGTTCAAGGCAAATAGTGCTTCTTCATCGACCAGTAAACATATGAATTTGCGAGGTGGTCTTCATTCTTTTGCCAGTGTGGAGAGTGGGCCAAGTGAAACCAGTCCTCTGTTCTCTGATGATAGTACACTGGAAGGAGAGTACGCTAATGAGTTAGAGGCCCTCCGTGTTCTGAGTTTGTCTGACTGGCCAGATATTGTTTACGATGTTAGTTCACAGGATATATCTGTTCACATCCCGTTACATCGTTTGCTTTCTTTAGTTTTACAGAAAGCACTGAGGAGATGTTTTGGTGAATCTGCATCAGTGGACTTCATGGGCGCTAGTTCTTCTGATTCATTGTCTGCAATTTATCATGATTTTTTCGGTTATGTATTAGGAGGTTGCCACCCTTATGGCTTTTCCGCTTTTGTTATGGAGCATCCTCTTCGCATAAGGGTATTCTGTAGTGAGGTTCATGCTGGAATGTGGCGGAAAAATGGGGATACTGCAATATTATCTTATGAATGGTACCGTTCAGTACGGTGGTATGTAAGCTCTTCTCATGAAACTCACAGTTACAAGTTTGTTTGGTTGTGCATCCTTAGAGTGTAATTTTATTTATTTATTTATTGTTTATTTTTTGTTTGTTACTCAACACAGGTCAGAACAGGGTTTAGAGCTTGATCTATTTTTGCTTCAGTGTTGTGCTGCGTTAGCTCCAGCAGATCTTTATGTTAGTAGAATCTTGCAACGCTATGGCTTATCAAGTTTCCTTTCCTTGAGCTTGGAGAGGTCTAGTGAGTAAGTTATTAATTTCCTATGTTTTTTTTTTTTATCATTTTAATATGTATTTTACTGTGTAAACCATAGTTACCAGGAATGCACCTCCCCACTCGTCCCACATTCCGGATCGTGAGTCCCGGATAATGGGTCGTTTGGGTGACAAGGGAACGCAACCCAAGTCTCTCAAATCATGGATCCGGAAAATAATAAGAGGAATGGTAGAAACTGGGCTTTGAGTCATCCGCGCTTTGATTACCACCTCGCTTTACCTTGCTTTTTGCAATGAAGAGCGACAAAAACCCTTTGTATCATTGTCAGATTTTGAGACATGTTTACAATTTCAACATTTGTTTTTCCATAAAAGATAACTTGGTGTTACAAGAGTTCCCATTATGGTTGAGGTCCACGGAAGGCCCGGCCCACATGGGCTTAATGTAGACAGCCTTCCCTTGTGTGTAAACGTGGCTGTTTGTTTCTAGTCACAAAATGTAGGCATTGCTTTTTGAATTGTGGCTTACCATTGCTCTGATTACGACATCTGAAATCAGACAAAATTGTCTTACTACTTTTGAGTTTTTTTTTTTTTTTGTAGTATGAGGTTGTAGATGAGCTGATCTGATCCGAGTTTCTGGCAAACTCAGATTGGAACACGAGCACTCTGCACATCTGAGCTCACGAGCTTCTCGCAGTCCAAGTCAATTAGGCTCATGTATCATGAAAGTCTGATAAATTTACAAGCTTAAGTACTTACCAACATAGAACGATTTAGGAATGCCTTGATGGGGGCTGAAAGCGCCCGGCTTGTTATAGCTCTAAGAGTCCAGGATTATTGCCTGCCTTGGCCTGGTTATTTCCTTGAGGCCTACGTACACGTTATTAATTCTCCCTGTATCGTGTAACATTCTTTTGTATTTGAAGAAGATTTAGGGAGATCGAAAAAGATTTAGGAAAAATGAAGAAGATTTAGGAAGGGGCTAAATGGGTGATAGTATTATGTAATTATATCATTATTGGCTCTCTGCTAGTCCCAATTATGTTTCTTCTTAGACTTTAAACCATCTATATAAATTTATCTGGTATTAGAGCACAAAATCAAAACCAAAGTAAGTTGTAGTACTAATTTGAAGTTCACTGGTGAAAGTATCATACTAAAGTACTGCTCCAGATTATAATAAAGCATAAACTGAAAATCTGAGAAGGAACTTTCTTAAGTATTACTGGATTCTTGATTTTGGTCTTTTGGCTTTTGAAAAATAATAATTTGGTCCTTGAGGTATTTGTTTCTTCGGCTCTAATTGTAAACTTGTTGAGTTTTGTGGTTTTCTTCTTCTTGCTTCTTCTTCTTTCTCTTTGTATGCGTGTGTGTGTGTGTCTATGACTATTAAGTTTTAGATATTTGGAACATGTGTGTCATTTGATTTGGTACCGGCCACTAACCATCACCTTTTACCCTAAAATCCTGCTTGTTTCTGATAATTATGTGTTGATGTGACGGTTTACAATACCAGTGTATTGCTAACTTGGCCACCATTACACCTTATGATGTGTTAAAAAACGGTTCTTGTAAATTCTTAGAGATATAAACTAATCATTCCAATGCAATTTTTCAGGTATGAACCAATTTTGGTTCAGGAAATGCTAAATCTTATAATACAAATAGTAAAAGAAAGGCGGTTCTGTGGACTAACTACTGCCCAATGCTTACAAAGGGAGTTAATTTATAAGCTATCTACTGGAAATGCAACACACAGTCAATTGGTGAAATCCCTTCCTCGAGATCTTTCGAAAGTTAATCAGCTTCAAGAAATTTTGGATACAGTAGCAGAGTATTCAAACCCATCAGGAATGAATCAGGTAAGGTTTATGATTCAAGTAACATACATTCTAATTCTACATACATCCATACCACTTTCCCTCTTACGTGTCTGTATTTCAGGGAATGTACAAACTGCGTTTAGCATATTGGAAGGAGTTAGATTTGTATCATCCTCGCTGGAACTCAAGGGACTTGCAAGTTGCAGAAGAAAGATACTTGCGGTTTTGCAATGTTTCCGCATTGACCAGTCAACTTCCCAAGTGGACGAAGATCTATCCTCCTCTCAGTGGATTAGCTCGAATAGCTACATGTAAAACAGTTCTCCAAATTGTCCGTGCTGTTTTCTTTTACGCACTTTTCACGGATAAGTTGACTGCATCACGGGCCCCAGACGGTGTTCTATTAACCGCATTGCACTTACTAGCATTAGCATTAGACACTTGCTATGTGCAGAAAGAATCTGGTGATGAGTCATGTTATGTAGGTGGTTCCATCCCCATTTTAGCTTTTGCTGTGGAAGAAATAAATGTGGGACTTAACAAAGTGTATGAAGACCAGAGCTTGTTGTCACTCCTTGTTTCATTGATGAGGATAAATAAGAAAGATAACATGTACCATTTTATGGAAGCTGGAAGTTTTGACATATCTTCTTTGATCAAGGATTTGCTTAAGAAGTTTGCCGAGCTCGACTCTGGATGCTTGACCAAATTGAAAGAACTTGCTCCCGAAGTGGTCAATCTGTTACCACTATCCAAGCCAATTACTGATGCTGACAATAAAGGATCGGTTTCTGATAGTGATAAGCGTAAAGCAAAAGCTAAGGAGAGACAAGCTGCCATAATGGTGAGATGTTATTCAATACTCCCTCCGTCCCAAAATGATCTTCTCACTTTTTATGTTGTTACTACGAAAGTATTTGGAGTAATAATTTTAGATCAATTTAAGTATTCTTATGAAAATTTCAAACTTGTTATTGATACACCAGTACGAATACTATCAATAACAACTTTAAGATGTTCATTAGGATAATTAAATTAAACTAAAATTATTGCTCATAGAACTTTTGTAGGAACAATAAAAAAAGTAGGAAGATCATTTTGTGACGGAGGAGTAATTTTTATGTGTTATGTTTCAAAAAAGTGGACAAATTTGTTAATTTTGATGTGCAGGAAAAGATGAGAGCGCAGCAGTCCAAATTTATGGCAAACATGAATTCGACTGCGGATGCTGAATTAGATAGTTCACAAGTCACTCAAGAAGTATCTTCAGATGCCAAACATGATTCAGTCGAGGTTGAACAAGTAACTTGCTCTCTCTGCCACGATCCTAATTCAAAAACTCCAGTATCTTTTCTAATTCTTCTCCAGGTTGGTTATCCATCACATATTTCCTATCATCTTCCCTACTACTTTTGTCATAAATTCTTACTCCCTCTGTCCCTAAATGAATGTCCATTTTCAAGAAATTTTGTCCCAAAATTAATGGCTTTTCTGAAAAAACTTTCTTCTTTAATGTTTTTTCACTAATCTATTTATACTTGCAAAACTAAATGTTTGAAAAAGAGGATTACAAGAATATATATGAATCTATGCTCACCAAATTGTATAAAAAGTAGAGATTTTCAGATGTCCATTAATTTGAAATTTGGACATTCATTTAGGGATGGAGGGAGTGGTTAATAAGTTTTGTATGGATATTCTTAAATACTTCTAAGCACATGCTTCTATATGATCAAACTGATCTTGTTTGAATTTCTTGGAACAAGAAATCCAGGGTTTTGAGTTTACTCGACAAAGGGTCCCCATCATGGGAAAACAAAATTCAATGGACAGGGAAGGGAAAGGTATCAATCAGTGAGAACACGATGAATGTTCCATCTCCTGCGTCCGCTGTCTCGAGCAGTTCGGAGACAATCTCATCCTCTCAGTTGATGCATTTAATTCAAAATGCAGTAAATGAATTTGCTTCGATTGGAGAGCCTAGAGAAGTCAATGCCTTTCTGGAATTTATCCGGACTAGGTTTCCTTCAATCAGGAATATTGAACTTCCTAGTACGTCAAATGATGCGAGAGAAACAATTGCATCTTCTCTTGAAACATTAGAAGAACATATGTATCAGTTGATTATGGGTGAAATCCGTGACGGTTTACAGCAATCAGGATTTGTGAAACATGGGGGTGGTGAAACAAGAAGTGCAGACATATCTCTTTTGCTTGGAAAATACATTGCCTCTCTTTCAAAGGAAACATTAAATAATCCTTCTTCTTCGGAAAATGTCCGGTCCCGTAATGATAGAGCACAATCAGAATCAGTAACGCCTCTCTCAGTATATGATGGATTTGCACCCTCAGATTGTGATGGAATTCATCTTTCTTCCTGTGGGCACGCTGTTCATCAGGGATGTCTTGATCTTTATTTACAGTCATTGAAGGAAAGGTAAATCATTTTAGTTTAACCAGCCAATCTTTTTCTAATTAAATCATATTTCTTCTATATGCCTCTTACATCACCCCCCCCCCCCCAACCAACCAACCAACCAACCAAAAAAAAATGTACACTTACAGTAAAAAGATTATAGGGAGGGGGACCGCACTTCAATGAAAATTTAGTGAGCCGACTGAACAACATGCACTAGTTATGTTGATGAAACTGTGTAGTTGGCTTCATGTATTACTTCTTTACAACGAGCATGCCTAAGAAAGCCTCAAATTTGGAAACAACTGTGTGCAGGTATACAAGAAGAATGGACTTTGAAGGAGTTCATATTGTAGACCCGGATCAGGTTTATTAGCTTCCCTTGTTATTTTTATATGATTAATACATGTGTCACAAAATGAATGTCCGAAATTGCTCTTGATTAAGAGCAATTTCAGACATCATTTTGGGACGGAGGGAGTATATCTTTAATCCTTTGTTCTTTGCTGTTGATGAAAATAGTCTATCCTGTTGACTTTGATATATTCGCTTTTTGAACTCAGGGGGAGTTCCTCTGCCCTGTATGTCGAGGACTTGCGAATTCTGTCTTGCCTGAGTTACCCGGAGGACCAAATGTTTGTAAGCCATCAATTCGTTCAACTAGTATTCCATCAGATGCTAGGGAAGTTGGTTCTCTTCGCCTTCAACAAGCCTTGTCTCTCTTGCAAGTTGGGGCTGATGTCTCTGGACGCAATGATATTCTTAAAGCTTTTCCAGTGCACCGTAGTGGAAGGATGAAAGAAAATCTTGAATCCACGATTAGTGTACTGTGTGAAATGTATTTCCCTGGTACTAATAAAATTTCAGGTTCTGGTCGGGTGAGCCACTCCATGATCATGTGGGATACACTTAAGTACTCACTTGCATCAGCGGAAATTGCTGCTCGATCTGGAAAGACCTCCTTAACTCCCAATTACAGCATAAATGCACTATACAAGGAACTGAAATCCTCTTGTGGGTTCATTTTGTCCTTGTTACTCAAGATTGTCCAAAGTGTGCGATCTAAGGATTCTCTTGGTGTCCTTTTAAGATTCAGAGGTATGCAGCTCTTCGCAGAGTCTATATGCTCAGGTGTTTCACTAAGCGAGTTCCCCAGTCGCGCGTTCAGAGGTGGAGGTATGTTACAATTGTTCAGTTTTCTTCTTTTTCTAAGATAACTATAAATGATTGTGGGGGAACACTTGCAGTGTTTTTTTTTTTCTTCAAGTACTACACTCGACTTTGTTATTGATTTCCCTCTCAGTAGGGTTGCAGTTAGCTTAACGGGTCGCTGAGCTATTCGCCGTCTTTTTCTTTTCTTTCATTTAGATAATAGATTACTACTTGTCAAAAATAAATTGTACTCCCTACGTCCCAATGTGAAGTTCTTAGTTTGACTTTGCACACATATGAAGAAACCAAGGTAAAATGGGAGAGTAAGTTAAGTGTGTTGAGGATATAATTGTCCAAAACACTATACATAACTCAAGTGGGTGAAAAGTAGGTTAGGGAAGTAATGGTTTTTCTGTAGTACTACAGTCGTCCAAGACACTGTTTCTAATATGTCAACAACAACAAAGCCTTAGTCCCAAAATAATTTGGGGTCGGCTAACATGAATCCTCATATGTCATCGTGATAAAAGGAAGAGAGAGAGAGAAAGAGAAGAGAAAGAGAGAGAGAGAGAGAGAGAGCGAGCGAGAGAGAGAGAGAGAAAGAGAGGAAAAAGATGGAGAAAATAAAATAAAATAAATAAATAAATAAATAATAATAATAATAAAAAGTATGATCAACCCCCATCATTCACATGAATTTTCGCCCTCCACTCCGGCCTCTTCAACGCCACATCTTCATCCACTCCGAGTAAACTCATATCATTTTCAATCACCTTAATCCAAGTTTGCTTGGGTCTTCCCCTACCCTCGCCATTTTATCACTTCTCCACTCTTCAGGCCTCCTAAACCGGTGCATCACTCGGTCTCCGTCTCACATGACCAAACCACCTTAGACGATGCTCCCTCATTTTATCCTCAATGGGCGCAACTCCTACTTTACCCCTGATCACCTCATTTCTCAATCGATCTTTTCTTGTATACCTTAAATTGAGACGGAGGTAGTATCATATTTTCGAAATACATCTTATTGTATTCAATGAAAAAGGACGATGGATTTCAAGAAATCGATCTAATTTAAAGAACACTCTATTTGCGCTAGAGCTCTAACAGTTTTTGTAAATACACTGAGTTTGAGGCGTGTTTCACTTTAAGAAGAAGGCTACAGCATTTTATTTTACATTATATAAGCTTATGTGACAGTTCTATGAATCAGCAACGACTGGCCTGAGGTCTACCCATCTCTATATTTTGATAAAAAACTATCTCTGGTTTAAGGGGAAAAGTATTTCTAGAATTTATACTATTAAGTAATTTCTATTAGATGTTAAGTGATTCAAGGTTTTCATGATCTTACTTCCGCAGGAAATATGCTATGTATCTTGGAGAAGGCTGAAACGGAAGTACGATATCCTGACATTCAGTTTTGGACGCGGGCTTCTGATCCTGTCCTTGCACGTGATGCTTTTTCATCTTTGATGTGGACACTCTTTTGTCTTCCAGCTCCATTTCTGTCATGCGAGGAATCCTTCTTATCATTTGTTCATATCTTCTATGCTGTATCCATAACTCAGGTTGCTAGACCACTGCAACTGTTTTGACTACCTCAATTTTAATGTCTTTTACGTGTTAGTTTTTGATATTATCTTTGTCTTTCTGTTGCAGGCTATAATTGCTTACTGCGCAAAATGTCAAACCAATATGAATGGTTTAGGATATCGTGATTGCCTTATTACTGACATTTCCAAATTTATGGGAGAATCTGAAGTTCCACTTCAATACATAAATTCAAACTATATTGACACTTCTCGTGATATGAAGGACGTAATTCGTAGTCTGAGCTTTCCATATTTAAGGCGATGTGCTTTGCTATGGAAGTTAATCAATTCTTCCACTTCATCACCATTTAGCGGGATTCATATGGCTGATTCCGATCATATGATGGACTATTCCTATGTCATTGCGGAAGAGCTTGTTGAGATTGAAGAGTTGGAGAAGACTTTTAAAATTCCCTCCTTGGATGAGACTCTTAATGATGAGGTGCTCCGTTCTTTAGTTTCTAAGTGGTTGTGTCATTTCTCCAAAGAATTTGAAGTGCGTACTCTTCAGGGTGTATTGCATACAACCCCTGTTGTTCCTTTTAAGTTGATGGCGTTGCCTCATCTTTACCAAGACCTCCTACAGAGGTTGGCTTCATGCTTATCTAGAGTATCCGTGTTGTTATTTTATTTCTGTGACTTGAGTTCGTTATTCATTTTCCAAGTGCTCATGTCTTCAGGTATATAAAGCAGCAGTGTGTTGACTGTGGAGCCGTTCAGGAGGAACCTGCATTATGCCTGCTGTGCGGTAAATTGTGCTCGCCCGGCTGGAAGACATGCTGCAGGTTTGTTTTTCATTTACTTAAATTTAATATAGTGGCGGAGCCAGATTTTTTTTCTATATATATTTTTTAGGGGGCCAACTTTATTTTGCGTATGAAATATCATAATCTTATACCTAAATTTAGCTTAAAGGGCAGAAAAATCTAATATATTGCTATTTTCTCATATCACAAGGGGGTATTTATTTTAAAGGTATAAAGCAATACTTTTAATATTGGCTAGTGCTAATTAGTGCATTTCAAAAAACTAATGGGGGCAAATGCCCCAGTTATCCCAAGCCCTGGCTCCGCCAATGATTTAATATACCAAGACTTTTAAGGTGAATATGCAATTTGACTTGTCGTGTTACTTCTTTAAGGAAAAGCAAGTGTCAAACTCATGCAATGGCCTGTGGTGCTGGTACAGGAGTATTTCTGCTGATTAGGGTATGTTCACTAAGAATGCACTCCCTAATTTTATCGTTTTTATTCTTTTTAATTTCATCTTTGGTATTAAGGGATAGCACTGGTTGAAATTTCCATGATGATGACTGATTATTACTTAAATCTGTAGAAAACAACTATATTACTTCAAAGATCTGCTCGTCAGGCACGTTGGCCATCTCCGTATTTGGATGCATTTGGTGAAGAGGTAAGCTCTCTACTGAATTTCCTAGCAGTTTTACATAGTATGCCGCAAACATTGACTTATGAAAATATTCTTCTACTTTTATGCCTAGGCTGAACAAGTACTACTTTAATTTTGATTATTGTGTGTTTGTGTGCATTGGCGTCCTCAGTCCCTCCTCTTTGTGTTTGTGGAAACTGAACCATTGATGGCTCGATCCAGGTTGTTGGATCATCTACATGGATCTGCATTATTAATCGGCTTTGATTATTGGTTATAATTATTTTCAATGCTCTAATCATCACAACAGAGCATGAGAGACACCAATTAACATTATTTTAAAATAAAATAATACATTATTTGTTAGAATGCGAGGTTACAATAGATGATAATAGCCTCTTCCCCCAAAAAAAGCAGAGAGATGGTGTAATATTATTCTCCATGAAAATTAAAAGAGTTTTTTGTCTTCAAGGCACTAAAAAACATGCCCTTTTGAATTGATCTTCAGGATTCACTGCAGATTGAGCTAAATATGTGTGCCATTTTAAATTTTCTGTTTCATATACTAAGTTGGCTATGGAAGCAGTTATACGAGGAATTGCTGTTTATACCAAAATATATTTACTATGTTTTTGCAACTATTTACAGGATATCGACATGCATAGAGGAAAGCCGCTGTATTTAAACGAGGAGCGGTATGCAGCTCTGACGCATATGGTATGAAGATTTGTGCTTACTTTGTTCCCCATTTATAATTGCTAATTGGGCGCATCCTCAATAGAATACGACATTTAATATTTAATATATTTTTAAAAATTAGTACAATACTTAAGAGTTAAACACCTATTTGGTCCTTAACCTATTGAGTTGTTTTCCTTTTGGTCCTTAACCTATTTTGGTTTTCCTTTTGGTCCTTGATGTACCTAGTTGCAGGATAAAGTGGTCCTTAACCTATTTTAGTTTTCCTTTTGGTCCTTGATGTACCTATTTGCAGGACAAAGTGGTCCTTGACCTATTTTGGTTTTCCTTTCGGTCAACAAGCCATGTCGACGATTTTAAGGACCACTTTGTTCGGCAAATAGGTACATCAAGGACCAAAAGGAAAACTAAAATAGGTTAAGGACCACTTTATCCTGCAACTAGGTACATCAAGGACCAAAAGGAAAACCAAAATAGGTTAAGGACCAAAAGGAAAACAACTCAATAGGTTAAGGACCAAATAGGTGCTTAACTCACAATACTTAATGTTCAATAATAAAGACCCCACCCCTCCTCCCGTCTGGCTAAGAAATATAAAGTGCTAAGCATGTTCTATTTTGTCTGTGTACATATTTTGCATGGTGACAGTTCACTTTCGGATGAAATTCAAGCAACTCTTTTAAGTACCCTGATGTACAAGTATTAATGCATTGTTAGGATAGGAATGGTATAATTTATGGATGATGGACTTAATCGTTCATAATTTTCTTGGTTTAATTAATGATGAACTTCTGGTATGTAGGTGGCCTCTCATGGTCTTGATCGAAGCTCTAAGGTGCTACATCAAACTGCAATCGCTGCTTTTCTCATGCTTTAATTTTGTTATGTTGGAAGAACTTTCGTGAAGGTCAGGAATCTCAATCTCATATCTTTTGCAGAATTTTGTATCACTCCAAATAAATGTCAACATTTGTTCTTTCTGTTACTTTTCTTAAGGTCATTCACAAATATCTACCAACTCGTGAAGTTGTATGTTAGCCAAAAAGGATTGGGCTGTAGTTTTTGTGACCCACTTTGAACAACTTGTTTATGTAGTTTAACAATGCCCATCCTTTCCATACCCTTTCCGAGTTTTCGTAGAACGTGCAGAAGAGAAATGCTATGCCCAATCAGGCCATTATCCCGTAATCGTTGTAGCTCTTCAAGACAAATTTTCCACAAATCCAACCTAGATAACCTGTTATTAGTTGCCATGCAGCTTGAGTTGATAAATGAATGGTTGAATTAATCAAGTTAAGATCTTAGTACTTCTAATGGTGTATCAATAGCAAGTTTTAGATTTCCATTGGCATGATTGTATTTTCTTAAATCTTTGGTCAAAGTTCTGTCAAGTTGACCATTAAAAACTAAATGTGACTATCTTTCTGGGACGGAGGGAGTACAACTTATGTAAAGAAAAAAACACTCAGCCTCATGTGAATCTCAATTCTCAAGGAGGACCATTTATACTCCCTTTCTCGCTTGTCTCCAAAAGTTAGTCCCATTGTCAAGTCAAGGCTTCAAAATCACTAAATTTTAAAAACTTACAATGTAACCTTAAAATAAATGTTTGAAAAGTCAAACGGACTATCTGAGACGGAGGGAGTATTAGTTTCAATGCTATATTTGGGTCAAGTTTCAAGCATTTTTCCTTGGCTCTTATAAAGCTCAAGATTTATCTCACCCAGCTTGTTCTTTTCTGACAGGATAACCTGGAAACGTTGTTGCCGATCAGTAACTACTTTAATTGAGGCGGGGGTTTGACTTGTTTAAGCTATATAGACACATACATATATAGTTCAAAGCCGCTCAAGCAAATTGTACAGTTGTATATAACAGAAGAGTCGTAGCTGCTCCTAAATCTCTTACAAGCATTTTGTCGATTTTTTTTACGTTATTTCTCTCGTATTTTGTCCTTTATTTCCTGGTTTTCGCTTGTCTATTTTAACACAATAGCATAAATTTAAGCTCACTGCATAATTCTCGGTCCGCGTACACTGAACACATCCAATAGGAATGTATTATTCCAAGCTCGAGAAGTTAAATGAGCAGGCCACGGTGAAGTCGGATTTCGACATTCCGAACCATTCTACACCATCGATGAATTTTTTTTAGCAATTTAACTATTTTACTTTAGATACACACTATATATCTCATTAGTAGAATATTTATCCATTTTACTTTAGATACACACTAGATATCTCCAATAGTAGAGATGTTTAGTGTATAATTTTAGCAATTTTAACTAACTTACTATAGTTTTTTAGAGTATAGTAAGTGCGTATCTAAAATACAATAGTTAAAAATTGATAATGAATGTGTATTTAAACTAGAATGGTTAAAAATTATTAAAAAAATAACCCAATAGTAGTGGTGTTTAATGTGTATTTTTAGCAATTTTAACTATCATACTTTTTTAAAGACTAAAGACATAAGTAGTGAATAAGTATCTCAAGTACAATAGTTAAAATAGTTGAAAATGATAGTGAATGCATATTTAAGCTAGAATGGTTAAAATTATTTAATAAATAATAAAAAAAAAACCCCAATAGTAAGGATGTTTAGGGTATATCTTAACAATTTAATGATCCTAGCTTTTTAAGGCATAATGAGTGCGTTTATAAAGTACGATGGTTAAAACCAATAGTGAATGCGTATTTACATGAGAACCGTTAAAATTGTTCAAAATAATAACCCAATAGCGTGGATGCTTAATGTTTATTTTTAACAATTTCAGTCATCATACTTTAGGTTTTTAGAGCGTGAGCGTCAATATAAAGTACAATAATTAAAACTGATAATAAATGTGTATTTGTATACAATATTAGAATCGTTAAAACTACTAAAAAGAGTAACGAAACTTGAACAGAGGTATTCAGAATAGGAGGGGGTTGGTAACGCCAACCCATTGCCGACCAGCTATTACGTCGAGAGAGCCGTTAGCCAGAAGGCAGTAGATTTGCATGAAAGCAAGATCACTACAACAAAATCACCCACCATGATAATACCCTCCCTCCGTCTCCGTCTCAAAATGAGTTCCCCCTCTATTTCGACATTAGCGGGAAGGAAATTTAAATAACACTAATAGTTTACTTTAATTATCCTAATGAAAATCTCAAACTTGTTATTGATACACATTTATAAGTACTATCAATAACAAGATTTATTTTTTTCACTAGAATATTTGAATGAAACTAAAAGTATTCCTCAAATTTCTTTCGTACTAACATCAAAAAGAATGAGATATCATTTGGGGACGGAGGAGTAATATTATCTGATGAAAGGAAGTTGAACAAAATCTCCCGGGAAGAACTTTTATTGGTCCCTTTTCCTCTTTGAAGGGATTATATGTACATACAAAACAATATGGAAGACATCACTTGTTATTCTGCACTCACAAGTGCAAATAAAATTACATCTAAAATTTATCAATGGCTGCTGTATAATTGGGAGTTTGGGACAAGTCTCTCTTTTCCATTTGGAAGTGCAATTATATCCTCTTATTCAAATGCGTGATCTTTGCGCTTGTCAGTTCCCGCCTCGAGAATAAGCATTGTCCTGCGATCCTCCGTGCTCAGGCAAAATATCATCTAATTCAAAGTATATTTTCATTGCTCCTGAAATAACAGAGCAGGAAGGAAACCAAATTAGAAACAAAATGGACCTCTTCGAGAGAGAGTTTATATATTCAAAAGTACCGTGAGCGGGAAAGGGGTTATGAGTATGATGATTTGAGAGAGACCCATAATTTTAGTGTGTGAGTCGATAAAATAAATAAAAAAGTGGACATTATAGGAAAGTGAGACTTATCAATAGGATACCCAAAAAGGAAATGACTGAACGTTATTATGGGACGGATGGGGTTACATATTATCTTCATTTTAACCATTCATCACCAATATAACCCCATCATCTCTTCCCCACTCTCTTACATTTTCTTCTAATAGTGAAAGCTTCCAATCCATGTGAAAAAAGTATACTCTCACTGTCCTGCCCGACTTAGGACGTTTTGCCATTTTGGGCGTGCCACTCGACTTAGGATGGCCCAAAATAGAAAAGTTATACTCCCTCCGTCCCAAAACACCTTGCACCATTTTGAAGAAGCACGGGAATTAAGGTAAGAGTATATAAATTTAAAAGTATTGTGAGTGGGAAAGAGGTTGTGGGTAGAATAAGTTGAGTGGGATTTACAAGTAGGGTCCAAAAGTAAGTGTGTGAGTATGACAAGTGGGGTAGGAAGAATAGAAAAGTAATAAAATTTGAACATTTTAGGAAAGGAGACTTACCAATGGGACACCCAAAAAAGAAATAAGTGCAAGGTGTTTTGGGACGGAGGGAGTATTACTTTTATATTCAATGGGACCCACTTGTCATACTCACAACAACAATCCCTTTACTATTCCTCCCACTCATTCTCTCTCCTAGTTTACTTTTCCTACTCACAACACCTCCTCCACTCATTCTCTTTCTCTTATTATAGTAGTATTTCTTAATCCCCGTGTCGAGAGAGAAAATCCCAAGTCTGACGGGACGGAGGGAGTACTTGAAATGATATAACACTTCCAAATGAGTTCTTAGTATTGGTTACTCCAATGAAAAGACGGACAGCTTGATAACCAAAATAGTCAAATGATTATTCCCACTCAATTTAGTTTTTCCAACATTCCGAAACGGCAAAATTATTTCATAATAGCAAAAAAAAAAAAAAAAAAAAATATACTCCCTCCGTCCCACCGAAAAATTGCAAAACTTACTAAAATGGGCGTCCCATAGAAATGCACATTCCATAAATGGAAAGTTTTTAATACTTTTTAATTAGTGGGTCCCATTTCTCATACTCACATCCACTAACTCACTAACTATTCTCTACACCACTTTCTCTCTCCCACTCAACTATCAACACTCACAACGCATCACCCTTTTCACCTTTTCCCTTAATTCTTGTGCCATAATTTTTTTTTGAAGTTTCCGGCGGGACGGAGGGAGTATATATATATATATACTCCCTCTGTCTTTTTAGTTTTTAGTCTGTTCACTTTCGGTCAACTGGAGTAAACTTTGACAAAACATTTAATGTCAATCTAACAATCCTAATGAAATTTTAAAAATTATTATTGAGAAATTAAATGATTATTTATCAATTACAATTGTTAGAATTTCATTAGGATGATTAGATTGACATTAAATGTTTGATCAAAGTTTACTCTCGTTGACCAAAAGTGAACAGACTAAAAAGACGGAGGGAGTATATAATTTATCCTAGACTCGATTTTATTTACACTTTTTTCGCCCCAAGGAGGTGGCATCTGGTATGTCTATTCATCACTTCCCAGCACTTCATTTTCAGCCGAAGGGCCAAAGGTAGCAAACAATCTCTTTGTGCACTCTCCCTTCTAACTCCCTCAACCTCAAACTATTATAAGAGTACAATTTCTCTTCTTTAGATGCCCAACTAAGTTACGCTTCTTAAGTTAAGGTATTCTAACTTCAACCCAAAACAATATCACTGAAAACTATTTATTAAAGAATATACTAGGTGATAGACGGAAAAAAAGGTACATACCATTGATTCGCTAGGTAACACTCATCTTAGAGGCGCGGGAATATGTTTTGGTAATAATAGGGCTCTGTTTCACAAGCAAATCATCCGACTGCTTAGTAGAGTCACGCTGCTCCTTGTCGAATGTGAACTTCAGTTGCTTTTCCACAGACTTGATAATAGAAGTTCGTTTAGACCTTAGCCGGTACGGAGGAGATGCATTAAAGGGGTTACCATCATTGACTATCCCGTTGACTAAATCACCACCACCACCATTATCAGGACTTCTACTTTCAGTCCGTCCCCCCTTATCAGCAGTAGGGACCACCTCCTTAACCACCTTTGCTTCATCCTTCCGTAATTTATCTGACGACAAAGAAGACTGAGCTTCAGTCTTTCTCTTTCGCATGATCGAGGGCGTATTCGGAAAACTCATAGCAGCAATTTTCAATATTGATTCGGGTGTTTGCCCATACAAACTACCACCCGGGGCCACAGAAGGTGGTGGGGTCGAGTGACACTGAGGTGATGTTGTTGGACGGCACAGATTGATTTCATTGCGCATCCACGACATTCTTGAACGATCTGAATTGGACGGTGAGTAATAACTTTCCACTACCGGTGGTTCATAGCACAAGGAGCCATATGTTGTTTGAACATCAGTCATCTCATCAGTATTGCTGTCGTTACTCATTCTACTACAGCTTTCAAACTTTAGAGATAAATTTAGACTGACATGGCTGTGATCTACATTTGACGACTGCGACTTGCGATTGGCAACTTCAGAGTCCGCAGACTCGCTGGGAAGACCACTTAACGAAACACCCATATCTTGAGATGGTGGGGTTGAGCATTCTATTGGGTCCGTCCCATTTTCTTTTTCTTTTTCTTCTATCTTAGATAGGTCTGATGAAGCCGGAGCAGTTGTAACAGAACAAGCAATAAGTTTTCCCGTAGAAGCTGTTTTACTTGCATCTCGAAGACCATTCTGAAAATCAGTCTTTGGGCCTGGTGGAAGATTACCCGTAGCTAAATAGAAATCTAATTTCTTCTTTAAAGAACTATTCCAGTGATTTTTAATTGCATTATCAGTCCTGCACAGAATATATTAATAGCAATATCAATCAACTATACCATATAAAGATTGAATCTTCTTTTTCTAATGTAACTACGTGCTAGAATATTTCAGATCACCAATTGATGGAGAATAATTTCTCATGAAATTTACAGACAATTAGAGTAGCAGATGAAAGTCTGGCAATCTTATCCTGACAATTAAGCATTTTAATGATCCAAAATTTTTGCGACAGTGTAATGCTTAAAATTTCTGATCCTGACACTAGAATCTTTTAATGAACCAGTCCTGCTCAAACTCAACTAAAGCAGCTCATCATGACTCACGTTCGTTTCATGTCACGCTCTAGCATCTTTAGACTCATATAAGCTCCAATGATCACAAGGGCAAATTGCACTTTGATTACCTGTGTTTCACCAGAAGTTGCAACGTGACTACCAACATTGAATTTTTTGCAACCCCCTTCCCCACATTGACTTTTTGTTGTAATCCAATGCAAATTTCATAAAAACGTAACTTTTAAAAAAAATCAGAACATAGCTTCGCACATGATTTTTAAGGGGGCAAAATGACATTTCCCCAAGTTCCATTAAATTAAAAATCAAAAAACCAAAATCCCAAAAAATATTCTCACCCCTCAAACCAGATGCCAGCCACCCCAAGCTCATCCCTTCATTTTTACCAACAATACCCTCGCCCCCACCCATGACATCTTTCTTCTCCCCTTCTCTCTCTCTCTCTCTCTCTCTCTCTCTCTCTCTCTCTCTCTTCCCCACCATAATATCCCTTTCCCTTCCCCCTCTCTCCCAGTCCCCATATCAAAAAACCCTACATCAAGAAAAGGAATGAACGACATCCCCCCTCCCCCCCCCCTTACTGACCCACCTTCCTCTCCTTACGCCGCCACCAAGCCACTACCTTATGCCCATTGTCCGAGCAGTAAAGACCAAAAGACCCAGTTTGAATCCTGCCGTCGGCGTGCAGCATGAGCATCTCCCTGCTACCCCGACCTCCCTCTCAATCTCCTTCAAAATTTAGATGTGATTCACTAATCAAAGGCTGACAGAGGCGATTGTGGCTGTAAATCAAGGCAAAATTATGTTGATTTATTTTCTGTTGGTTTTTTGTTCTTAGGTTTTATGGGTTTTTACAGATTGTTCATGGTTGAAGTGAACAAATCGGATGGAGTTACATTACAGGGATGTATCAGAAATTGAAGTTAATTGAGAGAGATGATGGAAGCGGTGGTATTGGGTAGTAGGGTTGAAGGACGATGGGTGCAATGCTGGGTTGGGATAAGGTGTGGTAGTTAAGTTTGGGGGTGGAATTGAAGATGAAGGGGGGTTTTTTCTTTCTAAGTTGGATTAGGGGTGGTAGTTAGGTTTGCTCTTATCCTGATAATTAGGCATTTCAATGTACCAAAAGTTTTCTACAGTGTTATTCTTAAAATTTCTGATCCTGACACTAGAACCTTTTAATGGACCGATCCTGCTCAAAATCAATTAAAGCAGTCTCATCATGACACGTGTTCGTTTCATGTCAAGCGCTAGCATGTTTAGACTCAAATGTAAACTATAAATTCGCCTCCTCTCAAATAAGCTCCGATAATCACAAAACACAAACATTATTTACATTTCTTGATTTATAGTTGTATTTTTCGTAGCTTAAGCTCAAGATACTTGTTTCATGAAATTCACAATTCAAGCTCGAACAGAGACTCTTCGACTCATGTGAAGCTCCAGCTTGATTTAAATAATCCCTCCATCCCAATATGATAGTCTCACTTCCCATTTTTGCTTGTCCCAGAAAGTCAGTCCCCGTCCAAATTTAAGGCCTCAAAATCACTCAATTTCCAAAACTTACAATGTAACCATAGAATGTTTGAAAAGTCAAATAAGACTATCATTTTGGGACGGAGGGAGTATAATTAAGATCAGCTCAAACACGCAAATCAGCTTGCTTTGATTGTTTTACAACTTTATCCTTAAACCGCTAATTCTCTACGGTAAAAAGTGACTATCATATTTCCTCCCAACATAAATACAAATAAAAGATGATCATGACTAGTTAGTTACCTTCCAGGCAGAGCCCTGGCTATTTCTGCCCATTTGTTTCCATGTATACTATGGGCGTTCATAAGGGCCATCTCCTCCTCCAATGTCCATGCGTCTTTTTTTATTTCTGGATTCAAATGATTGTGCCACCTGAAAAGATTTGAAGTCTTAATATTGATAGTAAACAACTACACAAAAATGATTCCCTAAGTTAAGTTGACCAATTCTAAAATATGTGCTGGTGAATGTGAAGACAAAGACGAAATGCAGGAGACTCCCACTAGCACACTCATACAGTCATACTAAAAGAATGAATTAGGAAAACATATTCGGTAAACCATTGTTTGAGACTGAGAAAGAGAGGGAAGCATTTCACATGAGCTCAATGCTAATTATGGAAAATAATATATATATATATATATTGACAATTATGATTTCATTACATATAAAACCCTGATATTACCTCTCGCGGCACTGTTTCCCAATGCGACCAGGCAAAGATTTTGCTATGAGGGACCATTTTGTGGGCCCATATTTGTGTACCAAATCAATAATTTTCTCATCCTCCTGTGACCCAAAGAGCGTAAATAAAGAAACAATAACTTGTCATGATAAAAATTTAAGAGGAAAGATGCAAGAGAACACGGATGAATAAGTGTGGAATGGTAAGAGAAGCTAACCTCTTGAGTCCAAGGTCCTTTAACAAGCTCTGGATTGAGAACCTTTTGCCATCGGTGCAGACACTGCACTTCTGATCTATCTGGAAAGTATTCAGCTGCACGCATTTTAACAAACAAAATTAAACCCACATTTCCGACTGATTGATAAATTAAAGTTAGTTTTCTCTATCAAACAGCATGCTGACAAAGAAACTTAAAACTTTCATGATCGAGAAAGGTCTAAAATGAGCAGAACCACAGGGTAGTATAACAGACTGTTTGGGTGCCTGTGCTATGAACTATTCTTCTTCATAATTAAGTCTGTAATGAATATTAAAGTTTAAACTGAAATCATGTTAACACTAGTGATTCCAAAACAGGACAACCTTGTACTGAGGCTGCTTTCCAAAATCTATTCACCAAACAGGTCATCGATCAATCCTAACCTTTTGATAATGAATGTAAATTCAAGTAACTAGACGATTGTCCTAACTCCTAACATTAAGTCGACATCATTTTGTTAGCCAACATCATGGGGAAGTGATTGACTGAGATAACGATAAGTCCCGAAAGATTCATATTAAGATCTGAATTAAAGTCGAAGTGAGAAATTTTCCAATTATATTGAGCTGGAGAATCTTTCGGGACTTATCATTATCTTAGTCTAATCAAACACTGAACAAGGAAAAACTAAGTGAAGCACAGATCAGAAGTAAATACAGTCAACTGTCGACTCTAGTTAAAGGATCTCTCAGATTTAGGGTCACAAATGAAATGCAACTTGATTGCAATTAGATGCTAAATTCAACACATCATTAAGAGCCTCACCTATTTTCTTCCAGCACTTCCCCTTGTAAATTGCAACAGCTTTCTTCAACGTATCATCCTGGCAAATTTTGACATGGTCGTAAGAAAACACGTCTATGAATAAATACTCATGTGGGACCCACATATTTGATAAATTTTTACACGTCATTCCATATATCCCATCAAAGCTATTTAGAAAATATATTTACATCTCAAACAAAATGCTTACCTCTTCCGGTGTCCAGCCACCTTTTGCTCGTCTTATAGGCCCTGTTGTCCTCCTACAAACCCACGTTTTAAATTGTCATTTCAAGTAAAAAAAATCTGCAAGAATATTCTCATTTTCCCATTCAAATGGATTCAATGAGAGCCTATTAGAGGAGTTAGTCAAAAGTAATACACATAAGCGTCAAACTTAGGAGACGGAGGCCATTAATTCAAAACACTTAATGCTCTCTAGAACTCACCATGCTAATGATGGTTGTTCAAAGCCAACAAACCTAGTTGGTTGTGTCAACAATGATGCTATCAGTTACATTTTCCATGTCTTACAATTCAAAAGTGTTCATAGTTCTCAAGTAAATCATCAAAACTGAAATTTCAATTATATTCCCTTCACTGCATTATCTAACAAACTTTCTTCCAATCCTACTTTGATATCATTCTTGCCACCAAGTAAGAATATCAAACACATCAAAACCAGATTTAGCACAAATACAAGAAAGTCATCGATATTGAACTGGCTACTTAAACAAAACAATCAAATTCTATCCATGAAACTATATGTGAATAAATACAGTTACACAAGCGAAACCCTTTACAGGAAACAATATAAAACACCAACCTGGGAGGTGGCGAGGTGGCAGTAGGACTGCATATCCCTGGTGACTTTATTGCAAAACTGCCACTCCCTTCAGATATAGAAGAACTTGAAGCAGCAGCTGATTGCTTGTTCTCAAGGCAACGCTCCTCTAGTTTCAATCCGTCCATTCCCTTCATATATACTCGCTAGTCGGTTCCAATTCTAAACACCCCAAACCGTAAACAAATAAAAAGAAAGACAATTAACAACTCAACAAAAAATTCTCCTGATTGCTTAGGGACGGTCTGCAGCATGAATCCTTTAAAAGACTTCTCTGCATGACCTAGACTAATTAATACAAAAAGAAAAATCAAAGTTCACAAATGACAAAAATAACATTCAAGCTAAAACCCTCATAACAAATTCTAAGAAAACTGAGTCCAAATCAGTATAACCCACCCCCCCCCCCTCCCCAAAAACGAAAAATCCTAATTACAGCAAAACCTTGCAAACCCACATCAAGATTCACAAAACTAAACTAAACCCAGATCTCAGAACTAACCAATTACTAGATCAAAACACAATTAAACCGAACCCAAATCTTATCCAGCAAAAATACACAATCCAAACAATCAAAAACCATTCAAATAAAAAAAATCAATCATAATTAATCCAAATCAAAGCTAAACAAACCCAACCTCAATTACGAAACCCACAGTGCAAACGTTAACAAAGATTAAAATTTTAGGGAAAAAAACGGGTTTATTAACCAATCAAAAAGCCGAAAATTACCTGAAATAGCAGGTGAACTGGCGGGAATCAAAGTCAAGCTCACAAACCCCCTATTCTACAAGAAATCCACCTCAATTTTAGAGAGAGAAAGTGATGAGAGAAATAAAAAAGAGGTTTCGTTCGGAAAAAAAACCTTGCCCGTTGAAAGACAGAGAGAGAAGGTAGAAAAAATAAATAAATAATAATAAATAATTTTTTTGTATATAACGAATATAAGGGTTACCGACGTCGCCGTTAGTTCGCCGTTAAGTCTTTTTTTTTGGCTTTAAAGCGTTTCGATTCGTTTTGACGATTTAGATAACGGCTGACGTTAAAACTAAAGTTTGAACCTCAAACGGCACACTACTGCTATTGTGCTTGGGTTAAACGTCGAGCATGTATCGGACCGTTGATTCTTCCCGGGTGATTCTGAACCGTTGGATTTAGGGGGAACTGTGAAATGTTTATTTCCGTGTTCAAGAAGGAGATGTTTTGGGTGATTCAGGCCGTTGATTTTGGAATAGGATTTCGAGTGATATTGTACAATGATTAATGCGTATGGTACAAGTGGATGTTATTGCTTTCCACAAAGTCGGCTGCCCTTGCAAGAGAGTGTTGCCTTGTGGTTGGTACAATTGTCATTGCATGGTGTATAACTTTTTCTAAATGAAATGTATCTCCAAATAAGTTACTCCAAATCTATTTAGAGGCAAATAATTTTGGGATTTGGTTAAAAAATTTAGGGTTGTGGATGATGAGGAGGCATGAATACAACCTCAAGGCAATATATATATAACAAAAAAATTTTGGGAAAGTCAGAGTTTTTTTGACGTAACGTTTCCAGTCAATAAAATTCGTATTTGAATTATTTGACTCAAATGAGAAAAATATATAGTCAACTTACACACTATTAAATGTTTGTATTTGAATGCGGTGATATCGTATTTTAGTCATATACGAGTAATCTTTTATTTTGACTCGTTAATTTTTGACTTCGGCTAAATAACCTTAAAATGGATTTGAAGATATAATTTTTCAGCTGACGTAACTGTTGGTTGCAGTCAACTCTTATAAAAAAGATATGAAGTGAACTTACACATTGCTAAATGTTCATATTCGAAAGCAGTTATATTATATTTTGGGCATATGCAAGTAATCCTATGGAGTTTGACGCGTTTATAAATTTACTGTAGTCAAGTAACATGGATTTAAAGATACTATTTCTCACTCTATGTAAGTCAAGTAACAGCTGCATTAGCTCATCATAATTTTACTCAAATTGAGAAAGATATAAAGCCAACCTACACATTGCTAAATGTTAATATTCAAAAGCGGTTATATGATATTTTGAGCATATACGAGTAATCCCGAAGAGTTTGACTCACTTGAATATTTACTCTAATCAAACAACCTTTTAAATGATTTGAAAATATTAAGTTTTAGCATCATAAAAATTGGTTGCAAAAGATCAATAATGTAATTATATATGCTCCTTGATGTAATGTTTCATTCCGAACAAAGAAAGTTTCGTTTGACTATTATTATTAAGCTAAAATCTTGGGTAAAACGCGTTTTACATGACGTTTTAAAAAATGTGGTTTTAAAAATACCTAATTAACCTTAAAATTGTTCAATTTTCTTGGTGATTAAACTCTTATACAAGAGACACTTCACTCTCATTAATAAATGTATAATTGAGACAAAAAGGTAATAATATTTTATTATTAGTATAGTGTCAAAAAAAATTGAACAAATTTTTAATTTAAAGTAACAAATATTTTAAAACGGAAAAAGCACTTTATCTTGTTCATAATTTGAAAATCTTTGGCTGGTCTTGTAAATGATCATGGTTATGTACTTTTCAACAAAACTTAAACTCCAACATATAAATTATGTTGTCAATTAATAATCTTTATACCTTGGCATAATTTGATAATATCTATGCTTCAAAATGAATAATATTTTTTTTAATTTTAAAATGTGTCGTTAAGTGAAAATAACTGGGAAATACGTGTTTTTTTCTAAAGAAATAAGGAAAAACGTGTTTTTAAAAGGAGGCGGTGACATTTTAGTAAATACTTGGTCGTTGTTTAAAAGAGGCAGTGACATTTTTATAACTACTTGGAACTTGTTTTAAAATCGCACAATGTTATTTTTGTAAATAACTTGATTATTTAACACGATGGGACTGTTAACACACGACTGACAATCTTGAACACTAATACTGGCATTTTTTAACACGCGCTGACAATTCTTAACACTATCACCGACACTTAGTAAAAGATTCCAAGTTCAATGTTTATAAATGTCAGTATAAATGGCAGACACTTTTGAACACCACCGCTGACACTTATCAAAAAAAAAAAAAAAGTGCAAATGCTTATAAGTAATAGGAAATATGTCCGGCACTTTGTAGTATTAGCATTGGCATCTATAAAAAGTGTCGGTTTCTATGCTTGTAAGCGCCAGTAAGAATCATTTTATAACATTGACACTGGCATTTGCGATGCAGTTGAACGCTTGATAGTTATTTACAAAAATGTCACCGCTTGTTTTAAAATAAGTGACAACTTATTTGCAAAAATGCCATTGCCTCTTTTAAAAACACGTTTTTCTTAAATGTTAGGAAAAATACGTTTTTCATAAGACCAATTTGTCCATTATATAACTTTTTACCATTTTTTTCACATTTCATTTTATATTTATATAATCAAAATCTTTAAAATGGATAGCACGATATTTATAAATTAATAATATGACAATTCAATCTTTTCAAAGTATCACTTAAACAAAAAAAAGCTATTTATTTTGGGACAGCCGAGTACTGGATAATGTTAGTGCAGTTGCCTAAAATAAAGTAAAAAAAAAATTCCAATAGTTAAACATCATTTCATTTTGAATGTTGGAATATGCCTTTGAATCGATGGCATTTGATTGAGGATATGTCCCTAGCAATTTTGGAGATTTGAATTGGGTAAAAAAGAAAAAATTGACCAAGAACGACTTTGCCTAGCGATTTTATTAGTTGCCTGGAATGGGAAATACTCTAGATAGGCGGTCTGGAGGTACTAAGAATGCTAGGCATAACATATCGTCTGGTTGCTTGGGAGGAGCAAGGTTGTCTGGCGTGATAAATGGTGCTTGAGGTAAAGCAGAAGATTGCATTCTATTCACCTTTGAATGGGTGGGTTCGAAACTCTCTGAACTAGTTCGAATCTCATCATTGCATTGGGATTGAGAAAGTAATCAGGACAAGGTACAATTTGGGGATTTATGGTGTAGTCTTTTCAAAGATCCGGTAGTTGATACACAAGTTCAGTCGGCAAAAGGGGGTACTTAAATTCTAGAGGTGTAGAGTATCAAGTGTTCGAAAATACTATGTTGATGGTTTAGAAGGCTTTCTAAGACACCAATGTTGGGTTTCTTGGTTCTCATTAGCGTTATGGAGAGGTCGAAGAAACATAATAAACATTGCACAAGTTGAGAAGTTCACATGCAATTTCTGTTTGTGTAGATGCTTATGGTGGTCAACGTTATGGTGGAGGTTCTAGTAGTATGGAAGTCATTGCACAAGTTGAGAAGTTCGTTTGCTTGACTAAGTAAACATGGTTGTCATTGGGTGAACAAAGATGGTGTCTTGACAAAGACAAAGATGGTGGCGGGGGTGGAGAGATATATTCGGAAGCGAAGGATTGAACTCAAGGTAGAGTTGGGGTCAGTTCGTGGATATAAATTATGGTTCAGGGAGATTCAAAGTCAAGGTGGAGATTATTGGGAATATGCCTTTGAAGCCATGGCATTTCATTAAGGATATGTCTGTAACAATTCCATGGATTTGAACTGAGAAAGAAATGAAGAAACTGACCAAGAACGACTCGGACTCTAGAGTCCAAGTCGGACTAGTGCCCAGTCCGAGTGCCAATTCGTGCAAGAGACTACAGCACGAGTGGAGGAAGTCATGCTCGGCCGAGCATAAGAAAGGCCTCGCTCGAACAAGAGGAAAACAGACGTTGGACTTAGAGTTGCAAGGTGGGTCAAAGCCCAAATGGACAAGGAAACAATTGACATGCTTGGCATGGATGTAATGTATTGGCTTGGTTGGTTTTGGCTGACAAGTATATTTAGGACTCCTTCCGCCCTAAATATTTAGTACTCTATTTTGGTGCAAAGAGTTATTTAAGAATTAGGAAAGTAGTTCCCTAATGAGAATCGAGTTACTTTGTACACAAGAAATCCTTATTCCTTAGGGTTTTTGGTATTTATGACTATAAATTCAATCCTCTTCCCTAGCATATATTACAACGAGATCTAGGATTTAGGATGACGAAATTATTGGGCTCAAGAATTAGGAAAGTATTTCCCTTTTTTTTTTTTGTTAACTTGTCATGTGCAATGCATATGATTAGATTCTGAATGGTAAAAGAGGAAATTGACGTCATATCTTTTCTCATTTTGGTCCATCTATCCAAAATTCATCTATTACTCTGTTATTTGTAAAAAATAAATAAAATAAAAATAGATTTTTGTTTTATTCCACAACCATCTTCAACTACATTTCTAAAAATAATAATAAAAAAATACAGCAAATCAACGCCACCAACGTGCACCACCACCTTCACTACCCGCTAGCAATACTATCACTTCCTTCATCACCATCTTGTCTGGGTAAATAAAGATCTTCGCAAACCAAACACCAAAATCAAAAAGGAATTGAAAAGAAATCATAATGGCTATAGTTGTTGACGGTGGAAATAGATTAGTATTCCGCCGGAGATGAGCCTACAGCCGGAACAAGGGTGACCGGTGTTGGTCCCAGAGACACAACAAGGGTATGAAAAGAGGCTAGAGGGGGAGTGAATAGCCTATTAAAAATTTTAACCCTTTTTCAAAATTCAACCTTATGCTTATACTTGAATTTTGCGGTAGATGAAAGCCACGCGGTCAAGTATAAAATGCACAGCGGAAGTTTTCGTTAAAACAAGTTTAGAGTTGTTTTTGATAAGTTCAATGCGGTAGGCAGTGATGCGGTAGATAGTTTGCGGTAGGCAGTGATGCGGCAGATAGTTTGCGGTAGGTGAACGTGAGGTAGGTTGAGATTGAAAACTTTGTGTCTTAGAGATTTTTGGCAAATGATAAGTTAGTTAGATTTTAGCTAAGGCAATGAGGTAGACAAACAAACACAATTCACAATTGTTCTTAAATCTGAAAGATCAAACACTAAAAGACAAACGAGATTAATATGAACAATAATAACAAGATGAACAAGACTTAATGTAAATTTGCAGAAATGAAAAGTGCAGTAAGTAAATGACACAGAGATTTGGAAAGGTTCGATCTGTTAAAAGATCTACGTCCTTTACCAAGATGGTCAGACTTGGATTTTGAATGAGGTATATATTTGATTCGATTGAGTACAGATTACAGAGATGAAGTATTTGAATCAACACCTATTTCTATGAAGAACAATCCTAGACTTAGACCAGTGTATCCCTATTGATTCAATCTATGTGATTGATCAATCGGGGTGAGTGTGTGTAAGAATCAAGAGCTCTTTGGAATCTATATGATTTTAGAGCCTAATGAAACTTGTGTGATGAGGCTTGAGATTTGATCTTGTAGGTTGCTGGAGACTTGTTGAAGACTTGAAGGTTGAGTGCTTGAGAAGGATTCTGGAAATCTTGAGTATGATCTTCAATCACCAAGAATTTCAACAGCAATTTCTCTCTTAGAATCTCAGTGTTAGTTCAATGAAGAACACAAGGACTATTTATAGCCTTGAAGGAGAAACTAGCCGTTGGAAATACTTGGGGTCTAAGTTGAAGGACAATGAGCTGTTGATTTCTAATTGGAGCTCAGTCTGAGTTGTCTTTTTGTTGCAGAGTCATGGTGGTCCAACTATACTATGATGACAGTTGTATTCAAATTTGAATTTTGAATTTGCAACGTTCTAAACTAACCAAGGTAGAGTACACAAGTGTGACCATGGTTAAGTTTGAACCAACTTGAGTTTATTCAACCATGGTTCCATGCGGTTGAGATTCACGCGGTAGGTTGGAACCATGCGGCAAGGTTACCCACGGCAAGCATAGTCATGCGGCACCTTAGTCATGCGGTAGGCTCCATGCGGTAGACAAGAGCCTTACCTCATATCTCCAGACTTAGAAAAATTGAGGGTCCTAATCTGCTAAGCCTATTCAACTATAAAGTGGACTATTCTAAATGAAGTACAAGTACTTCTTACAATATATCCTAGAGTCCACAAAGAGTAAAATAAGGTTATGGGATCAATCAAATTAAAGTAATAGGAGTGGTTTATAATAAGCATACCCAACAATCTCCCCCTATTTGATTGAGACCATTACCTACTATAACAAAGGCTAATTCATTGTACTTGGTAAAAACATGTTTTCAAGAATAAACATTTTATTAATATCATGTCCCAAGTCAATGCACACTCTAAGCCAATGTCATAGATTTCTATCATCCTAAAAGAAAAGCAAATTACTAGTCCTAGAAGATAGAAATAACAATTGAAGCATTTCAAGATATGTAATCAAAGAATGATAGAAATGCATCAAACACAATAACAACATACTCTAAAACAATAATCATTAAAGCATAGGAGTAAAAGCAAAAAAGAATATTGTTTTGTTACAACCCAAACAAACAAACAGAAAACGAAATTGTTTTAAACATCATAATTTTCATGACCACATGCGGTCAATATCGACAAGGTCTGTTGGTCCCAAAGGGGCAACAAGGGTGAGAAAATCGCTAGAGGGGGGGGGGGGTGAATAGCGTTTTAAAATTCTTTTTAAACCCTTTTGCAATTCAATGGCTTATGCGCACAGCTCTTATTTTGGCTAAGTATAGCGCGCATCAAGAGTGTGAAGCGCACAGCGGAAGATTTAAAGCATCTCTGCGCAGGGTATACTGTGCAGAGATAAACAGCTACTGCGCAGGGAAAGCTGCACAGAAATGAAAAACGCATGCGCTAAATTTTGGCTAAAGAGTTGGATAAAATCGTGCTAGGGCAAATGAACAATAAAAATTATAGCAGTAAAGTGTAGCAATCTGAAAGATCAAACAAAGCAGTAATACATAAATAGTTAAGCATGAAGAAAGCAGTAAGAATGATGGACAAGCTATTTGGAGAGGTTCGATCAAGGAAAGATCTACGTCCTCTACCAAGATGGTTAGTCTTGGATTTCTAATTATGAGATTTATATTGATATGAGTAACTATTACAAGATTACAATGAATCGAAACTCAAATCTAAATCTATTCGTTGAAGAGCAAATCCTAGACTAAACCGGTGTATCTCTAGAAGTTAGATCCGAATGATCAAGGCTTCAAGAGGTGTGTGTGACAGAGATTCTGGGCTCTATGAATCTATGAGATGAAGAGCACGAAGAATTCTAGTGATATAGGGCTTTTACGATGTGAGCAGGAGTTTGAAGGTTTGAAGATCTTGAAGGCTGTTCTAATGAATCTGGAAATATTGAGCAACAGTCTTCAGATCTTCAAGGTTTCTCAATGAAGCATGAAACTCTAGCTCTGGCTTAACGAGCACTCAAGCTGCCTGGAAATGAAGATGAGCAGGCTATTTATAGCTGAGAGCTTAAAACTAGCCGTTGATGCTCTGAGCAAGGACGATGAGCTGGCACTATATGATTGGTGCGCAGATGTCCTTTTATAGCCGTTGGAGCTCTGATCAAGGTTGATGACCTGGCACAATATGATTGGTGCGCAGGTGCTTTTGAGCCGTTGGAGACTGAGCATGAAGACTAAATTCAAATCTTCTTCTAGAAAGATGACAGATGTCTTCTTTTGAAAAATGACCGTTGAAGCGTGTCTCCACTAATGGTGTTGCTGAGTGTGTTTATTTTGTCGTTTGTGCACACCTCAGCACTTTGGCTCAATCCAAAAAGCGTAGCTTGTCTTGACGCTTTCCAGGCTTCTAGAATATGAGATCAGGAGATAAGAAATGAAGGTTGAGCGTGCGCGCACAAAGGCATGCGCATTGCCGGTGCACATGGATGCTGTGCATGGGGATCTATGTGCACCATGCTTGGTCATACCAAAGGAAGATCTCAATTTCTGAGTTGGGGAATAAGACCTTGAAAACTGAGCAGGGTCAAAAGTTGCGCAAGAGATCTATGCGCAGTGGCGACCTGCGCAGAGAACATCCTGCGCAGTGAAATGAATCCTGCTTAGAAAATCTTCGATCCTTCATAGCTTCAAGTCCTAAAATCTAAGCCTAAAGCCTATACTATAAAATGGAATTGGCTAATTTGAAGTTATAAACTTCTTACATAAGTTCCTAAAGTCCATAAAATACTCATAAGTGATGGTATCAATCAATTTCTAAGTTAAGTGAGAGGGTTAAAAGATAAGCATACCCAACAATCTCCCCCTAAATGATTGATGCCATTACCTACTATAGCAAAGGCAATTCATTGTACTTTATAATAACGTGTCCATAAAAATGTGAATGGTAACTCATGCCTCAAGTCAATGCACACACTAGCCAGTGCTATAGATTTCTAATCTATCCAAATGATTCAACTTACAATATGGGAAAGATAGAAATATCATCCAGCGCATACAAAGGTTATGAATTTTAGTTTAGTATGCGTTTAAACTAAATGTTTAAACATCATGCGTAGAAAATATGGGCAGTTTAAGATTATGCGTATGAAGTTTGAAATAATGCATTCATTGTTCCACAAATAAGAAATTTGATTTGAACAAGGTTTTGAAACTAATGATGCAATTTTTCTCATTAAACTTAAACTTATAATGGTTGCAGAATTACAAGATATGAACAAGATTAAACTAGGCACAAAACAAAGTTCTTTGCGCAACAAAAACAAAAGCGCACAAAGAGTACTTGCGCAACAACAACAAAATACTTGCAAGGAAAAACTAATCTACCTTGATGCGGCAAAGGGCTTCACGCAGCTCGTTCTTTAAGTTATTGAATTTGTTCATGAGTTCAACCTTTAAATCTTGAAACTTGTCCTGGAACTTAACAGCTTGGCCAACATAAGTGTTCATGTCTCTGCGCATATCGGCATTGTCATCAAGCAGCTCTTTAAAATTTGCTCCGCAGTCCGTCTGGATGGCAGTCTGCGTAGCTTCCAGTCTTGTGTCGGTATGAAGGCGCTGTGTTGATGCTAGCTTGAATGTCGAGCATTGCATAGTCCATCCTGGCATTGAACGTATGGGAAAAATCCGTCATGGATTTAGTTATGCATTCTTGCACATCAATTTTGAGCTCATTTCCTTGCGCAGGAGCTCTTTGTCCAATCTTCAAAATCTGAGCTTCTAGATCAGCAAATCCTTCATGTAACCCGTCTGCAAGGGTTTTCTTTAGATTTCTCAAAATTTCCCTGAAGCCACCATCAATTGCTTCAAAGGTGCACACATTGTTTAGCAGTGCGCTAACGTTTTCGAGCAGTGCGCTGATGGATTTGAGGGAGTTCAGGATAAGTTGATCAAATACATTAGGTGCTTTTTCTTGCGCAGGCTCAGAGAGATTTGCGGATGAACTTGCCTTTGTACTCTCCTTACTCTCCTTCGCACTTGCCTTTGCACTCCCCTTCGCATTCTCCCCCTTAATGGCAGCAATCTCCAAGCGTTGCGTGTCAAGTTGGTACTGAAAATTGGTGTGTGCGATAAGGAGTTAAGTCAGCTGTAACTGCGTAGCGATTTGATTCGCTTGAATAGAATGCAAGGCTTGTAAGATCTGGCGCAGCTCATTCGACGAAGAGGTTGAAAAAGTAGGGAACTCGGGAAATGTGGATGGATAAGGCTTAACAAATGGAGACTGTTTACTGCTGTCAGAGGCAGTGACATTGTCCTTAATCTTTTCAGGTGCATCGGATGGAGTGCGGATCTTCTTTAATCTTTTAGCGCTGCTGCGCACCCTCTGCTTTCGGTAGGGAGAAACATGTGTGATGTCAGCACTATGGATAGCTTCCTGCGTACTCGAATCTTTGAGCCTTGGCTCCCCCTGAACGGCAACGGCAGCATCTTCTGAAAGGCCACTAAGATCACCCTTGTGCTTCTTTGAGGATGGTCTTGTAGGAGCAGGAGCAGGTGTGGGAGCAAGATCTGATTCTGGGATTGAGATTCCCTTGGTAGATTGAACAAAAGGAATGTCTTTCCTTTTCTTGGTATTGGGCTCAGCGATGCCCTTCCCCTTTCGTTTATACACCTCTTCTGGTGCTTCCTGCGCAGGGGCAGTAATGTCTGCTGCACTCTTTTTCTTCCCATCAGTGGGTTCCTCTCCTATCCATGGCTCTTTGTTGGGATGCTTATCAGCTTTCCAGATGCGGTAGTAGTCTTCATTACCAATCTCATTCCGCAAAGTCTGGAGTTGAGGTCTGGAGTAGCACTTGGAATTACAGGCCTGCTTCTTGATTGACTTCTTCTCAACAGAGGTAGCCAGTTCACCATATGTCAACAAGAGTTTGGTGAGCAGCCTGCTGTGAGTTCTGTACTTGGTCTTCCCTGCGTTGAACCTTTTACCATAGCTGTTCATGCCCTTTACAATCTCATTCCAAATAATTTGCGGTCAGTCGAGTTTATCATTGTTGTAGATGGCTGCGCAGTATTCCCACTGCTTAGAGATGAACTTCCTGTTATTTCCATTTTTGCAGTTGAGAGAATCTCCAATGATGGTGCACAGGTGGTACATCACCTCACCGAATTCCTTTCTATCATGAACTGACCATTTCTTGTTTAGAGAAGGTACGCCAATTTGCTTCTGCGCAAGTTTATTCTGATGATCCTCGTCATACTCGACTAGAGTATTATCAACTGTGAAGTTACAGAGCTTGCGAATATGGTTAGGATGAACAGTTACATCGCTCTTTTGTACAGTGGCCATGATTATCTCCGTTGGTTTTCCTTCGAGTTTTGCCGGGACAACTTTTGCAGTTTTGAAGAACTCATCGACGAGAGATGGAACAATGAATGATTGATTTAGAGTGAACAACGAAAGAATGCCGGAGGAATTGAGATGGCGCAGGAGGTGTCGTCCAGTTGCGTCTTGAGAAAGAACTGCTACATTCACTTCCTATCCAGGGATGAAGTATAGGGGACCCTGCGTAAGACAGTAGCTAGAATTAGACAACCCGTTGCGCATGGAGCAGTGCGCATGCACAAATAGCACAAACATACCTAAGCGCACAAATCCATACAAAAAAATAAGCAATGATGCGCAAATAATCATATATGGATACGCAAGGAATATGAAAGTATGCGCAGAAAGTTAGAGGACATAAAGATATGCGCAGTAATAAAAATATGCGCATGAAGAAAATACTTGGAGAAATTTCATGAATTCAAAAAAAAAATATATAAATAATGGGGCATGAAGAACACATGGAATATTCATGAATACAAAGAATATCAGAAAAATGAAAGTTGACCAAATTTGACAAAAAGTATATCAAAATAACTGCGTTGACCAGACGATCAAAACCATGTAAATTATAAAGTCAACAAACAAATAATGAACCCAGAAAGTCAGAAAAACAGTCCGACTGGCAAGAAGGTTTTCGGACCTGAAAAAATCCATAGAAAGCAACTCAAATGCTAATTGATCATAGAATAAACAACATATAACTGTAGATCAGAGGAATACGAACGCATAGCAACAATCGATTTCAAAAAAATATTGAGAAATGATGGAGAAATCGAAAAAGGGAGTTATGAAACCTTCAAGAATGACAATGACGAAAGTAATGAGTAATGAAGAAACATACCATGTCATCGAAGGTGGGTTTATCTATTTGTTGTTCTAATTCTTCTTCATTCTGAGAGTTCTCAGGTTCAGAAAGAGAGGGGGAATCGGAGAGGACGATTTCTGGTTCTTGAGTTTTGCTTTTCTTCGGCGCCATTGAAGTGGTCAAGAGACGAAGAAGAAGAAGGGTCGAGGTTGAAGAAGAGTTTATGAGATGAAAATGAAGGTTTGAGTGAAGTGGTTAGAGAGAGAGAGCGAGAGTTTTAAAGTAGAGAGAAGGGTAGAGAGAGAATTGGTTTAAGTAGGGAAGGAAGACAAAGAAGTTCAGGCGCACAATAGCGGGAAGAATTTGGAGGGAAAGTGCAGTGGCGCAAGATAGCAATGCCACGTGTCACCTTAGGGAACGCGCGTGTGCAAGCCTATGCGCGCGTGTGTCAGAGCCTAAGGGCCAGTCACAATCGGTTCATTTCTCACATAAATGATTTGGCAGGAAAGGACGTGCGCTGTCAATCAATGGCCTTTTGCATTGAGGACATCTGGGATATGCGCAGGGGTATAAACGTAAATTCCCAAGAAAATTAAAAAATAAAGGCGCGGGAAAATTTTAATTACACAAGTACCCTTGTGAATTAGCGTTGACTTTTCAGTCAGGGACCTATGTGCAATTTCTAATAAATAGAAGACTTACATGCGATCCACGAAGTGTGCGCATGTTGAAATCATGCGCAGAGCTTAAATAGCGCAATATATTCTTTGAATCTTAATATTAGTTTTATGCGCAATTAAATCGATGCGCAGTACAATGTTGTGCAGGGATTGCGCAGAAACATGAAATTTAACCTATGATGAACACTTATCAAGCAAACACAAGATTGTTAGTAATAGCAAATCATATGGACAAGTTAGCTGAGTTCAAGCATACCCATTTCTCCTGTCAAGTAGACAAATCTCTTTGCATCAAGAGCTTTTGTGAGGATATCAGCAATTTGATTATCTGTGCCCACGTGCTCTAAATGAATGTTTCCCTTTTCCACGTGGTCCTTGAGAAAATGATATTTGATGTCGGTGTGCTTTGTCTTTGAATGCATGACAGGATTGTTGGATACTGCTATGGTGGACATATTATCGCAGAAAATTGGGCAATTTTCTTCATGAATTCCATAGTCCACTAATTATTGCTTCATCCATAGGATTTGACAGCAGCAGCTTCCAGTAGCAATGTATTCAGCTTCTGTAGTGGAGATGGACATAGCAGCTTGCTTCTTGCTTGCCCACGCAACAAGTCGATTTCCAAGGAAATTACAAGTTCCACTTGTGCTCTTCCTGTCAATTGTGCATGCTGCGTAGTCTGCATCTGAATAACCTAGCAAATCGAAATTCGAATCTTTGGTGTACCAAAGTCCAAGGTTAACAGTTCCAGAAAGATAACGAATAATGCGTTTAACAGCAGTTAAGTGCGCTTCTCTAGGGTCCGCTTGATAGCGCGCACAGACACAAACACTAAACATAATATCTGGCCTACTAGCAGTAAGATAAAGGAGAGAGCCAATCATACCTCGATATAAAGTTTGATCAACTTTCTTACCTTTTAAGTCTTTGTCAAGATTATTGCCCGTGGCCATTGGAGTGTCGTATGCTTTAGCATTCTCAAGTCCGAATTTCTTAATTAAGTCTCTGGTGTACTTAGCTTGATTGATGAAGATGCCATCATTCAATTGTTTGATTTGAAGCCCGAGGAAAAGTGTGAGTTCTCCCATCATGCTCATTTCAAACTTGCTTTTCATGAGCTTTTCAAAGAGCTTACAAAGTAACTCATTAGTAGAACCAAATATAATATCATCAACATAAATTTGAACAAGTAAAGAGTGATCATTATACTTAGCAATAAAAAGAGTTGTATCGATTTTACCGCGCTTGAAGCCTTTCTCTAGCAAGAATTTTGATAGAGTATCGTACCATGCCCTTGGAGCTTGCTTAAGTCCATACAAAGCTTTTTGAAGTTTGAAGACGTGATTTGGAAATCTGCTATCTTCAAATCCAGGAGGTTGAGCTACGTAGACCGTCTCTTGGAGTTCACCATTGAGAAATGCGCTCTTCACATCCATTTGATAAAGCTTGAATTTCTTGTGAGAGGCATAAGCTAAGAAAATTCTGATAGATTCTAGTCTTGCTACAGGCGCAAAAGTTTCATCATAGTCGATTCCTTCCTTTTGCCTATAGCCTTGCGCAACCAACCTTGCTTTGTTCCTGTGATGCTTCCATTCTCATCCATCTTGTTTCTAAATACCCATTTTGTACCAATAACGCTTTGATCATGAGGTCTGGGTACTAAAGTCCAAACTTCTTGCAGTGCTCAAATTGGTTGAGCTCTTCTTGCATAGCAACAACCCAACTTGAATCTTGGAGCGCTTCATCAATCTTCTTTGGTTCGATTTGAGAGATAAATTAAGGATAATCATTAAAGTTTGATGCTCTCCTTGTGCGAACCCCTACATTGAGATCACCAATGATATTTGATGTTGGATGATCTCTAACTTCATGAACCTCTGGAGGTAAGTTAGGTTGAGTAGTAGGAATACAAAGATCTTCAATTGGTACTTCATTTGCTCCAACATCGAGGTCATCAAAAGAAATTTGCTGAAGCGGGGAAACATCATGCGCAGGAGGAGGTGTTTGCTCATCAGGAGTAATTACTTCTGGCGCAGCATCGGGTGTATGCGCATAAGATGTACTTGCTTGATTCTGAATTTGATCTGCTTGATTGTAATTCTACGCAGGAACTGATTGTTGTTGCGCACCTGTCTCATTAAGCTCAGCGGAAACATCAGAATCATTTGGAGGCAAATGTGACTCAAGGAGAGTTCTCATCAAAAGTAACATGTACAGATTCTACAATTACTAGAGTAGTTCTATTAAAAACACGAAAAACTTTGGCGTGTTTGGCATACCCAACGAAAATACCTTCATCTACTTTGGCGTCGAATTTACCTCTATGGTTTTTGCCGTTGTAGAGGATATAACATTTGCAGTCAAAAGTCTTGAAGAAAGCAATGTTGGGCGTTCTTCCTCTTCATAGCTCATATGGAGTTTTGTTGTAGGATTTGTTGATGAGGGATCTATTCTGAGTAAAGCAAGCAGTGTTGACAGCTTCTCCCCAAAAATACTTTGGAAGCTTAGCTTCTGCAATCATTGTCTTCCCAGCCTCAATCAACGTACGATTTTTCCTTTCCACAACACCATTTTGTTGAGGAACTCCAGCAGCAGAGAAATTGTGATCTATGCCATGATCATCACAATATTGAGCAACACCGTTATTCTTGAATTCAGTTCCAATGTCTGATCTAACGCTTACGATGTCTTCTTTTTGAGTTTGGAGCTTTCAGAAGAGAGCAGTCGAGATATCATGGCAGTCGTCTTTGGATATCATCATTTCGACCCATGTGTATCTAACGCTCACGATAGTCATCCACCACAACTAATGTATATTTGTTTCCTTAAATGCTCGCGGTGGTGACCGGTCCAAACATATCCATGTGAAGCAGTTTTACAAGCATTATGAAGTTGAGGATGCAATCTTGCTGGAGAAAGACTGCTTAGGCTGCTTTCACTTTCTTTGCTACAAAAGAGATTAGTGATAGAATTTATAGCAGTAAGATCAAAAATTGAAACATTGGTCTTACGAGTCCCTGTGAGCAAAGTTAGTCCAGATGTGCCATCCTTGATATAGCAATGCGTTAAAGTGAATTGGCATTCTAGGCTTTTATCGTAGAATTGTGATATGGAGAGCAGGTTGTGCTTGAGACTATCTATTCTGATTAGTCCATATCCAATTATGTGCCCTTTGTTGTTGTCACCATATGTTACCGAGGGACCTCTTCCTTCACGCACATCTTCAAGAGTGTTGACATCTCCAATCGTGTCTAGAATCCACTGTCGATACCAAATATGCGCTTGAGAGTGCTCAGTGAAGCAGGAGACCTTTTCTGCTTGTTGGAACATTGACTTGCGCTTCTACAGCAGAGTTATCATTATTATTTAAGTTCAGCAAGCACTTTAAGAGATTCCTTGCGTGGCTGCGGAGTTGGTGATGACGCATCTTTGTCAGGTTTGCTCTGGCAAATAGGTACTTGCATTCTGTCTGCTTAGTGAAGGTGTCCCATTTTCACTAGTTGAGTGAAGGTGGGACCTTTTTTGATTGTCCTTGGCGTATGCTCAGGTTCCATTTCAGAAACATCTTCTGAATCATTGTCAGCATTTGCCACTAAGCAGAGTAGTCCATCCTCAGAGTCAGCATTGCTGTCTTCAGTGTCAGTCTCTATCCAAGTCATCAGTTCCTTCTCTGCGCTGTTTTCTTCAGCAACCATTCAGTATGCTTAGGTCCTTTGTGCACAGGGTTGCTTTTCCTCTTGTACTCAAATTTTAGAGTGTGGCACTTTGAAGCGAGATGTCCTGGCATTCTGCAGTTGTGGCAGACCAAGTCATCTTTCTTTGAGTCACTATTGAGAAAGAACAGGAGGTTTGCATGAGGATCCACCAGGTTTGGAGAACTTTCAGAATTTGATCTGAGGTTTGAGCAGGCGCAGGAACATGTGAATAGTCAGCCATTGCCAAAGATTTTGAAGCCATATTGAATCGCCACCCAAGCTGTTAAGCTTGAAAAACAAAACAAGTTTTATGAAGGTGTTTGCTCTGATACCACTTGTTGGTCCCAAAGGGGCAACAAGGGTGAGAAAATCGCTAGGGGGGTGAATAGCGTTTTAAAATTCTTTTCAAACCCTTTTGCAATTCAATGGCTTATGCGCACAGCTCTTATTTTGGCTAAGTATAGCGCGCATCAAGAGTGTGAAATGCACAGCGGAAGATTTAAAGCAGCTCTGCGTAGGGTATACTGCGCAGAGATAAACAGCTACTGCGCAGGGAAAGCTGCGCAGAAATGAAAAACGCACGCGCTAAATTTTGGCTAAAGAGTTGGATAAAATCGTGCTAGGGAAAATGAGCAATAACAATTACAGCAGTAAAGTGTAGCAATCTGAAAGATCAAACAAAGCAGTAATACATAAATAGTTAAGCATGAAGAAAGCAGTAAGAATGATGGACAAGCTATTTGGAGAGGTTCGATCAAAGAAAGATCTACGTCCTCTACCAAGATGGTTAGTCTTGGATTTCTAATTATGAGATTTATATTGATATGAGTAACTATTACAAGATTACAATGAATCTAAAAGTAGGTAATGTTAGTAAGCCGTCGGTATTTGATGGTCAGATACCTAAGGTCGGTATATCTTTGAAAACTCAGACGGAGAGAATAAACGGAGAAATGGAGGAAATAACGATGTGGAAAACAGGGCTTTTTTCCTGGACAGGTCAATAAAGTTATGAAGGATTTCAATTTCTTTATCTCTTTTTTTATATATAATGGATTTACCTAGACCAGCGAGAGAAGAAAGTAGACTAGTATAATGTCAGGATTCTTCCCTCTGATCTCATGCCCTTGACTTGCTTCTAATTCTGAGGAAATATTTCACTATCTTCCTAGTGTGGAAACTGAAGAAATGAATCATAATCAAATCTAAATCTATTCGTTGAAGAGCAAATCCTAGACTAAACTGGTGTATCTCTAGAAGTTAGATCGGAATGATCAAGGCTTCAAGAGGTGTGTGTGTGACAGAAATTCTGGGCTCTATGAATCTATGAGATGAAGAGCACGAAGAATTCTGGTGATATAGGGATTTTGCGATGTGAGCAGGAGTTTGAAGGTTTGAAGATCTTGAAGGCTGTTCTAATGAATCTGGAAATATTGAGCAGCAATCTTCAGATCTTCAAGTTTTCTCAATGAATCATGAAACTCTAGCTCTGGCTTAACGAGCACTCAAGCTGCATGGAAATGAAGATGAGCAGGCTATTTATAGCTGAGAGCTTAAAACTAGCCGTTGATGCTCTGAGCAAGGACGATGAGCTGGCACTATATGATTGGTGCGCAGATGTCCTTTTATAGCCGTTGGAGCTATTATAAAGGTTGATGACCTGGAACAATATGATTGGTGCGCAGGTGATTTTGAGCCGTTGGAGACTGAGCATGAAGACTAAATTCAAATCTTCTTCTAGAAGGATGACAGCTGTCTTCTTTTGAAAAATGACCGTTGAAGCGTGTCTCCACTAATGGTGTTACTGAGTGTGTTTATTTTGTCGTTTGTGCACACCTCAGCACTTTGGATCAATCCAAAAAGCGTAGCTTGTCTTGACGCTTTCCAGGCTTCTAGAATATGAGATCAGGAGATAAGAAATGACCAAGGTTGAGCGTGCGCGCACAAAGGCATGCTCATTGCCGATGCGCATGGATGCTGTGCATGGGGAGCTATGCGCACCATGCTTGGTCATACCAAAGGAAGATCTCAATTTCTGAGTTGGGGAATAAGACCTTGAAAACTGAGCAGGGTCAAAAGCTGCGCAAGAGATCTATGCGCAGTGGCGACCTGCGCAGAGAACATCCTGTGCAGTGAAATGAATCCTGCTTAGAAAATCTTCGATCCTTCATAGCTTCAAGTCCTAAAATCTAAGCCTATAGCCTATACTATAAAATGGACTTGGCTAATTTGAAGTTATAAACTTCTTACATAAGTTCCTAAAGTCCATAAAATACTCATAGGTGATGGTATCAATCAATTTCTAAGATAAGTGAGAGGGTTAAAAGATAAGCATACCCAACAAGGTCTTCTATGAATTTTGCGTCAAGAGGAAAGCGGTAGGCTGGGATATTCAATCCTGGAATCATTACTGGAGTAGTGACTCCATCTTCCTCTTCTTCACCTTGAGAATGCACATTGCCGTGACCTGCCTCTGTTAGCTGATTTTCAGCTTGATTATCTGTGCGGCTAAGACGAGTCAGAGCCGTATTGACTCTGCTGGAAAGAGGTTCAATTTTAGTAGATTGGTCCGTTATCCTGATGTTCTGGGCCTCATTGCGTTTTGTCTGAACTTGCATTGCACTAGTGAGAGCATTGATCTTTGGAACAAACTTTTCAGCTACGGCCATAAGAGCGGCATTGGAGTGTGTGAGGGCTTCTTATTTGATCGCGGTTTTAAATTTTCCTATCTCATCTTTCACTTCCATCTTATCATCACCCATAGTTTTTGACAATTCTTTGCTAGCTGCCTCAACTCCTCTAACGATATTGTTACTGATGAAATCAGTTTGCTTTCTAAAAGCTTCATTCAATGCGGTAGGAGTAAGAGAAGTGTCTGTTGCGGTAGAGCTACCTACTAAGGTATCCTTAATGGCCTTTGTTATGAATATGCTCTCCCCCTTAATGGTCGAAATCATTTCGGAGGGAAGCGCAGTAACGTCACGCTTGAGGGAGGCCTGATCAGTCTTGATTTCAATAAGTTCTTCCCTAAGGGCCACCATACTAGAAACCAGTTCAGAAACCTGTGCTTGAGTGTCTGCCTGCATCTGAGTTAAAGACTTAACTGCGGCAAGGAGCTCAGCAGTAGAAGACGCGGCAGGTGAAGGTTGTGCAGTCGAGATAGATGGTGCGGCAGGATCAGCAATTACAGTAGGAAGAACGGTCTCAGTCCCTTATTCAGAAAGAACATTAATTTTAGGTGGCACAGTCTCATCATCATTTACGTCTTCAATTTCAACAAAAGTATCCAACTTTTCAAAAATAATGTTGTCTTTAACATCTTCAACCTCCATAGTCTTATCTCCAGCCGATTTGTCACTTGCGGTAGAGCTCACATGCTCTTCTTCAGAACTCTCATCAATTAAACCATTTTCAATGGGCTTCTCCACAACTTGCTCATCCTTTTCACTCTCAGAAGCATCTTTTCCATCATTCTCACTTGCAGTCTTTTCACTGTCTTCTTCAGGAGCATTTTCATCATTCTCAGAACTAGAAACCTCTTCCATATCATCAGCTTGAATATCAAGAACAAAATTTTTCAAAATTTTGGGAGGGGCTACCGTGATGTCCTCATCCGAGGTAAAGACCGGAGATTGGATTTTGGGGGAAGCTTGTTTGGTTACTTTGGCTTTCTTTGTTAATTTAACAGGGCTAGGAGTGTGGGATCGTTTCTTTACACTCTTCTCCCCCTGAATTGGTGCAGACTTGACTGATACAGAGGGCTTGGACTTTGTAGAGGGAACGGTAGGTTGCGGAACAACATACGGTTGCTTTGGTGCGGTAGGTTTTGAAGATTTGGTTTTTGGAGGAGGCGAAAGGGAAGGAGAGTTTGGAGATCTGGAAGGAGCGGTAGGAGGGACTTGATGTTTGGATGGTTTTGGAATGGTAGGTTTTGAGGATGCGGTAGGGACAGCAGAGGCGGCAATCTTGATACTGGTAGGGGGAGGATTGAGTTTCTTTGCAGTCTTGTCAATACTCACAACCTTTTCTTTTCCTTTAACAGAAGTTGGAAGAGAGAAAAGTGCAATACCCTTTGCTTTTGCTTTTGCGGCAGTAGCCTTCCTTAGCTCTAGCTGGAATGCAGCAATATCATCATCAGATAGGACTCTATCTCCCAGGTTGGACAGACCGCGCTTAGAGTACTTGGGTGGTACATACTCCTCAACAGGATCTTTGAGAAGATACGTCCTGTATAAGTCATCTCCAAAATTATTACGAAAATTTGTTCGCATGGACTTGCAGCAGAAGTCCTTCGAGGTAGGGATCACCACCTTGTAGTTTGAATTCTTCTCATATAAGTTATTAATTCTGAGCGTAAGACCCATTAAGTATGAAATCAATCTGCTGTTTGTGCGGTACTTTGTTTCACCTTCTTCAGCCGCATCTTTGTACGAGAGTATGTTAACACGCAAAATATCATACATAATCTGGCCCCAATCCAACCGTTTACCAAGATAAATGGCGGCACAGATCATCCATTGGGTGTGGTTGAAGTTTGCATGATTACCTGTTTTTCATAACAGGGCGGGATCCACTAAGTGACCTATGTGGTACATAATCTCCCCAACATCCTTTCGTTGAATTTTTAAGATATCTGCCGTGCCAGCAACTTTTTTAGCCAGACTGAGAGTATCTTTCTTTGAGATCTCATCAAAACCATCTGAACTCTTCTTTATGCCCACTACATGAGCGATGTCTCTAGCATCAAAAGTCATATCGGATCCCATAACGGATGCTTGAATGAATTTGGGGTTAGACTCGGGCTCATCAGCACTCTCCATCTCTATGGCAGTGTTAAAGAACTCATCAACAAAGGCACGCAGATGAAAATCTTGATTCAGTGTAAAGAATGGGAGAATTCCACATCTGTTCAGTCGTGCAAGAATGTTGCGGCCAATAGCGTCAAGCTTGAGATCTTCATGATCTAATACTATGCCTGGAATGAAGTGATTGAGATCCTGAAACAAATCAAAGTTCAAGTTTAGAATGAAGGTAGGTTGTACGGTCACTTGACAATAGAGTGTGCGGCAAGGATGATGCGGTCAAGTGAGGCACGGTAGATAAGAGATGCGAAAGTCAAAGAAGCAAGGTTACCGCAAACACTAATGTAATTACTTGAAAGAATATCAAACCGTGAACAGTACACAAACACGAAATTTAGAGAAGGGAGAATTAGAATGGATTAAAAAGATGATTACGCCAAGAACACGAAGAACACCAAGATAAACACCAAGAACACCATAAGTCGAACTAAACCTAGATTCCCAGAAAGCGACGAAAATGAACGAAAAATACATAGATTGAATCGGAAATGCAGATAGAGTCACAATATCATATTAATTTTATGAATCAAACAACAGCAAACTCAGAAATCGAAAGGGGAAAACCAATGAAAAAGCCGAAAACATAAAAAAAACATTTGAGTAAAATTCCACCAAAAAAAGGATATATAGAATCCATGAAATCATGAGATAAACAAGTTAGAACTAACGAAAATGATAAACAATAAGATTTGAACAACATTGAAGTGAGGAATTCGAAGAATCAAAGTGAATATGAGGAGGTTTTCAAAATTTCCAACAAGAACAAAAATGGCGAGTTCGAGAATTCATACCATAATGATGACTGGAGGGGTAGATTTGAGGTGAGAGTCTTCACTAGGTTCAACAGATTTTGAAGATTTCTTGGATTGTTGTTTAGACATTATATAGAGAATCAGAAACTGAGAGTGGGATGGCGGTTTAGAGGGATTTTTAGAGAGAAGGTAGAGAGAGAGAGAGAGAGAGAGATTCTGAAAAAGTAAAAAGAACAGAGAGAGTGGTGGAGAGGTAGAAGGTGGAACGGTTAGGAGGAGGGGTTTTGCAGAGGTCAGAGATGATGGAAAGATGGGAGGTTAACTCTACAAAAAGGACGGATGTGACCTAGGATTTTCTATTCGAATTAAATGCAAGGTTACTAGGTGTCAAATCAATAGCCAATGACGGCTCATAAATAATTTAAGGAATAAAAATTAAATGCTCTTAAATGATTTGAATTAAATAAAAGCGAGGGAAAAGTAAAAGTTACCTTAATGCCCTTGAAGTAGATAAGGTCAAATATTCGAAATATCTTTAAGTTAGAATGACTTACCTGGGGTCCATCAAATGCGGTAACTTGAGGGTCGACCGTGCTACGTGCGGTCAATGTAGAGACTTACCTTGCTTTGAATTAACTTCTAGAAAGTAGTGAACATATGTCATCGTTTTCCACCTTGATAGGTTTCTTAAAAACCTTGAAACATATTGTTATATGCGGCGACATGGATTGGGTGCGGCAATATTTAGATGTGGCAACTTATGTTGATGTGGCAGAAGTGATTTGCGGTCGAGAGGTTGATAACTTGCTGATCAATGTTATGTGCTTGACCGTGAGTTATCTGCCGTGTATCTACTTATTGAACTTAGACAAACATTAGTACATAAAATCATATGGACAAGTTTGAGTTAGAGTTCAAGCATACCCATCTGTTGGTCCCAAAGGGGCAACAAGGGTATGAAAAATGCTAGAGGGGGGGGGTGAATAGCGTTTTAAAATTCTTTTCAAACCCTTTTGCAAATCGATGGCTTATGCACACAGTTCTCAAATAAGCTAAGTATAGCGCGCAGTGAGAGTGTGAAATGCACAGCGGAAGTTTAAGCAGCACCTGCGCAGTAAAAAGCTGCGCAAGGATAAAAACGCACGCGCTAAGTTTTGGCTTAAAGAGTTGGATAAAATGTTCTAAGGCAATAAGCAATAACAAATACAGCAGCAATAGTAGCAATCTGATAAGATCAAACAAAGCAGTAATTCAGAAATGATTAGCAGAAAGTAAATAGCGAGATTAAAGAACAAGCTATTTGGAGAGGTTCGATCAATGAAAGATCTACGTCCTCTACCAAGATGGTTAGTCTTGGATTTTCTAAAGGAGATATTATTATATGAGAGAGTTACAAGATACAACAATGAAACACAACTATCTCAAAGATCTATAATCTATGAAGAACAAATCCTAGACTAAACTGGTGTATCTCAAGAAGAAAGATCTAAATGATCAAAGCTTCAAGAGGTGTGTGTGTGTTCAGAAATTCTGGGCTCTATGAATCTGTGAGATGAAGATCACGAAGAATTCTGGTGATTTAAGGCTTAGGATCTGGGCAGGAGTTTGAAGGTATGAAGGTTTGAGGTTGATCTTGAATCTGTGAATAGTAAGCAGCAATCTTCAAAACTTCAAGGATATTATAAAGCACAAACTCTAGCAACTTGGAAATGAAGATGAGCTGGCTATTTATAGCTGAGAGCTTGAATATGGCCGTTGGAGCTCTGGGCAAGGACGATGAGCTGGCACGATATGATTGTGCGCAGGTGTCCTTTATAGCCGTTGGGGTTCTAATCAAAGTTGATGACCTGGCACAATATGATTGGTGCGCAGGTATATAGAGCCGTTGGAGACTGAGCATGAAGACCAAATTCAAAAAAGCTTCTTCTAGAAGTTGACAGCTGTCTTCATTTGAAATATATTCTTGAGCGCATCTCCACCGTTGGATCTGCTAAGTGTGCTTGTTTTGTCGTTTCTGCACACCTTAACACTCTTAAAAGCGTACATCTTCAAAGCGTTTTCCAAGTTAGGTGATCTGAATGAATTGAACTGAGGAAGAATGCTGCGCAGGATATTCCTGCGCAGTGGTGTCCTGCGCAGCGAAGTCCTGCGCAGTAACCACTGATACTTGGATCTTCATTCCTTTTCGCTTCAAGTCCTGTGATCTAAGCCTATACTATTAAAATGGACTAAGTGTGAATACCCCTTTCGATGAAGCGACGCATGGGAAGTATCTTGTGATTATTTTTATTTACAAAAGGAATATTCTTAACGACATTAAAATTATGAGAGTCGCCACGCCGTTTTAATTAAGCCAAAACATTGAAAAAAACATTTTTAATGGGTTCGGGGGTCAAATTACAACAAGAGAAGAATATTGAACGTTATCACTCCTATTGCCCGAATTGATCGGTCTTTCTATCATGATGAATGTGTTAGTAGTGTGTTAGTGATTTAGCCGATCCGAAGATTGCCTACGTTCCTCTCAATGTGAGAAGCTCAGTCAGCGTAGTTCACAGAGAATTAGAATAGGCAGAAGAATCGGGATCATGCATAATGAGGGGGGAATTACCTAAAGATTAGGGTTTAGAATAGTTCCTAGATCATCCTCGGGTTGATGAACCCTCGATCATCATCGGCTATGAAATAACATGTAATTATGAAGATCGCAACCCTAAAATATAGCATAAATAAGGTTTTAATCTATGACACGATGAACATATGAAGAACATATATGAACATATGAATGAACATGCGAAGCATATGAAGAAACTATGAATAAACATGCAAGAACATGAATATTAAAGATCTATGTTTGGTCCCAAAGGGCAACAAGGGTATGAAAAATAGCTAGAGGGGGGGGGGGTGAATAGCTGTTTTAAAATTCTTTCGTACCCTTGAAAAACTCAATTGCGAATGCGCACTTTATCAAGTACGCTTTATGAAATGCGCCTAAGTGAGTGAGTGAAATGCAACAGCGGAATTTAGTATGAAAGTAGGCGCAAAGTGATAAAGGGAGCGCAACACACACACTAAGTATTTTGGCTCAAAGTGAGTGAAATAAGGAACTAAGGCAAATGATAAAACAAACACAACACAATTCAGTTCAATCAATCTACAATGAGTAAACAAGCAATAGTGAGTGAAAATAATAACTTGAAAGAAATGACAAGATAATAACACAAGCTATTTGGAGAGGTTCGATCAATGAAAGATCTACGTCCTCTACCAGATGGTTAGTCTTGGATTTCTAATCGAGATCTTATATAATGAGTGAGTGTTACAAATTACAATGTTTGAGCTTATACACTAACTCAAGATCTATTACTATGAAAGAACAAATCCAAAACAATACCGGTGTATCTCTAAAAGATGAATCTAAATGATTATCTTAAAGAGGTGCGTGTGGTGTTCTTAGAATCAAGGCTCTTTAGATCTTTGAGATAGAGAGCACAAGAAACTAAAGTGTTAAGGCTTTGAAGATCTGGGCTAAGGATGAAGGTATGAAGATGTTCTTGAGAAATCTGGAAAAACGAAGGCAATCTTCAAATCTTCAACAAATGCTTTGAGAGAGAAATTCTTGAAATTCTTAGCAAAACTCAGCAACTTCAAAGTTGAAGTTATGGGGTATTTATAGTGAACTTCAAAAAACTAGCCGTTTGAAATCCTTGTGGATAAGATGAGCTGTCGTTCGTTGATTGGAGCATGCATATATTATGGCCATTTTGACACTCACCATAAATGTGACCGTTATGGACACATGTCAACAGATTAGGCGCATATGCATCTTTTTATCCACCGTTGGATCATTGGCGTAATTTTGAATTCTTTTCAAGTCTTCGAGTCTTCAATAAATCACTGAGTGTTTGAATAAACACTTTGAGGCGCGTTTGAGCCAAGAGGCGCATTTAGCCAATAGGCGCACAGTAAGCGTGCGCTTAAAACAAGGGGCGCAGAGGCGCGTAAGCTTATGAAGAAATCCTTATGCGCGCGCTCTAAATGGCGCAAGGCGCGAGTGAAGAGGCGCATGGCGCGTGGCGCAGGAGGCGCATAAGCGCGGGCTCAAACTCACTGAGTGATTTTTCTTGAAACTTGATCTTCTTGCCCTATTTCTAAGCCTATTCTATAATAATGGACAACCTAAAAATGAAGTATAAAATACTTCTTACATGTGGGTCTAAAGTCCATGAAATAAAACTTAGGTGATGGATCAATCAAATCTAATAAATCCTAATACATTAAAACTGAGATATATGTGGGCATACCCAACAATCTCCCCTATTTGATTGATGCCATTACCTACTATATCAAGACAAACATTATACTTGATAAAAACATGTCCAAATGAATGAAATTGGTAATTCATGTCTCAAGTTAATGTACACTAGTCCAAAATATAGATTCCTAATCTATTCCAATAAGAATAAAGAGTTACATATGGAAAGATAGAAACAACAGTTTAACACATTCAAGATGATATATGATTTTTAGTTTTGAAATGTGTTTAAACCCAGTTTAAACTTAATGCATGAAAGTATGAAACAATTCAATATGATGCATTATGAATTTAAACAATATTCATTGTTCTACAAACAAGGAGTTTGAGTGAACAAGGTTTGATAATGAGTGATGCATTGTTCTCATTAAAACTTGGGGTGTAAGAGTTACAAGTTACAAGTTTTGAATAGAACAAAAACAAAAGGTGCTAAAACAAGTAAGCACAAAATCACTATCACAAAAGAGATTGTTCTATTACAAAAGATTCTAAAAATTTAAAAAAATAGAAGCTAAGGGTTGGGAGGCGCATCATCTTCCTTCAATCCTTCAACGATCTCTGAACAGAACGCTGAATTTGCTTTGCGAGCTGATGACTACGGTTCGCTAACCCTTGAGTGTCCGTGACACTGAGTGAGTAGCAGTAATACCGTCTCTAATATAACTCAAGTGATTCACATTGATGTTTTGGTATTCATCAATGGAACGCTGAGTGATCTGCTGCTGCTGTGAAATGTTTTCTTCCAAGATTTGAATGTGAGCTTCAATGGCATTTTGAGCCGTGATAATATCTGAAGAAATATGTTCAGCGCGTCTGTCATAGCTTGAGTGAGCAGCAGTGAAATGAGTGGACGACCAACTCTTTCAGGACATCCAACTTAGATACAAGCACATTCATATTTGATTGAGACGCAGCAGATTGAGGTATGAACGTAGGCGCAGAAGCGGTGGTTTGCGCCTGGTCAGTATGAGCTTGAACCTGAGTCTGCGCCGGAGGAGGAGAGGAGGCAGAAAGTTTGGCCTTGAGAGAGTTCATCTCCCCTTAATGGCAGCAATCTCTTCAGATTGATCAGTGGAGTAAGGAAGTAAGAAGCTCAAATTGAGACTTTATATGCGCCTGTCCTTGCTCTAAATTGGCTTGCCCCTGCTGTAAAGAATGAAGAATGGAAAGTACCTCACTCAAATCAGGAGCAGACGAGGAGGCGCAGGGGTAGAGTGGCGCATCATCTTGAGGGGCGCAGAATCTTGAGGGGCGCAGAATCTTGAAGGGGCGCAGAAGGAGATGGAGGCGCAGGAGGATGTGAATGAGTAGGAGACTCAAATTCATCTTCAGTTTCAATTTCAACAGTTTCAACAACAACTGTTTCAACATCAAAGTTTCTGTTGAGATCGGATCTGGTCCAGGTGGAGCGCAACTGGAGAAGGAGTGCGCTGAGGGATGGTCTCTTGCTCCCCTGAACGGGTTCCTCAATGTCTGAAATGTCATCGCCGAAGAAATCAGAGAGGAGTTGTGCCCTTGACATATTGGAAGGTTGAAATTTGAATGAGGGCGCACAGAGGAGTGGGGGCGCGTTGAGAAGGAGCGCGCTGGGAAGGCGCGGAAACAGAAGGCCCTTTCTCCCATATCTGCGCTTGATCCGCGCCTTTCATGCGCTCTAACTTTTCTGACTCAGCAGCTTGTTTGGCTAGAAAGTCTTCATCTCTTTTTTGTTGAGCCTCAAGCCTGCTGGCTTCTTGCGCTAGCCTCAGATCTCGCTCATCATCAGTTTCAAATCTAGTGCGTTTGACAGGCGCAGGAGTAGGGTCATCAACTACCCGTTTGCCTTTGCTTTATCTGCGCCTGGCACTGGGATCTGCGCTTTGTCTAGCGCTTGCTTTTACTGCGCTCTTTATAATGTGGTGCGCTTTAAGGACTGGCGCATCATCGGTCTCTGTGTCTTCATCTACTAAGCCTTCAACAGTCTTGATTTGGATTCCTTTTCGCGCTTTGTGGGCTTCTTCTGCGCTTCTTGAGGTCCAACTAGCTTTACCAAACATTGGAACATCGTTGATCTTGTACTCCGGATTCTCTTCAAAAACTTAACTAACTCAGGGTAAGTTAGAAAAAGTTTTGTGAGAATAAGGCAGTGTGAGCGGAATCGGGTCTTTCCATCACTTTTGTTCTTCACAAATTTATCATTTTGCTCACGCAGAGTCTTGAACAGAATATGAGGCCAGTGAAGCTTCTCCTTGGCCATGATAGCAGCTGTGTATTCCCATTGTTCAACCGTGAATCGGTTTACGGTCCCAGTTTTGAACACTATTAAGTTCCCACCAAGTGAGCGATGTGAGTCAAGAGTTCTCCACCATCTCGAATTTTGTTGTTTTGATATTGTTTTGAAGCGTGGGAATATTTAGAAGTGAGGCAGCCATCTTGTTCTGATCATCAATTGAGTAAGTCATCGTGCGCCCAATAATGCGATCTTCACCGGTAGATGGAAAACCAAGCAAGTGTCGAATCACAGATGATGAAATATGGACGTCAACATTTTGAACGCGCGCCTCAATCCGGTAGTGAGTGCGCCCATTTACGTCAAGTTCCACTAGAACAGCAGTGGAGAAGAACTCATCCACGAGGAGCGCAGAGAAGAAATCTTGGTCCATGGTGAATAAAGGGAGCAGACCAGCGACGCGCAGAGTCTCTATTATTTCTCTTCCCATCACTTCACCAGATAACTCCAATAGATCAAGAGTTTCTTCAAGTTTGAAATTTGCAAGGTCCTGAAAAAAAATGATTTATGTTAGAAGTGATATAGGCGCATAGAAACATAAAATGATCAAGTAACATAGGCGTATGAAATATATAGGCGCATAATTGAAACAGGCGCACAAAATTATAGAGAATCAAGGCGCATGATTGAATTAGGCGCATAAAATATTGAAGGCGCATAGAGTTACAAGGCGCATAATATGGTTCTATGTGAATACTAAGGAAAAATTAAAACAACGAAATTTGACTAAGTACGAAGTTAGGCGCATAAGGTTTTTAGGCGCAGAATGATTTAAGCGCATATACAAGTAGAGGCGCATAAATCATTCAGGCGCATAAAAAATAGGCGCATAAAGAAGTACATAGGCGCATGACGTGAAAATTTTTACTTAGAAAGAAAAACAAACAACCAAGCATTCAAATGAAAGAATGGAAAATCAAAAAGTTCAAATTTTTCGAAAACAAGTTAGAAAATTTTTAGAGACCAAAACATGCATAAATGACGAAGAACACGAAGAACGACCCTTGAATGCTCGAAGAACACCAAGAACACGAAAATCATGAAACTTCACCAAACTAGACAAATAATATATCAAAATGACCGCATGACGACAAGGAATCTAAATATGCAAACAAAAATAAGAACAAATCAATAATGAAAGCACAATGATCAAAAGAATGCCCGAAAATTTTGAAAAATTTTGAAAACAAAACTCAGATTTGTAACAAACAGAGCATTGATCGTTAAATGTTGGTTTTAAAAAGATTCGAAATCAGAATAGAACACAACCCAACAAACGATATAGAAAACGGATCATCGAATCAAGAGAATCAAAGAAATTGAATCCGGGTTTAAAAAACGAAAAACATCACTGAAAATGACGAAAAAAAACAGAAATATAAGGAGATTAAGGTTGAGAATTCATACCATATCGTCTTGTGTGGATGTTGATGCTTTCCTTAGGACCCATAAACTTATATATAGTAATGTAAAATGAAGAAGAAAAATGAAGATGAAGAGAGAGAGGCGAGTCTGGGAGAGAGGGAGTGAGACGGGGAGAGAGAGGAAATAGAGTAGGTGAGAAGAGAGGAGGTGATGATGTGTTTTATAGGTTTTAGGTTTAAAATTTGCACTGATAAAGCAAAAACACAGTCAAAAATTTAAAAAGATGGGAAGTTGAAAGGATTGCATTATGAGGGATTTTGAAAATGGCGCTCATCATGACAAAAAGGACATTCATTAATGAGGGATTTTTGGATTTGAGGGGCATTAATGGCTGAATGACCTAAAGTGTCATGATGTGACATTTAGGTTTTTGAAAAACTGCTCACCACTTTTCCCTTTAAGTGTATGAGCAATTTTGACTAATTTTGCACAAACACCAAAACATCTATTTTGGTGTAAGTTTGGGGTGCAAGAAATATATCCAGAAATAAAATTTTCAAAAAGCGTAAACGAGGGAAAAATTTTAATTGCACAAGTACCCTTGAACAATTAAAGAATGTCAAAAGACATAGATCCTATAATAAATGAACAGAATGAACATACCTGGTACTTGTGTATTTATACGTTCAATCATTGAATTGAATTTGAGAATGATTGAGCCGCAATAGTTAATGCGCGCATGAAGAGGCGCATTACTTCAGCAAGGCGCATATCATCTAGGGCGCATTATTCATCAAGGCGCATTACACATCAAGGCGCGCAAAGATGGTTGAAGCGCAGCGCATGAATTGATAGGCGTGCAGATATTGTGCGCGCAGAAAACGAGAGATGGGCGCGCAGTTAGTAGGCGCATAGATGGCGCATATTTCCTTGAAACTTTTAAAAAATTGATTTAATCATTTGTACCTAATATACTCATACTCAACACAACTAAATCATTAGTATTGACAAAACATATTGAATTTAGTTGAGTTCAAGCTACCCATTTCACCTCTCAAAAACATGAACCGTTTCGCGTCAAGTGCTTTAGTTAGAATGTCGGCGATTTGATAGTCGGTTCCCACGTGTTCCAAATGAATATTGCCTTTTTCCACGTGGTCTTTGAGGAAGTGATATTTGATTTCGATGTGCTTGGTCTTTGAGTGCATGACAGGATTTTCAGAAACCGCAATTGTTGATGTATTGTCGCAGTAGATGGACAATTTTCTTCGATGATATCATAGTCCACCATTGCTGCTTCATCCAGAGTATTTGACAACAAACAACTTCCCGCAGCGATATATTCGGCTTCGGTTGTTGAACAGATACTGAAGCTTGTTTCTTACTCGCCCATGACACAAGTCTATATCCGAGGAAATGACAAGTGCCACTTGTGCTTTTCCTATCAATTGTGCACGCTGCATAATCCGCATCTGAGTACCTACAAGTTTAAAGTTCGAATCTTTGGTGTACCAAAGTCCAAGGTTAACAGTGCCAGAGAGATATCTTATAATACGTTTCACAGCAATTAAGTGTGCTTCTCTAGGGTCGGATTGATAACGAGCACAAACACAAAAACACTAAACATAATATCGGGCCTGCTAGCAGTAAGATAAAGGAGTGAGCCAATCATACCTCGATAGAGCGTTTGATCAACACGTTTACCTTTTAGATCTTTGTCGAGTTTGTTGCCGGTGGCCATTGGAGTATCGTATGATTTAGCGTTCTCAAGTCCAAACTTCTTGATTAAGTCCTTTGTGTATTTGGATTGGTTGATAAAAATGCCTTCACTCATTTGCTTGATTTGAAGCCCGAGGAAGAATGTGAGTTCTCCCATCATGCTCATTTCAAACTTGCTCTTCATTAGTTTCTCAAAACGCTTGCACAACAATTCATTAGTAGAACCAAATATAATATCATCAACATAAATTTGAACAAGTAATTTATGACCATTATGTTTGGCAATGAAAAGAGTTGTATCGATTTTACCGCGAGTGAAGCCTTTTTTCGATGAGAAACTTGGATAGTGTATCATACCATGCTCTTGGTGCTTGTTTGAGTCCATACAAAGCTTTCTGGAGTTTGTACACATGATTTGGAAATTGTGAATCTTCAAACCAGGTGGTTGAGCAACATAGACTTGTTCTTGGAGTTCACCATTTAGAACGCGCTCTTCACATCCATTTGATATAACTTGAAGTTCTTGTGAGCGGCGTAAGCTAGAAATAATCTGATAGCTTCAAGTCTTGCTACGGGCGCAAAAGTTTCATCGTAATCAATTCCTTCTTCTTGCCTATAGCCTTGTGCAACCAATCTTGCTTTGTTTCTCGTGATGGTTCCATTCTCATCCATCTTGTTCTGAACACCCATTTCGTACCAATCACTCCTTGATCATTTGGTCTTGGAACAAGAGTCCAAACCTTACATCGTTCAAATTGATTGAGTTCTTCTTGCATTGCAATAACCCAATTAGGATCTTGGAGTGCTTCATCAGCTTCTTCGGTTCAATTTGAGAGATAAAAGCAGTGTAAGCATCAAAGTTTGTAGCTCTCCTTGTACGAACACCAACTTGTAAATCACCGATGATATTAGCAATTGGGTGACTCTAACTTCACGAATTTCAGGAGGTAAGTTAGGTTGAGTCGTAGAAACTTGAAGATCTTCAATTGGTACCTCTTCACCAGATTCAAAGTCATTGAAATTTGGGGGTTGAACTGGCTCAGAATTGAAATTTGGTTTTACACCAGATGCAGCAGTAGAAATAGGCGCGTAAGAGGAATCATGAGGCGCATCATTTAGTGAGGCGCAATAGAGGATTCACCAGGCGCAATAATACATTGAATTAGGCGCATTTTGATGTAGATGATTTTCCTTGTGTTGATAGATTCTGACCTTGATTGGGCGCAACGTAAATAGGAGCACCTGTATCATTTAACTCATAGAATCATCAGCAACATTTGGAGCCAAATGTGGCTCAAGGAGAGAATGTTCATCAAAAGTAACATGTACAGATTCAACTATCACTAATGTAGTTCTATTGAAAACACGAAAAGCTTTAGAGTGTTTTGCATACCCAACAAAAATACTTCGTCGGCTTTGGCATCGAATTTACCTCTATGTTCGTTTCCGTTGTAGAGGATATAGCATTTGCAACCAAAGATCTTGAAGAATGCAATGTTGGGAGTTCTACCACGCCAAAGTTCATACGGCGTCTTGTTGTGAAGTTTGTTGATGAGGAACGATTTTGAGTAAAACATGCAGTGTTGATAGCTTCTTCCCAAAAGTACTTAGGCAATTTAGCTTCAGCTATCATCGTCTTTCCCGCTTCAATCAACGTTCTATTCTTTCGTCAACGACGCCATTTTGTTGAGGAACTCCGGCGGTGAAAAGTTGTGATCTATCCCATGATCTTCACAATATCGAGCAACACGTTATTTTTGAATTCTGTTCCATTGTCGGATCGAACACTAACGATGTCATCTTCTTTTTGGGTTTGGAGCAGTCGAAATAAGGTAGTGAGAATATCATAACAATCATCTTTTGTAATCTCATCTCTACCCATGTATATCTTGAATAATCATCCACCACAACTAGAGTATACTTGTTTCTACGAATGCTTGCGGTGGAAACTGGTCCAAATAGATCAATGTGAAGCAGTTGCAAAACATCTTGTAGTTGAAGGATTTGACTTGCTTGAAAATGACTGCTTCGGTTGTTTGCCAAGTTGACATGCGGCGCACTTTTGTCATGATGATCAGCAACTTTGGGAAGTCCTTTGACAGATTATTCCTGCTGAGTTTAGATAGATACTTGAGTTCAAGTGACTTAAGCGCTTGTGCCACAGCCAACTATTTTCGTTCACACTTTTTGCTACAAAACAAGATTAGTACTAGAGTTCATACTATGAAAATCAATAATATAAATATTTGTCTTACGATATCCCGTGAGTAAGATAGCTCCAGTTTTGCCATTCTTGATAAGACATTGCGTTGAAGTAAAATGGCATTCTAATCCTTTGTCGCAGAATTGAGATATGGATAATAAGTTTTGCTTGAGCCCTTCCACCGAGTGAGACTCTTTCAATGCACACTTTGTCTTTCTTGAGCTTTCCATATGCTACAACTTGACCTTTGTTATTATCGCCAAATGTTACGGTGGGACTCTTTCTTCATGGACATCTTCTAATAAGGATTCATCTCCAGTCATGTGTCTTGAACACCCACTATCGAGAATCCATTCATATTTCTAGCTTTTGAAGATCCAGCCATGAACAAAGAACCTGAAATATAGACATTTAAGCAGGTCCCCTTTATTCCTTTTGGTCCTAGGGTTAGCAACTTTTGACAACCCACTCTTGCTTGACCTTAGGATTTTTACGTCCTTTGGCATTGGGAGTGAATCGCAAAAGGCATTCCACGGCCTTGTGTCCTGAACAATCACAAATGGAACAATGATGAAAGCCACCAATCACGTGAGTTTTCACAAACTCTTTACTTTCTTGGGGATGGCATTCTTCTTTTTGGGTCAGATGAACTAGACTTAACAAAATCTTTCTTTTTGAAATTTTGGAGCGCTTTTTCTCGAAGGGCGCATAGGGCTAGGAGGCGCACGGCGATGAGGCGCGTGGCTCTTAGGCGCATAATGAGCACTCGGAGAAGAGCGCGCCTATTTTCAAGAATGATTTTGCTAGGAGATGGTTCATCTGTAGCTATATCTTTCCCATTAGCTTTCCCAAATTGCTTCGTTGGGTAGACATAATGGAATGTTTGTCTCTTGACTTTTTCATGTCCTTTACCCATTGAATTAGAATGTTTTTCCTGGGAATTTCAAGAGTTGTTGTTGGTAAATTCACTATCTCTTTCAGCACAGACATCACATTAAAGTTGTCACTAGTTGATGAGAATCCCAAGCCACTTTTATCACCACTGACTTTTTGGGACTCAAATATATTCTCCATAGTGACACGAGAATTGGACCACTCATTTGTAATCTTTTTAAGATCAGTGATTTGAGCAACCAATTCATCGTTTGAACTTTAAGAAGTGAGTTCTGTTCTGTTAGAAAAGTGTTTTTACGGTAAGAGAGTCATGCTCTTTATCTGCTCTTAAGGAGGGTGAGTTCAGATTTAAGTAGAGATTTCTCGGTCTTAAGCTGGGAAATTTCATCACATGATAGTGCTAAAGCTTCCTTCATACTATCAAATCTAGTAATTACCTTTTCAGCCTTTTTGAACAATTTTCTTGTTCAGCAATCACTTCATCATTGATTTTGGAGATTGGAGCAGTTGGTTCAACCTGTGTCTAATGTATGCTCCTTTTCTCAATTTGTTCCTTGCTCCAAGATCACATCGTGAGAATAACAATCCACCATCGTTTTGAGCGGAGTGAGAAATCCTTGTTCAACGAGCTCGCTGATGGTTGGTCCTTCTCTTTTTCGCTTCTTGAAAACCTGCAGATTTCTTGATAGGTTTATTCAAGGCATTCATATCGGGAAATCCTTGGAGAAGTCATCATCAAATCATAAGCATCAACTTCATCATCATTTGCCATCAAACAAACAAGTCCATCATCGGAATCTTCATCGCTCTCATCGGAGTCTGTTTCAATCCAAGTATTGTGCTCATTTGCTGGTGCTTCTTCTTCAGCAACCATTCCCTTGTGTCGAGTGAACTTGGGAGTGAATTTAGGAGTAATGGCTGCTCTTCTTCTGCATATATTCAAATTTGGGATCGGGCAGCTTGATGCAAAATGTCCGGGTTTCCTGCAATTAAAACAAACAAGATCTTCTTTTCTTTTTGAATCACTGCTCCTTGAAAACTTTTGAGGAGCTTTGCTGGTAGATCCTTGAAATTTGTTGGTTGAGCCGGGTCTTGAGAATTTTCTGAACTTTTGAAATTTCTTCACAAAATAAAGCGAAGTCTTCATCATCCATGTCTAATAGCTCAGAAGTAGAAATTTTGGGATCGAGCTTTTCTCATCTTGTACAGGCGCAGGTGTAGGCAGCGGAGTAGGCGCGGCTTCTCTGTGCGCATCATAGCCTAGATTTTGACTTTCCCTTCAGTTTCACTGATTCGTTTGAGTTTGAGTTCGTAAACTTTTGAGATTTGCATATATTTCCTTAAAGTCCAAACATCTAAAGTTCCAGCGTCTTCAAGAGCGCTAGATTTATGAAGGTATCTTGATCCAAAGCTTGTAGAAAATTTACATTCAAATCTTTGGTTTGGTAAACTTCATGCCAAGTGAAATACATAGATTGATAATTTCACAGTAGCGTTCATAGTTTGCTTAAGTTTTCACCGGGGAGTGAGAGAAATTGTTGAATCTCTTTTGAACTTCGTATTTCTTGTTCTCCTTACAAACGGTGTCTCCTTCAATATGCTCTTCAATAGCATCCATAGCTCATTTGCAGTAAGCACAATGCATGACTTGTTGTTCATCGCCGTGCTTAGAGTGCTTAGAAGAATGTTTCTTGCTTTGCCATCATTTGCGACTCTTCTAATTTCTTCCTCTGATCCATTCTTCCCTTGGTTTTAGGACAGTAGGTTTGAGAGCGTTGGTGCGTGGATTTGGATTCGCCTCATCGAATATAAGGTCATAAACGACGGTGTCATGAGCCTTTCATCGTTGAGTTGAGATGAGTCAATATGCTGATTTCATACGTCAAAATGATCTTCATCAAAGACCGAACGTGAGTGTAGTTTGCGTGCCATAGGTTTGAGTTTGCCATTTAGAATCGGCACCAAGCTGTTAGCTTGAAAAACGAAAAATGTTTTATAAAGGTGTTTGCTCTGATACCACTTGTTTGGTCCCAAAGGGCAACAAGGGTATGAAAATAGCTAG
>JAOWBW010001616.1:0-242306 GCA_026119855.1 Campanula takesimana
GTCAAACTCTTATAAATAACGTATAAAAGTAGTTATACTCTTAAAATTAGAGTATAAGAGTCATTTTTTTCACTCTCTTCCAACTTTTAATTAAAGATAAATAATATTTTTTGGTCAAATGTGGTCAAACTCTTATAACTAACGTATATGATCAGTTCTACTCTTATACTTAGAGTATAGAGTCAATTTCACTTTTTCCAACTTTAATAAAAAACTAAATAATATTGTGGTCAAATGTGGCCAAGCTCTTATAATCAACGTATAAGACCTGCTCTACTCCTATAATTAGAATATAAGAGACATTTGTTTTCATTTTTTCCAACTTTTAATAAAAAAATAATATTTTTTAGGTCAATCCGGTCAAACTCTATAACTAACGTATAAGACCTGCTCTACTCTTATAATTAGACCATAAGAGGTATTTTTTTTTTCACTTTTTCCAACTTTTAATAAAAAATAAATATATTTTTTTTGTCAAAATCCGGTCAACTCTTATAACCGACGTATAAGACCAGTTCTCCTCTTTAATTTAGAGTATGAGTGTTAATTTATTCATTTTTTATTTTTAATAAAAAAATAATTAAAATTATTTGGTCAAATCCAGTCAAACTCTTATAACTAATGTATAAGAGTCAATTTTTTCCAACTTTAAATAAAAATATTATTTTGTCGAATCAGGTCAAACTCTTATAACTAACGTATAAGACCAGTTCTAGTCTCATAATAGAGTATAAGAGTCAATTTTTGCACTTTTTCCATTTGTTTTTTAAATATATAATATTATTTGATTTTTTGATCAAATCCGGTTCAAAATCTTTATAACGAACGTATAAGACCAATTCTAGTCTCATAATAGAGTATAGGAGTCACTTTTTTTTTTTTTCACTTTTCCCACTTTTAATGAAAAATAATAATATATTTTTTGGATAAATTCGGTCAAACTCTTATAACTAACGTATAAACCAGTTCTAGTCTTATAATTAGAGTATATGAGTCACTTTTTTTTCACTTTTCCAAACTTTTAGTAAAAAAAAATAAATAGATAATATTTTTTGGTCAAATCCCGTCAAACTCTCAATAACTGACTAATAAGACCAGTTCTACTCTTTTAATTAGAGTATAAGAATCATTTTTTCACTTTTTTCTAACTTTTATAAAATTTTAAAAAGGCTATTGATACAACCATTATAAATACTATCAATACCAATATTAACCTAATGAAATTTAAAAGTTGCTATTGATACACCATTATAAATACTATCAATACCAATTATTGGATTTTTTTTTTTTAAAAATACTCCCTCCGCCCCAAAACGATCTTCACATTTGACTATTCAAACTTTTTTAAGGATATGAACACTTGCTTCACTAGCCATGTTGTGTTTATGAATATTTTAAGCTTAAATTGTAGAAATGATAAGAACTTTTGAGACAATGAAAAATGGCAAATGAAAAGATCATTTTGGGACGGATGAAGTAATTAAAAGTAGCCTGAATTATTGCTCAAAATTCCTGCGTAGAAACAATAGAAAAAGAACGACTATCTTTTTGGAAAAAAGGAGTAGGAATGAAATTGGGTTGGATCAATTTAACTGAAGCAATAATAAATAAAACCAGCTGAATATTCACCAGCTCATGCTCTGTTGTTCATATGATGGCGGAATTAGCAGATCCATCAATTCGTCAGATGATGCATCAATTTCATAAAATAAAATAAAAGGAATTATAAACACAATTAAAATCAATTTTGAAGAAGTGAAAAAGAGAGAGAAAGAGAGAGAGGACCTTGCGAGAGTAAATTTCAGAAAGAATGGCGCCCAACCACCATAGCCATAGCTAAACTCAACAATTGAAGATCCGAACAACACAAACTGAGGCCTCGCGGTCCGACCATTCTCCGTCGCCGAAAAATGTGGACGGACTGTAATAATCGTTCGAGTATCAGGTTGCTGGAGGAAGATGACGGAGTGGAGCGCCGGAGCAGAGGATAGAGAAAGTTAGGGTTTGAGAGAGAGTGCGTCAGCGTATGTGGAGGGAGTTAGTGCGTGTGTCGCTATTAAGTTGGGGGTAGTTTTGGTATTTGAGTTTAAAGTTGACTGGGTCAAAGGGACATTGGGTTTTGGTGGAATTTTGATCTGGGCCTTGGGTCCTTGGGGAATTATGCCTATTAAAATTTGTTTTGAGATCTATGGAGCAAGGTCACAAGCCCATAAAAGTACTAGTAGTGTGATGTTCAAAATGGACCGAAGTCCACGGTGGCCCGTCAAGCCGCCGGCCCGAGGCCCGTTGGTCCGAGCCCGTCAGCCCACGGACTCAGCCCGCTCCAAGCCCGCGCGGACACAAGGATGGGCCGGACAGTGAAAATGAACGCACGGGCCGGGCTAAAGCCCGCGGATCACTTGGCCGTGTCCGTTTGGCCCTTTTTTTTTTTTTTTTTTGGACCGGGCGACTCACTGGCGCATGCATGGGATGGCTGTTGCTCTGTCTGTGTGTGCTGTGCTATGTTGTGTCCTCTTCCTTGGCATTTTAGCCATTTAGTGTTTTTTTTTTTAATAAAATTATTATTATCAAATAACTTAAATTAATAACTAACTCTATTTAAATATAAAAGACAAATTAAAGTAGATATTAAATCACTTTTTATATGTTTATTTTAATTTATATTATATATTTTAATAAGTCTAAGTCATTTTATTTTTTTATAATTTTTAAAGTTTTTCTGATTTAAAAAAAAAAAGAAAAAAAAAGGAAAAATCCGTTTGGCCCGTAAACCTTTCGGTCCGGACCAAACGGACGGGCCGGACCACACATTAAACGACGGGTCGGGCCGGGATTTTATCCACCCGTGGGAGGGCCGGACCGCTCAAACCGGTCAAGCCCGCGGACATGACCAAAGGCGGGTCAGGCCGGGCCGGATAACCCGTTTGAACATCACCACTAGTAGTAGTAATAGTGGAAGCCAAAAGGCAGGATCACGATCCCCGTCAATGACCAAAGTATTATCTTCACCGTTTATCTACTCGCCATCAACGCTCCAAATACAACCGTGCGCCTCATCTCTTACCAAAATTTCAAATTTCATAACCAAGCCGGCATTCTATATAATCCCCCCTCTCCCATAATTCCATTATCACAACCAATTCAATCTCTCAATCTCTCGCATAATCAACAATCAGCCAACTACTTTCCTCTCTCTAAAAAATGGCACGTACAAAGCAAACAGCTCGCAAATCAAACCGGCGGTAAAGCCCCAAGGAAGCAGCTAGCCACAAAAGCCGCCCGCAAATCTGCTCCGGCAACCGGAGGAGTGAAGAAGCCCCACAGATTCCGTCCAGGAACGGTGGCGCTGAGGGAGATCAGGAAGTACCAGAAGAGCACAGAGCTCCTGATCCGCAAATTGCCGTTCCAGAGGCTAGTCAGAGAAATCGCCCAGGATTTCAAGACCGATCTGAGGTTCCAGAGCAGCGCCGTCGCCGCACTTCAGGAGGCCGCCGAGGCGTACTTGGTAGGTTTATTTGAGGATACTAATTTGTGCGCGATTCATGCTAAGAGGGTGACGATTATGCCCAGGATATTCAGTTGGCTAGGCGGATTAGGGGTGAGAGGGCTTAGATTTGTTTGGGAGGGTTTCTAGGGCTTGTAATTTTGTTGGGTTTGGATGTTTTAATCATGAATTTTGTGTCTTTTGTTCATGGAAATTATCGTATAATGCAACATTCTGGATTTTTTTCACTAAGTTGTAGTCCATGAAACAATATAATTTATGTGAAATTATTACTGGTATGCTGCAAAGAAGGTTGAACTGCTTGTTCCTGGTGTGGATTCGAATCTGAAAAATTACAATCAAACTTATCTGCAAAAAAGCATTGTGATGTTGAAAACATGAACGTTAAACAACTCTTTTACTTCTAAATGTAGTAGTAAGAACCTTACACTGATAAATACCAAAAAGAAAGTAAGAATCTTAAATTGAGATGTACTAAAAAATAAAAGTAAAAAACCTTAAACTGAGACAGATGTATATTAATTTTCGATCAAAGTGCATTTGCAGTAGAATGAGTGTTTGATGTTAGTATTTGTTTTTCTTAGTATTCATTTTTCAATTTTTAAAAAATAAAAGGAAGTTGTACCTTAAAACAGTTTTATTGTTTAAACTATAAAGGCAGCATAATGTAATGTCCGTTAGAATTTTTAACATTTGTCAAATGAAACTGGCTAAATGGGACAATTTTGCATGAGGTTGAAAAGAGAATTTGGTGTATTATTTTAGGGTAAACTTAGTTTGGCCCATATTTTACTTTACTACAGACAATTTCTCTCTATCTACAATTGAAAACCGCAAGAGCTAAACTAAGACTATGAGCAATAGTTTCATACACCAAAAAAAATTCAACACCCACTTTTAACACTTTATCCTATCCACCTCATCTTTCATACACCCCTTTCATACAACCCCCCTACAATGGTTAGTTTGAAAAAAAAATTCATCTCCCTCCCACTCATCATTCTATATACCCCACTACTTTATATTATTTTTATTTTTTATATTCTTTATTTTTTTTTATGATTAGTAAAAAATAATAATAATATTATTATTTATAATTAAAATAATATTTTACACTAAATTAATTCTTTTTGGCAATTAAATAATTAGATAAATGACGATAATTATTATTCAAAATAAGAAAAGTTACAATACACTTAGCTCGCGACATAATTAATGAAAGACAATAAAATTATTAAATCACACATGGTTTCCGAATTTTGCCCCTATGTGCTTGACTAGATCCTTCTGCAATTGTTGATGAACTCTTTAATCACGCATTTCCGATCTAGTACGCACATGCTCTGCAAATGCAGGTAGTACCTCAGTCGAGAATGGTTGTTGTGTACTAGACCCACTTGCCTCGGGTTGTTGTGAAGTAGACCCTCTTGCCTCGGGTTGAAAGTCTTTTCAATTTTGAGAATAAGTATGCCGTTCATCCTCAACAATCATATTATGTAATATGATACATGACCTCATGATGATAGCCAAGTCGTCTATCTCCCACATTCGAGCTGGTTCTCGAATGATTTTAAATCGAGCTTGGAGCACTCCGAATGCACGTTCTATATCCTTTCGACATCCCTCTTGAAAATTCGCAAATAGCTTATCCCTCATGAGGATTATTAGGATAATAATGGGGCTGAGGTGGTTGAAATTGCATAGGATAAGCATATGGATTCCAATTTTGCATACCTGAAGGCATGAAATTTGGGACACCTGAAGGCATAAAATTGGGTGGAAAAAAAGGATTTGAAACATTTTGGGGACGGGGTTGGTTGGAAGATTGGTTCTCCAAGTTAAAATCATTAGGATTGTAGTTGAATGGTGAAAAATTTTGGGAATTTTGAGTGTTGAAAGGATTATTATTGGGATCCATTTCACTCAAAAGATGATGAATTTTTTAAATGTAGGCTAAAATGGAGAAGGAAAATTGAGAAAAAGATAGTTTTTTTTTTTTGGTGTCCAAATCTAATGAAACTTGCATCATTTTATAGGGAAAAAAAAAAATGCTGAATTTGGCGAAAAAAAAAAATAAAATAAAATTACTAGGTGATAATTCAGCTCAAAATTGAGTTAAAAATAAAAAATCCGAAAATCCAGCGGACCAATGGTGTGCTTACACGTGTTTCAACCAGGGAAAAACAAAAAAAAAAAAACCGCCGGGCCGCGCCCACACGCGCCCTGTCGGGCCGTGTGGCGCACGCGCCTTTTGCGGTCCAATTGGAGCTCGCCACGTGGAATCTGACGCAGGCTCTCCCCAAAATTCAACCCGTATGAAATTTTTCATACACACATTTCATACACCAACTTTCATACCACCCCCACAATAGTTTCATACCCCTCCCCCAACTTTCATACACCATTTCATACACCCATTGTGGGTAGTCTAAGAGAGGTATCCCTTTTACACATACTCAATAGTACTCCGGAAAAAATAGTTTCATTTGACTTTTTATGGTCAACACGAGTGAATTTTGATCAAAGAGTAATGTCAATCTATTCATTAATGTTTGGTCAAAGCTCATTTGTGTTGACAATAAATAATCAAATGCGACTATGTTTCCAGCCAGAGGGAGTACTAAACAAAGGCTTGAAATCAAATTTGCGTCACAGATATCATACTCATTACACAGAAAAGAAGTAGAACTTGCAAACTAAACAGAATAAACTAAGTGCAGACATCAGTCTTCTTTCTGTCTGTCGTCGGTCTCCTAGTTACAGACTTAACGCTCTATCAGAAGTTCATCGAAATTCCAGTCCCTAACAATGTCTCTACTAACCGCACGGCTTCTGACTAGCCTAGGTGGGCCCATGACTCCATCGCTTGGTAGTGGGGTCACCTTTGAGGATGCAATATTATTATTATTATTTGCGTTGGGTCTGAGTTGAGGAAGAAGAGATGTCTTCCTGGTCAAACAGTTTGTGATTGAAGAACATCTTCCGTCAGCAGCATCTGAACTTGAAACGGAGTAGCTCCTAAACGAGTGGGACGGACTTTCCACACTATGGCATACAATGCATGCCAGACTCATCTTTCGCCTTTATAACTCCTACCTGCAACATTCAACTCAAGCAATTAGAGAAACAAGGGTAAATAGGCCATTTCGGTATTCAGTTGAGCAAGTTAGGGATCTGTTTGGTAAAGGGGGGCAGTTTGAATTTTTTTATTGTAATATCTGTTAAGTTACTAATGTCTGTTAACGTCCACGGAGGTCAATTTGATGCCTGACCGGATAAGTAACATCTGTTAACGTCCACGGTAGTTTACTCTGTTAACAAGATAACCAAACAAAGTTTCACCTCCCTGCCCCAAACATTTGTTCCACACTCGACACAAATATATATATATATAAATAAAAAAAAATAAAAAAAACAGATCTCTCAACATGGGGAAAAAGAGTCCAAATTCTACAGGGACCCAATATTCCCACCACCCTCCCCTCACCCCACCTGTAACCCAGGAAAAACAACAACACATACACACAACAAAATATAAGTACTCTATTTAATAACAAGAGAAAGGAAATAAAGAACAATCTGTAAGGGAAGGAAAAAGAATCTCTAAACACGTATAATTACATGTCATGGAAGTAATTATAAAGATCCAAAGGGATAGAACACATTGAAAGATCAGGGCAAAGCACATAATGATTTTGTATGATCATGAATACAGTTTTCCGCTGGTTTGTTATTGAATTCTTAGATAGATGATAGATGCAATAGCAAGAAAATCTGATTGGGCAACTAGTTGGTTATGTCTATAATCAGTAGTAATAAACGCAAAGAGCACTTGTGGCAGTGGCGATATGGTTGACTAGAAGTGTGAAATGTTCAATGAGCTTTCCCAGGATTCATCTTCAACACTTATTGGAAAGAGTGGCGAAACCAACTTTTTTTTTTTTTTTTTTAAAAAAATTATGGGAAAGGGGTCAGGGTGCTTTTGGGAAAATAAATTATGATTAAGGTATCCAAATTTAGCATAATAAGGGTCAATATAATATTTTAATGCAAACTTTACCCAATATTGAGGGGGTCACAATGCACAAATCCATCATTTTTAATAAATACTCCATCCGTCCCAAATACTTGTACTTCTAGAGATTTCACACATATTAAGAAATGCAATCAATACATGCCTAATAGACTAAGTTACCCTTGAAAAATTTCAAGTACCTAGGCAATTATATGCTTTTACTTTGATATTGAATAATCATAAATGAGGGTATAATTGGTAAACAAGGGTAAAGATTTCTTGATAATAGCAAAACAAACATTTTGGGACAAATTTCAACTCTTTAAACTACAAGTATTTTGGGACGGAGGGAGTAACTATTTTTTTAAAATTTAAAGGTGCTAAAATGAACACTTTCCAATACTGAAAGGGGAAAAATGATCCCCATGGCATACGCGTCTTCGCCAGTGCTTGGAGTAGATGTAGGCCAGGGTTTTCCAATGGGAGTCATGACTTAATTATAAGGCTTTTAAGTGTAACCAATTGATCCAGAATAATTCTTTTATCCGTAAGTAGTCTTACTCCAATTTTCGCAGCAACAAAATTTTCACAATGCAATAGTCCAATGCTAATTAAGATTCCAAAGTTTAACATCGTCCCATAGAAGGTCTTAAATAATCTCAATCCAGATACGCATTTATAGGAATAAGAAAAATGAATAAAATTTCTAGCTTTTGAAATTACCACATTTAATACATAAGCACAAGAAAAACGGAATTGCGCCCCACTATCCCTCTTAAAGCTCCAGAATTTGAGGTCCATAATGAAGACAAAATAAGAACTTTCCTCTCAACATGGAATCGGGGGAGCTTATTTCTGAATTCATCTCTGCCTCTGATAAAAAAAATACTAAATACACTCCAATGCCACAATACCTACATCCTTGTTATCCCCAAAGCCTTTATAAACATTAAGGAGAAGCCTGCAATAGAAACAAAATTTTACTCCCTCCGTCCCAGAATGATAGTCCTACTTACCATTTTGTTTGTCCCATAAAGATAGTCCCATTTCCATAATTGAGGAGTGAAATTCATTGAACTTTCATAATTGCCCTTATGACAACTAAGGACGAGAGGGAAGAAAAGAGAGAGGGTGAGGGGACGTTGAAAGACAAAGGAAGAAGAGAGGTAGATATTGATGGAACTTGTGTTGTTAATATGTTTGAATAGTCAAAGGGGACTAACATTATGGATCGGAGGGAGTACTAGACAATGAAGAAACGATTCTATTAAACTTCACTCTCTTTTTAGCACATGTGTATCTGTTAAAGTAATGATGCTCAGGTATCAAGTTACAAGTACCGCAGTCTACTAAGTACAAACGACCATCTTTTCAGATCTTAACAGCTTTTACCTCTCCGTCAAAACCATTTCCAGAAATTAATGCCTCGAAATGCCCTTCAGAGTTCCCAAAATATGGATCTTCCATCTATTTATGTTTCAAAATGTGACATAAATCTTTATGCAACACATCTTAGTTGCATGGATAATTATGAGAATCTTTGAAACTAGGGAGCCAAAGGCCATTGGTCGAGTGCAAACCTAAAAGTTCTGCAGATCAGAGAGTAGGTTTGTTGGTAGAAAGGGTTATTATTGTTTCTTTATATTATGCTAACTCCTAAACATTTGTCATGCTATTTCCTCTTCTGCATCACATCTTTCTAAATTTGGTCGGTCCTAAACATTTGTCACGTTTCTCCATTAGTAGCACAGAATGCTTCTATAACAAGAACCTAAGGTTTCACAAACTACAACGCTATTACATTACATAAGCCAGGAAATTGTTTAAATATCTCATACTATTATACTATTGAACAACAACAAACTTCCATGCATTGATCTATGAGGAATGAAAAAAAATTCAGGCAATTAGTGATGTTAATTAGAAGTGCAAATCCAAGGGTTCAGTTAAAACTTACAGCCTTCCCTATGTTTACCTTCTAAATACTTGCATCCGTAAACGTGTGATACAAAACTGTTAAAAGCCTTGAAGAGATGTCGAACTATTTTAACGCAAATGGATTTCAATGCAGAACTTTGAGGGGGGGGGGGGGAGAGAAAGTGAATTCTCACACTAAGATTCCAATTATACAGGAATACACAAGTTTAAAGACACTTCACACTAGTTGTAATGCTGTAAATGAAACAATCTATGCAGGTAAACTGCTAAGACTGTTCACTGGTACTATAAGAACGAAGAGTTGAACAGATAGGTACTTCACTAACAAGGTTTATTTCCTGCTCAAACAAGTAACTAACAGTAACTGAAACAAGAAACTAACTGCCTTCCATGCAGTCCAAATTAAACAGCTTCTCCATTGACAGATATTGACCTACATCTAATGGGCTTGCGAACATATTTCAATACCAGCACAAAGGTTAACACGTAAATTGATAGCCGAAAATCTATTATGACATTGCTTAATGTTCTAGACTTCCGGTACAGTTCACCAGTTTTCAATTCAAGAAATCTTGATTCTCAAGGATGGTTCTCTGATTCCTATGCATTGAAAAACTTCACCAAACAATCACTTTAGCGAATTATTATTGCTTTATTTAACTTCCCCCATTAAATCCTAAAATCTCACATCTCTGCGTCTCGAGGAACTCACATTATCATCTATAACCACAAAACAAATGTTGAGTTTTGATAGGAGTACTGCCAAGAAACACAAGGTACCAAGATGAAAAATCGAAAGATACTATGTCTCAAGAAACACGCGTATTGTTCGACATGGAAAATCCAATCTAATTATGGCAGCTCACATAGAGCTTTTACAGAGTATGTACTAATATATGTATGCAATTTGACCTACGAGGTAGTCGAATACTTTGATGCCTCCTAGTCTAATTGAATTTCCGGCAATAAATTTATCACATAGGTGAATGGAGAATTGAAGTGAAAAAAATTGAATTTTCATCAAGTCACATCCCTTCTTCCCCCCCCCCCCCCCCTCCCCAAAATGTGACGATAATCAATGCAACACCAGAACCCTAATTCTCCTGAGTCCTGACCCAGCATTAATCATTTTCAATCCCTAGACTATATAGCAGGTTCTAAGGGGAACTGCAATAGTAAATGCAATACCAATTTATCACATAGCATCACATCATTATTACTACACAATACCAACCCTAAAGATTCACTGGCATCAAGAAAATTAACTTCTTCTCTTGTTCAGTTGTCCAGATTCATCACGAACAAAAACCCTTTACACAGCCAATAAAAATTAATTAAAAACAAGGAAGTAACTTTTTTTACATTTAGCAAATCAAAATTAGCTTATGATAGAATCAACAAGAAAAAAATTCATGAATGAATCAAGTCAACTCTACTTTGCTCAAAAGGGCAAAGACCGATTCCAATTCCAATTCCAATACTATGTAACAAAGATCTTAATCGTCTGCAGTGCTTCGAGGCAGTAGTAGTATAAGAATTATTCAAGAAATCAAAGCAAATTGAAACAACATTTGAGATCGAAAATACGAACCTGTCCCGAGGACTTTTGACTCGATTCTTCTTCCAATTCTGGGGTTTAATGCAATTTAATAACTTAATGTGGAATTCTGGAGGATTTGATAAAAGGTAAATCCAATTGTATGCATAAGCCCCAAAAATTAGGGATCCGGATTGTTCTTCTACATTCACTAAAACTGCGTTGTTTGTTTCTTCGCCCACACACACACACACACACACACAGAGAGCGACAAGTGTGTCCTTCGGTTTTCGCTGATGTTTGACTTTTAAAATGAAATGAAATTATAAAAAGTAACGCTAGGGACACAAAATAAAATAATTATTACTCCCTTTATCCTTTAATTAATGAGTGTCTATTTTTAAGAAATCTTTATCCCTAAATGAGTGTCTTTTTTTAACATAACTTCTCCCTAAACGTTTTTTTTTTCGATTTTTTTTTCCGCCGGTTTCCTTATATGCGCAAAACTAAAAGTTTGGAAATGAGATTACAAGATTATATATGAATCGTTGTTACCAAATTGTTCAAAAAATTGAGATTTTTAGTGTCTCTTAAAATGAAATTTGGACACTCATTTAGAGAACAAAATAAAGCAACACAATCTTACTCACAAGATGAGGTGATGATATATTATTGGTTGCATCGATAATGAACCCGCCAAACTCTAATTAAAAACATCATTAACATCATTACACATAGGATTTTGTGAACAAATTTTTGTGACTTTTTTGTACCCCTAGTATTATTCAATTATAAAATTGTAAATTGTTACTCTTATAACCCATTTTAAAGGTTTTTTAGTTTCAATCGATTTTCTAAGAAAGTTTCAAAATGTTGTGAAATTTCTTACAACATACTGTATAATTTAGGCAATATTATGGTAATATTATTATGTAATATATTGAATCACGTAACACTGCACACATAATATTATATGGAGGCCGCAGCGATGACAGATAATTGGGGCGTTCATGGATATGTTCCGGTGCAAGCAAGTTTTGTGAAATATGATGCGTTTGTGGGCCTTTAGCTGACATGATGAATGTAAATTGGACTCCGAAAATAATAAGTTTTACAATGCGGGTTTGTGGGTCTTTAGTCGACATGTCGAATGTTAATTGGACTTTACAAATGATAAGCTTTATATAACACTTAATATTATTATTTCTTGTGGAATGGGTGTAATTGATAATTCCTCTATCTTAACATTATTTTCTCATTTGACTATTCAAACATTTTAAAAATATAAACACTTGTTTCACTAGTCATGTTTTGTTTATACATTTTTAAGCTCAAATTATATAAATGTGAAGAATTTTTTGTGACGATGAAAAATGGAAAATAATTTTTTTTAGAAGGAGCGTATATAAAAATTGATGGAGTTAGTTTTTTTTTTTTTTAATAAAATAATTAAAAAAAAACTAACGAGCTCCACTTTAAATTACAATGTGCAACCCCCGATTCAACTTATTTACTATTATTTCTTTTTTGAAATATTATATTTGTCATTATTTTCAAAAAAATAGAGAATAACTAATGACAAAATGACATATCAATTATTATTTAAATATAAATTTCGATCAATTGTATGTTTACTATTATCTCTTCCTCCCCTCCCCTCCCACCCCACCCTCTCACTCTCCTTCTCTCCCAAGCAATCACGTCCACTAGGCCACACCACCACGTCTACTTCAAAACTATTAATCCGGGTGACCCATCACATATCCGATGAATTCCCCACAGGTCTACAACTTCATCGCCTCTTAGGATGGAAACGTGAAAGCAAAACCTCTATGTCGATTTTACAGGCAGTGGTGAGGCGGCGGTAATGACCAGGCCCGACCCTACACTTAGGCGAGTAAGGCGGTTGCATAGGACCCCCGAAATTTTACTCGAAAATAGGGCCTCATTTTTTTTTAATCTGTGTATATGAAGGTATCGAGTTAGAATCAATAATGGTTAGTGTTGCAGTGACTTAGGAGACTTTCTTAAAATCCCTCAACCAGTTCATTTCCCCACCCGTGTTCGACTCCTAGCCTTGCTGTATGCTTTTTCTATTTTTGTGTTTATTATTTTCCTGGATAGTCTTTTCCTTCTCTCTCCTAGCTAGTTTGGGCTTTTTTCCACTTAATACTTTTGGTTTTTCTTCCCACCCCATTCTTCTCTTATGTTAAATTCAATTTGAGATTTTATTAGGCTTTCTTCTAATTGTATTTTTTCTTTGAATTATTCACATTATCACTAAAATTTTGGGAAAATATTTTTTAAAATTCCTTTGCAATTACTAAATTTATTCAATTTTTTTTTTTTGGAATTACTAAATTGTGGGGATTTTTTTTTAAAGGCCCCGACTTATTAGCTTGCCTTGGGCCCCAAAGTTCACAGGACCGGCCCTGGTAGTGGCAGTAGTCGTGAAAAAGATTATTCTTAATTTTTGTATCTTAAAATTGTTGTAAAGTTTCATGAGACAAAGGGAGTATATCCTTTCAAAGAAGGAATAAGAGTAAACAGATACTAAAAGGTTAATAAAAAAAATGGATATTCGTTAGATTTTCATCCATTATAAGGCAAAAAGTGAAAATGTTGAGTTGGAAGGCGCACAATGCAATTTTAAAAGAATATCGTTAAATTTTCCATCGATTTTTATTGAAAAAATAACTTCACATCCATTTTTATGTCACACTGCACCTGTTTTACAAAGGCGGCCTAGTTTCACTCCACTCCACCGGCTTGCCCATCCCATTTGGGTCGGCCTGATGCAAATCAAGACCCCATGGTCCCCCCATCTTTTCCCATGCAAGCCCCTTGGCCCAATCACCAGTGCCCCTACGGTTTTAGAAGCTATCAGTCTAGCCTCTAATACGATACCTCGTGCTACAGTCCAGCTTAATTCCTCCGGTCCTGGACACTTTTTAACACTCATCGGTCAGTTCACCACATTTGGTCAAACTGGAATTTTCAACGCATTTGGCAATAAATGTCTTGGCATGATCACATCTACATGCTGTTGTTATTCAATATTAATTGGATATTGTCGGTGTTTTCGGGCATGCTGCATCTTTATACCTCTGATTGTCTTGAGGGAGGGTGTAAACAACAATACACACACGGACTCTTTCGAGATAACTTGGAGAACAATCTCAGTTAATATTCTGGTTGTACATACATTAGAGGATAATATTTTTCTATAATTAGATTAGACCTTTTGCTTTATTTATGAATATCTCATAGTTAGTAGTATGATCTCATAAGATCTCTTCACAATTGTAGTATCTATATAGCTCAGAAGCCAAATTGGGTTTTCATTATTCTTAGCCTACTGTCAACATTCTCTAATCTTTTAGATAATAAATTCATCTATTTGTCATGACCAAATATCTCACACACAGTAGGATATTAACTTCATTTTTTTTTCATGACCAAAAATCACATCCACTGAATGAATTTGAGCTACAAAGTACCATTATTAGGTGCTTTGTAATTTAGATGAAATGAAAGGCAAAAGCAAATACGATTATAAATATTTTTAGAGACAATTTAATAAAATATTCGTTCATTGTGGTTGAAGTATTGGAGGAAATTATTATTATATGTACAAAATAAATATGAGCATTTCTCATATATTGTTAGGTAACTGAAACTGCAATATAACAAGTCTTTTGAGACAATGATAATTAGACTAAAGTAAAGATAATATGCAGAAGTGTACCTACACATGATTTTGAGTCGAAGTTTTATGCTATTGCCACTCAACTTAGATTTTTAAGTGTGGAGATGGATATATATATGTTATTGTTGTTGTACATGTTGTTTGAGTGCTTGGGATGTCAAACAAGTTGAAAGATTTGATGACAATATAAGGAGCAAAGTGGTGGAGATTGTGCAACCGAATAATAGGCCAATAGTGGCAGTGAGTGACAACAAGGCGAATAGTGGAATAGTGGCGGTGAGGACGGTGGCTGCGTAAAGAGAAAGGAAAAGGACAAGGAAAAGGAAAAGGAAAAGGAAAAGAAGGGTGGAGACAAGAAAAGGGGAGATTTAGTCAGCATAACCATAAGTTTGGACCGAGTAACTTAAGAACAAAGCATAGGGCAAAAAGATAAAGATAAGCTAAGAGCTCCTATGTCATTGAGATTAATTTTGATAAGACTGTAAAGACAAAAAAAGCTCTAGGAAGTGCAGAAACTACTAAACTGGCACATTATGAACTAAAGGTGATGTAGGAGACCAGACGAACAAATCCATCCGGACCAGACCAGCAGCGCATGATGCAGCAGTATAGCGAGCGCCCGCCTGAACAAGACCAAGCACCCGCTTACCTCGTGCTTTCGGGGGTGAGTTTCTGGAATGGACCGAGCGCCCGCCTGGGCCTCACCAGGCGCTCGCTCCCGTGTCGGGCGGAAAATTGCAGTTTCGTTTTAATGTTTTTGTGCGCATATAATTAGGGTATTTTGGGTATTTGTGGGAATATTGATAGTAGGGTTTTGTTAGGAGTATAGTAGGGTTTTGTTAGTAGTATAAATACTTTAGTTTCATTGTTTTAGGTGACAACTTTGATTTACGAATTGAATTTTATTCAATGAGAATTTCTTCTCTTTTCTGGTGGATTCCAGGCTTTCTCTGGTGGATTCCAGGGTTATTGTGTTTGAGGGTTCATTGCTTGTGAACTCTTGTGATTAGTGCGTGATAGGCTAAATCGCACACATACAAATTAAACCTGAACTAGGTTCTAAAAATATGTAGTTAGGGACAAGTCCAGAATCGATCCACGAAGAACGGTTATTTATTTACGTACAGTCACTTGACCAGATTGGGGGAAAAATATATTTATTAAATCCTAAAAACAGAAATTAAATTAATTATGAGCAAAAACAATTATTAAAGGATACTTCAGATTTGTTTCCGTCCCCACCTTTTTAATCAATTATCATCGGTACATCAATTCACTTTTAACTCTATTCACTTGATCCGAGATTTATTTCAATCTCTGTTTCTTCTTTCAGAATAGTTACTAGCAGTGGCACTCTCACTAGAAACCCTAATTAATAAATTAATCTAACTGGCACAGTCTAGATCGCAAAATTAATTGATTCAAGATTTAAGAAACTAAGATCAAGGACACTTTCTATTTATTAAAATAGATAATTGCTTAATTTTACCCTAATCACAATTTACCATGGCACATGCATAAATCATGAAATTGCTACAGTGAAAACCCTAATTCTGGCACAGAACAGAGAATTCTAGCAAAGATCCAATCACAAAGATAAATAAATTGATCAGGTTATAAACCCTAGCAACGGATCTAGAATTAAGAACAAGTAAAATTATGAATAGAAATCAAATTGTGAAAGAAAAAATACCTCAAATTGACAAAAGATGGTTCAAGATTCAAACCCAAAGCTTGGGTTTAGTTCCTCATATGGAGCTTTGAAATCTCCATGAACAAAGAAAATAAAAACCTAGATCTAAAATTAATGTAGAAGTCTCTCCAAAAGAAAGATAAAAACCTAGTTTAAATACCTCCCATAAGTCCTAAATCAATAAGGAATTAAAAAGAATTAAAAAGAAAACAAAAATAACCAAAAATCCCATCAGCCTGGCGTCACACGCGCCATCACGCGCGTCACTCTCAGCTCCATCAGCCGCCACGCGCCAGCCGCCCCGTCCACGCGTCAGCAACGCCGAAAACGCACCTGCTATATGCGCCTTCTCCACACGGATTCCCGCCTCGGATTTTTCCCCTCACACGTACTGATAGCCGGCTTTAATTCCTTCTAAAGACGCGTATGCTACCCGCGTTTTTCCTGTTGGGCTGCCTTGTGTGGGCTGTTAACTGGGCCTCGGCGAGATGGGCCTCTTCCAGCATTGGGTCGCCTTCCTTCTCCTTCCAGCTGGGCTTCCTTTAATTCTTTTCTTCCACCAACCATTGATCCATCTTCATTTCAATAATCTTGGGCTTTACAATTTAATTCCATTTTGGAATTTCTTTTGAATAATAAAATACTTAATTTGGGCAAAAATATAAAAATACTAAAATATTCCCCAAATTACAATTAAACCCCAAAATTACATAAATGCCCAAAATTACATAAAATCAAACTAAAATACATAAAATCCACTATTTAAGCTCATAAAATCCTAGGAGTAAAGTGTATAAAATCCGTCTCATCAAATTCCCCCACGCTTAGACCTTTACTCGTCCCTGAGTAAAATCCTAACTCCCCTCTAAACACCGGTCTATATAGCGTAGCATGGAGAAAAATGACTCCTAGTCTCCTCTAAACCACCAATAAAAACTCAACAAATAAAATCACGAAGTGTAGAAACCCCGTCTCCTTATAACTCCTCAAAAAAATAATAACAATGACATTAGCTTGATACCAACACCATAATAAACGGTATCCAAACTAAATGTCCACTCAAAAGCCAAGGGGAACTAAAAATGTCCTAGTTTTCCCCCACGCTTATCTCACTCTACAATCTTCCTCATGAAAACAAGTTTATGCAAGATTTATATAATTAAGCACAAAACTTTACCTCGTAACAAAACACCAACACCCCCTTATATCTCCAAGAAAAGAACGAGGATTTCTAACCTAAACTCCACTAATCCAAACCTCCTACTCCAATAGTGTATATCCTACCCAAAACTCCAAACCTCCCTTATGTCTTCTCTCCGGTGGATGTATGATAATTTATTACTCAAACCTCACCTTTTGCCTAAGCGCCCTTTCGGGTTTTCACTTAGCCTCTCTATTGTGTTTTTTTTTTTTTTTTTTTTTTTTTTTGGCACACCCTGGTTTTTGCCTAGACTGCCCTTTCGGGTTTTCAATCTAGCAGGCTTCTTTTCTTGTGCGTTTTTTTTTTTTTTTTTAAGAAAAACTAACTATCTAGAATGAAAAATGCATACTATACAACTACAAATCCTTCCCCCACGCTTAAACTACACAGTGTCCTCAGTGTATAAAAGTGAATAAAAATAAGGACAGTTTAAACGTAAGGGTATAAATGGTACCTCATTAATGCACACTCCACCCCGTTTGAGCTCGAATTGTCTTCATGAATCCCTTCTCCTTTTTATTCATCGTGCTCAAATCTCCATGCTTCTCAATCGAACCACTAGCCATCATCACTTCTTCCTTACCTCCAAATGCATGCTTTCGGTGCTCAGGAAGATTCTTCACCTTTCTTAGTCCATGTTTTACCGCAGGAATCTCCAAACCAATCTTTATATCATCATCCCCACTGCAAATAGTGGACACATCCTCTACCTTTGGCTCAACTGTATCCATGAAACATAAACCACGAACATCCTCAGGGTCTTTCTTGGAGTCAAAAATATTGAACTCCATTAAATCCCCATCAAACTCCATAGTCAATGAACCATTAGACACATCTAGTTTAGTATGAGCCGTCGACATAAATGGCCTCCCCAACAGAATGGGAGCCTTAGGATCCGTGTCCATATCTAACACATAAAAATCAGCGGGAAAAATGAACTTACCAACCCGGACTAGAACATCCTCAACCTTCCCCTTCGGGTATGCATTCGACCTATCTGCCAACTGAATCACAACCCTTGTGTCCTGTAGAGGTCCCAACTTGAGATTTTCAAACAATGCATAAGGCATGACATTGATTGAAGCACCCAAGTCAAGCATAGCATTATGCTCACTATAATCACCCAAAGACACCGGTATCACAAACATACCCGGATCACTGCACTTCTTAGGCATCTTCTTATGATAGACCGCAGACACATGCTCTTTCATCTTTACCTTTTTCTGACTTCTTGCCTTCTGATCCCTCTTCAATGTACATAACTCCTTCAAGAATTTAGCATATCTCGGGACAGTCTGCAACAAGTCTAAAAATAGAATGTTTACCTCAATCCTCTTGAAAGTGTCAAAGATAGCCTTGTCAGGCTCATGTTCTCGCGATCTTTTCCATGCCTCAGGAAATGGAACATCCGGCACAAAAACTGTGGGCTCTGGTGTAGCTTTTTTCTCCTTTTCCGGGGTTTTCTCAATAGGCACAACCTGCTCAACCTCAATCACTGGCTCCTCCGGTACAACTTCCTTCCCAATCTCCTTACCACTGCGCAAAGTCATGGCACATGCACTCTGCTTAGGGTTCGGTTCTGATCCAGAATGTACCTTCTCTGCCTCTCTAGCCTCTAGTCTCCCAACCGCATCAGCTATTTGCCCAATCTGGCTCTCTAGATTACCAATACTCACATCAGTCTTCTGTTGATACTGTTGGAAATTGCTATTCATCATGCTCACCGACTGTGCTAAGGAATGAATCATGTCATCTGTAGACTGTCTCGGAGGGGCACTCTGATACTGCTGCTGCTGCCCATATGGTGGTCTGTACTGATTATACTGATTAGTCTGATACTGCTGACTCTGTGGTGGACCCATCAACAATTGTCTCATCATCCCCTTAAGGTCCTCAACATCAGTCTCAAGCTTATTTGTCACACCACTACTAGAATTCACAGCACTGACCTGTCTGAAGCTCGATCTCCGGCCATGTGTCCGAGTGCTCTTAGCCAACTCATCAATTATCTCATTAGCCTCCTCAGTAGTCTTGTTGAGTATACTGCCCCCACAGCAAGAATCAACCAACCGCTTATCCTGAATTGTCAACCCCCATAAAAGTAGACTATCAGCTGGTCATCAGTAAACCCGTGATACGGACAACTCCTACAAAGCTTGTGGAAGCGATTGTAGTAGTCATACAAAGTCTCATCAGCTCTCTGCTCCATGTTACTGATATCCCGCTTCATGACATTGATCTGATCCGGTGGGAAGAACTCATCCAAGAAAACCTCCTTCATCTCCTACCAAGTAGTAATGCTGTTGGGTGGAAGATGATAATACCACGCACTGGCATCATCTTTCAGAGTGAAAGAAAACGCTCTTAGGAGGAGATGCTCAATCGGAAGTGTAGCCGGCTTCATGCTCTGACAGATCTGCACAAACTGGGATATGTGTTGATTTGGGTTTTCACCGGGCATACCCATGAAGTGCGGTAACTGACTCAACAAACTCGGCTTCAACTCAAATGTAACCCCAGTAGGTAGAGTGGGGAACTGAACTGCATGAGGTTGCTCACTCCAATTCGGGGCAGTTTTCTGCCTCAATGTCTGATCTGCCATCTGTTTACTAATTCAAGACTTCCAAGCAGATTGTCAGTAAAAAAAAGGTGTGGACCTTACAAGGTTCCACACTAAAAACAAATAACAAAATTAAAATAACTAAAAAGAAAATTAAATTAATTAAACTAAACCAACTAAAAAAAAAAAAATACAAAGAAAATAAAAAGAAAAAGAACAAGAATTAAAATAAGAACGTAAACAAATAAACACCGTTTCCCGGCAACGGTGCCAAAATTTGATAGGCTAAATCGCACACCTACAAATTAAACCTGAACTAGGTTCTAAAAATATGTAGTTAGGGACAAGTCCAGAATCGATCCACGAAGAACGGTTATTTATTTACGTACAGTCACTTGACCAGATTGGGGGAAAAATATATTTATTAAATCCTAAAAACAGAAATTAAATTAATTATGAGCAAAAACAATTATTAAAGGATACTTCAGATTTGTTTCCGTCCCCACCTTTTTAATCAATTATCATCGGTACATCAATTCACTTTTAACTCTATTCACTTGATCCGAGATTTATTTCAATCTCTGTTTCTTCTTTCAGAATAGTTACTAGCAGTGGCACACTCACTAGAAACCCTAATTAATAAATTAATCTAACTGGCACAGTCTAGATCGCAAAATTAATTGATTCAAGATTTAAGAAACTAAGATCAAGGACACTTTCTATTTATTAAAATAGATAATTGCTTAATTTTACCCTAATCACAATTTACCATGGCACATGCATAAATCATGAAATTGCTACAGTGAAAACCCTAATTCTGGCACAGAACAGAGAATTCTAGCAAAGATACAATCACAAAGATAAATAAATTGATCAGGTTTATAAACCCTAGCAACGGATCTAGAATTAAGAACAAGTAAAATTATGAATAGAAATCAAATTGTGAAAGAAAAATACCTCAAATTGACAAAAGATGGTTCAAGATTCAAACCCAAAGCTTGGGTTTAGTTCCTCATATGGAGCTTTGAAATCTCCATGAACAAAGAAAATAAAAACCTAGATCTAAAATTAATGTAGAAGTCTCTCCAAAAGAAAGATAAAAACCTAGTTTAAATACCTCCCATAAGTCCTAAATCAATAAGGAATTAAAAAGAATTAAAAAGAAAACAAAAATAACCAAAAATCCCATCAGCCTGGCGTCACACGCGCCATCACGCGCGTCACTCTCAGCTCCATCAGCCGCCACGCGCCAGCCGCCCCGTCCACGCGTCAGCAACGCCGAAAACGCACCTGCTATATGCGCCTTCTCCACACGGATTCCCGCCTCGGATTTTTCCCCTCACACGTACTGATAGCCGGCTTTAATTCCTTCTAAAGACGCGTCTGCTACCCGCGTTTTTCCTGTTGGGCTGCCTTTGTGTGGGCTGTTAACTGGGCCTCGGCGAGATGGGCCTCTTCCAGCATTGGGCCGCCTTCCTTCTCCTTCCAGCTGGGCTTCCTTTAATTCTTTTCTTCCACCAACCATTGATCCATCTTCATTTCAATAATCTTGGGCTTTACAATTTAATTCCATTTTGGAATTTCTTTTGAATAATAAAATACTTAATTTGGGCAAAAATATAAAAATACTAAAATATTCCCCAAATTACAATTAAACCCCAAAATTACATAAATGCCCAAAATTACATAAAATCAAACTAAAATACATAAAATCCACTATTTAAGCTCATAAAATCCTAGGAGTAAAGTGTATAAAATCCGTCTCATCAAATTCCCCCACGCTTAGACCTTTACTCGTCCCTGAGTAAAATCCTAACTCCCCTCTAAACACCGGTCTATATAGCGTAGCATGGAGAAAAATGACTCCTAGTCTCCTCTAAACCACCAATAAAAACTCAACAAATAAAATCACGAAGTGTAGAAACTCCGTCTCCTTATAACTCCTCAAAAAAATAATAACAATGACATTAGCTTGATACCAACACCATAATAAACGGTATCCAAACTAAATGTCCACTCAAAAGCCAAGGGGAACTAAAAATGTCCTAGTTTTCCCCCACGCTTATCTCACTCTACAATCTTCCTCATGAAAACAAGTTTATGCAAGATTTATATAATTAAGCACAAAACTTTACCTCGTAACAAAACACCAACACCCCCTTATATCTCCAAGAAAAGAACGAGGATTTCTAACCTAAACTCCACTAATCCAAACCTCCTACTCCAATAGTGTATATCCTACCCAAAACTCCAAACCTCCCTTATGTCTTCTCTCCGGTGGATGTATGATAATTTATTACTCAAACCTCACCTTTTGCCTAAGCGCCCTTTCGGGTTTTCACTTAGCCTCTCTATTGTGTTTTTTTTTTTTTTTTTTTTTTTTTTTTTTGGCACACCCTGGTTTTTGCCTAGACTGCCCTTTCGGGTTTTCAATCTAGCAGGCTTCTTTTCTTGTGCGTTTTTTTTTTTTTAAGAAAAACTAACTATCTAGAATGAAAAATGCATACTATACAACTACAAATCCTTCCCCCACGCTTAAACTACACAGTGTCCTCAGTGTATAAAAGTGAATAAAAATAAGGACAGTTTAAACGTAAGGGTATAAATGGTACCTCATTAATGCACACTCCACCCCGTTTGAGCTCGAATTGTCTTCATGAATCCCTTCTCCTTTTTATTCATCGTGCTCAAATCTCCATGCTTCTCAATCGAACCACTAGCCATCATCACTTCTTCCTTACCTCCAAATGCATGCTTTCGGTGCTCAGGAAGATTCTTCACCTTTCTTAGTCCATGTTTTACCGCAGGAATCTCCAAACCAATCTTTATATCATCATCCCCACTGCAAATAGTGGACACATCCTCTACCTTTGGCTCAACTGTATCCATGAAACATAAACCACGAACATCCTCAGGGTCTTTCTTGGAGTCAAAAATATTGAACTCCATTAAATCCCCATCAAACTCCATAGTCAATGAACCATTAGACACATCTAGTTTAGTATGAGCCGTCGACATAAATGGTCTCCCCAACAGAATGGGAGCCTTAGGATCCGTGTCCATATCTAACACATAAAAATCAGCGGGAAAAATGAACTTACCAACCCGGACTAGAACATCCTCAACCTTCCCCTTCGGGTATGCATTCGACCTATCTGCCAACTGAATCACAACCCTTGTGTCCTGTAGAGGTCCCAACTTGAGATTTTCAAACAATGCATAAGGCATGACATTGATTGAAGCACCCAAGTCAAGCATAGCATTATGCTCACTATAATCACCCAAAGACACCGGTATCACAAACATACCCGGATCACTGCACTTCTTAGGCATCTTCTTATGATAGACCGCAGACACATGCTCTTTCATCTTTACCTTTTTCTGACTTCTTGCCTTCTGATCCCTCTTCAATGTACATAACTCCTTCAAGAATTTAGCATATCTCGGGACAGTCTGCAACAAGTCTAAAAATGGAATGTTTACCTCAATCCTCTTGAAAGTGTCAAAGATAGCCTTGTCAGGCTCATGTTCTCGCGATCTTTTCCATGCCTCAGGAAATGGAACATCCGGCACAAAAACTGTGGGCTCTGGTGTAGCTTTTTTCTCCTTTTCCGGGGTTTTCTCAATAGGCACAACCTGCTCAACCTCAATCACTGGCTCCTCCGGTACAACTTCCTTCCCAATCTCCTTACCACTGCGCAAAGTCATGGCACATGCACTCTGCTTAGGGTTCGGTTCTGATCCAGAATGTACCTTCTCTGCCTCTCTAGCCTCTAGTCTCCCAACCGCATCAGCTATTTGCCCAATCTGGCTCTCTAGATTACCAATACTCACATCAGTCTTCTGTTGATACTGTTGGAAATTGCTATTCATCATGCTCACCGACTGTGCTAAGGAATGAATCATGTCATCTGTAGACTGTCTCGGAGGGGCACTCTGATACTGCTGCTGCTGCCCATATGGTGGTCTGTACTGATTATACTGATTAGTCTGATACTGCTGACTCTGTGGTGGACCCATCAACAATTGTCTCATCATCCCCTTAAGGTCCTCAACATCAGTCTCAAGCTTATTTGTCACACCACTACTAGAATTCACAGCACTGACCTGTCTGAAGCTCGATCTCCGGCCATGTGTCCGAGTGCTCTTAGCCAACTCATCAATTATCTCATTAGCCTCCTCAGTAGTCTTGTTGAGTATACTGCCCCCACAGCAAGAATCAACCAACCGCTTATCCTGAATTGTCAACCCCCCATAAAAGTAGACTATCAGCTGGTCATCAGTAAACCCGTGATACGGACAACTCCTACAAAGCTTGTGGAAGCGATTGTAGTAGTCATACAAAGTCTCATCAGCTCTCTGCTCCATGTTACTGATATCCCGCTTCATGACATTGATCTGATCCGGTGGGAAGAACTCATCCAAGAAAACCTCCTTCATCTCCTACCAAGTAGTAATGCTGTTGGGTGGAAGATGATAATACCACGCACTGGCATCATCTTTCAGAGTGAAAGAAAACGCTCTTAGGAGGAGATGCTCAATCGGAAGTGTAGCCGGCTTCATGCTCTGACAGATCTGCACAAACTGGGATATGTGTTGATTTGGGTTTTCACCGGGCATACCCATGAAGTGCGGTAACTGACTCAACAAACTCGGCTTCAACTCAAATGTAACCCCAGTAGGTAGAGTGGGGAACTGAACTGCATGAGGTTGCTCACTCCAATTCGGGGCAGTTTTCTGCCTCAATGTCTGATCTGCCATCTGTTTACTAATTCAAGACTTCCAAGCAGATTGTCAGTAAAAAAAAGGTGTGGACCTTACAAGGTTCCACACTAAAAACAAATAACAAAATTAAAAATAACTAAAAAGAAAATTAAATTAATTAAACTAAACCAACTAAAAAAAAAAAATACAAAGAAAATAAAAAGAAAAAGAACAAGAATTAAAATAAGAACGTAAACAAATAAACACCGTTTCCCGGCAACGGTGCCAAAATTTGATAGGCTAAATCGCACACCTACAAATTAAACCTGAACTAGGTTCTAAAAATATGTAGTTAGGGACAAGTCCAGAATCGATCCACGAAGAACGGTTATTTATTTACGTACAGTCACTTGACCAGATTGGGGGAAAAATATATTTATTAAATCCTAAAAACAGAAATTAAATTAATTATGAGCAAAAACAATTATTAAAGGATACTTCAGATTTGTTTCCGTCCCCACCTTTTTAATCAATTATCATCGGTACATCAATTCACTTTTAACTCTATTCACTTGATCCGAGATTTATTTCAATCTCTGTTTCTTCTTTCAGAATAGTTACTAGCAGTGGCACACTCACTAGAAACCCTAATTAATAAATTAATCTAACTGGCACAGTCTAGATCGCAAAATTAATTGATTCAAGATTTAAGAAACTAAGATCAAGGACACTTTCTATTTATTAAAATAGATAATTGCTTAATTTTACCCTAATCACAATTTACCATGGCACATGCATAAATCATGAAATTGCTACAGTGAAAACCCTAATTCTGGCACAGAACAGAGAATTCTAGCAAAGATACAATCACAAAGATAAATAAATTGATCAGGTTTATAAACCCTAGCAACGGATCTAGAATTAAGAACAAGTAAAATTATGAATAGAAATCAAATTGTGAAAGAAAAATACCTCAAATTGACAAAAGATGGTTCAAGATTCAAACCCAAAGCTTGGGTTTAGTTCCTCATATGGAGCTTTGAAATCTCCATGAACAAAGAAAATAAAAACCTAGATCTAAAATTAATGTAGAAGTCTCTCCAAAAGAAAGATAAAAACCTAGTTTAAATACCTCCCATAAGTCCTAAATCAATAAGGAATTAAAAAGAATTAAAAAGAAAACAAAAATAACCAAAAATCCCATCAGCCTGGCGTCACACGCGCCATCACGCGCGTCACTCTCAGCTCCATCAGCCGCCACGCGCCAGCCGCCCCGTCCACGCGTCAGCAACGCCGAAAACGCACCTGCTATATGCGCCTTCTCCACACGGATTCCCGCCTCGGATTTTTCCCCTCACACGTACTGATAGCCGGCTTTAATTCCTTCTAAAGACGCGTCTGCTACCCGCGTTTTTCCTGTTGGGCTGCCTTTGTGTGGGCTGTTAACTGGGCCTCGGCGAGATGGGCCTCTTCCAGCATTGGGCCGCCTTCCTTCTCCTTCCAGCTGGGCTTCCTTTAATTCTTTTCTTCCACCAACCATTGATCCATCTTCATTTCAATAATCTTGGGCTTTACAATTTAATTCCATTTTGGAATTTCTTTTGAATAATAAAATACTTAATTTGGGCAAAAATATAAAAATACTAAAATATTCCCCAAATTACAATTAAACCCCAAAATTACATAAATGCCCAAAATTACATAAAATCAAACTAAAATACATAAAATCCACTATTTAAGCTCATAAAATCCTAGGAGTAAAGTGTATAAAATCCGTCTCATCAAATTCCCCCACGCTTAGACCTTTACTCGTCCCTGAGTAAAATCCTAACTCCCCTCTAAACACCGGTCTATATAGCGTAGCATGGAGAAAAATGACTCCTAGTCTCCTCTAAACCACCAATAAAAACTCAACAAATAAAATCACGAAGTGTAGAAACTCCGTCTCCTTATAACTCCTCAAAAAAATAATAACAATGACATTAGCTTGATACCAACACCATAATAAACGGTATCCAAACTAAATGTCCACTCAAAAGCCAAGGGGAACTAAAAATGTCCTAGTTTTCCCCCACGCTTATCTCACTCTACAATCTTCCTCATGAAAACAAGTTTATGCAAGATTTATATAATTAAGCACAAAACTTTACCTCGTAACAAAACACCAACACCCCCTTATATCTCCAAGAAAAGAACGAGGATTTCTAACCTAAACTCCACTAATCCAAACCTCCTACTCCAATAGTGTATATCCTACCCAAAACTCCAAACCTCCCTTATGTCTTCTCTCCGGTGGATGTATGATAATTTATTACTCAAACCTCACCTTTTGCCTAAGCGCCCTTTCGGGTTTTCACTTAGCCTCTCTATTGTGTTTTTTTTTTTTTTTTTTTTTTTTTTTTTTTGGCACACCCTGGTTTTTGCCTAGACTGCCCTTTCGGGTTTTCAATCTAGCAGGCTTCTTTTCTTGTGCGTTTTTTTTTTTTAAGAAAAACTAACTATCTAGAATGAAAAATGCATACTATACAACTACAAATCCTTCCCCCACGCTTAAACTACACAGTGTCCTCAGTGTATAAAAGTGAATAAAAATAAGGACAGTTTAAACGTAAGGGTATAAATGGTACCTCATTAATGCACACTCCACCCCGTTTGAGCTCGAATTGTCTTCATGAATCCCTTCTCCTTTTTATTCATCGTGCTCAAATCTCCATGCTTCTCAATCGAACCACTAGCCATCATCACTTCTTCCTTACCTCCAAATGCATGCTTTCGGTGCTCAGGAAGATTCTTCACCTTTCTTAGTCCATGTTTTACCGCAGGAATCTCCAAACCAATCTTTATATCATCATCCCCACTGCAAATAGTGGACACATCCTCTACCTTTGGCTCAACTGTATCCATGAAACATAAACCACGAACATCCTCAGGGTCTTTCTTGGAGTCAAAAATATTGAACTCCATTAAATCCCCATCAAACTCCATAGTCAATGAACCATTAGACACATCTAGTTTAGTATGAGCCGTCGACATAAATGGTCTCCCCAACAGAATGGGAGCCTTAGGATCCGTGTCCATATCTAACACATAAAAATCAGCGGGAAAAATGAACTTACCAACCCGGACTAGAACATCCTCAACCTTCCCCTTCGGGTATGCATTCGACCTATCTGCCAACTGAATCACAACCCTTGTGTCCTGTAGAGGTCCCAACTTGAGATTTTCAAACAATGCATAAGGCATGACATTGATTGAAGCACCCAAGTCAAGCATAGCATTATGCTCACTATAATCACCCAAAGACACCGGTATCACAAACATACCCGGATCACTGCACTTCTTAGGCATCTTCTTATGATAGACCGCAGACACATGCTCTTTCATCTTTACCTTTTTCTGACTTCTTGCCTTCTGATCCCTCTTCAATGTACATAACTCCTTCAAGAATTTAGCATATCTCGGGACAGTCTGCAACAAGTCTAAAAATGGAATGTTTACCTCAATCCTCTTGAAAGTGTCAAAGATAGCCTTGTCAGGCTCATGTTCTCGCGATCTTTTCCATGCCTCAGGAAATGGAACATCCGGCACAAAAACTGTGGGCTCTGGTGTAGCTTTTTTCTCCTTTTCCGGGGTTTTCTCAATAGGCACAACCTGCTCAACCTCAATCACTGGCTCCTCCGGTACAACTTCCTTCCCAATCTCCTTACCACTGCGCAAAGTCATGGCACATGCACTCTGCTTAGGGTTCGGTTCTGATCCAGAATGTACCTTCTCTGCCTCTCTAGCCTCTAGTCTCCCAACCGCATCAGCTATTTGCCCAATCTGGCTCTCTAGATTACCAATACTCACATCAGTCTTCTGTTGATACTGTTGGAAATTGCTATTCATCATGCTCACCGACTGTGCTAAGGAATGAATCATGTCATCTGTAGACTGTCTCGGAGGGGCACTCTGATACTGCTGCTGCTGCCCATATGGTGGTCTGTACTGATTATACTGATTAGTCTGATACTGCTGACTCTGTGGTGGACCCATCAACAATTGTCTCATCATCCCCTTAAGGTCCTCAACATCAGTCTCAAGCTTATTTGTCACACCACTACTAGAATTCACAGCACTGACCTGTCTGAAGCTCGATCTCCGGCCATGTGTCCGAGTGCTCTTAGCCAACTCATCAATTATCTCATTAGCCTCCTCAGTAGTCTTGTTGAGTATACTGCCCCCACAGCAAGAATCAACCAACCGCTTATCCTGAATTGTCAACCCCCATAAAAGTAGACTATCAGCTGGTCATCAGTAAACCCGTGATACGGACAACTCCTACAAAGCTTGTGGAAGCGATTGTAGTAGTCATACAAAGTCTCATCAGCTCTCTGCTCCATGTTACTGATATCCCGCTTCATGACATTGATCTGATCCGGTGGGAAGAACTCATCCAAGAAAACCTCCTTCATCTCCTACCAAGTAGTAATGCTGTTGGGTGGCAGATGATAATACCACGCACTGGCATCATCTTTCAGAGTGAAAGAAAACGCTCTTAGGAGGAGATGCTCAATCGGAAGTGTAGCCGGCTTCATGCTCTGACAGATCTGCACAAACTGGGATATGTGTTGATTTGGGTTTTCACCGGGCATACCCATGAAGTGCGGTAACTGACTCAACAAACTCGGCTTCAACTCAAATGTAACCCCAGTAGGTAGAGTGGGGAACTGAACTGCATGAGGTTGCTCACTCCAATTCGGGGCAGTTTTCTGCCTCAATGTCTGATCTGCCATCTGTTTACTAATTCAAGACTTCCAAGCAGATTGTCAGTAAAAAAAAGGTGTGGACCTTACAAGGTTCCACACTAAAAACAAATAACAAAATTAAAAATAACTAAAAAGAAAATTAAATTAATTAAACTAAACCAACTAAAAAAAAAATAAAAATACAAAGAAAATAAAAATAAAAAGAAAAAGAATTAAAATAAGAACGTAAACAAATAAACACCGTTTCCCGGCAACGGCGCCAAAATTTGATAGGCTAAATCGCACACCTACAAATTAAACCTGAACTAGGTTCTAAAAATATGTAGTTAGGGACAAGTCCAGAATCGATCCACGAAGAACGGTTATTTATTTACGTACAGTCACTTGACCAGATTGGGGGAAAAATATATTTATTAAATCCTAAAAACAGAAATTAAATTAATTATGAGCAAAAACAATTATTAAAGGATACTTCAGATTTGTTTCCGTCCCCACCTTTTTAATCAATTATCATCGGTACATCAATTCACTTTTAACTCTATTCACTTGATCCGAGATTTATTTCAATCTCTGTTTCTTCTTTCAGAATAGTTACTAGCAGTGGCACACTCACTAGAAACCCTAATTAATAAATTAATCTAACTGGCACAGTCTAGATCGCAAAATTAATTGATTCAAGATTTAAGAAACTAAGATCAAGGACACTTTCTATTTATTAAAATAGATAATTGCTTAATTTTACCCTAATCACAATTTACCATGGCACATGCATAAATCATGAAATTGCTACAGTGAAAACCCTAATTCTGGCACAGAACAGAGAATTCTAGCAAAGATACAATCACAAAGATAAATAAATTGATCAGGTTTATAAACCCTAGCAACGGATCTAGAATTAAGAACAAGTAAAATTATGAATAGAAATCAAATTGTGAAAGAAAAATACCTCAAATTGACAAAAGATGGTTCAAGATTCAAACCCAAAGCTTGGGTTTAGTTCCTCATATGGAGCTTTGAAATCTCCATGAACAAAGAAAATAAAAACCTAGATCTAAAATTAATGTAGAAGTCTCTCCAAAAGAAAGATAAAAACCTAGTTTAAATACCTCCCATAAGTCCTAAATCAATAAGGAATTAAAAAGAATTAAAAAGAAAACAAAAATAACCAAAAATCCCATCAGCCTGGCGTCACACGCGCCATCACGCGCGTCACTCTCAGCTCCATCAGCCGCCACGCGCCAGCCGCCCCGTCCACGCGTCAGCAACGCCGAAAACGCACCTGCTATATGCGCCTTCTCCACACGGATTCCCGCCTCGGATTTTTCCCCTCACACGTACTGATAGCCGGCTTTAATTCCTTCTAAAGACGCGTCTGCTACCCGCGTTTTTCCTGTTGGGCTGCCTTTGTGTGGGCTGTTAACTGGGCCTCGGCGAGATGGGCCTCTTCCAGCATTGGGCCGCCTTCCTTCTCCTTCCAGCTGGGCTTCCTTTAATTCTTTTCTTCCACCAACCATTGATCCATCTTCATTTCAATAATCTTGGCTTTACAATTTAATTCCATTTTGGAATTTCTTTTGAATAATAAAATACTTAATTTGGGCAAAAATATAAAAATACTAAAATATTCCCCAAATTACAATTAAACCCCAAAATTACATAAATGCCCAAAATTACATAAAATCAAACTAAAATACATAAAATCCACTATTTAAGCTCATAAAATCCTAGGAGTAAAGTGTATAAAATCCGTCTCATCAGTGCGCTAATCACGAATACTATCGCTTCCGTGCTGCATCAGTTGGCATCAGAGCATGCCATATCCTGTCTTTTGCATCATACTGAAGTATTATGGGGGATCAGGCAACAAAGGTTGGTATTGATGGTGTAACTGTTGGGTATGCTTATCTCTTAACCCTCCTAAGTATGTTAGAATTGATGATACCATCACCTATTAGTATTTTATGGACTTTAGGACCCTATGTAAGAAGTTTAATAACTTCAATTTTTAGCTTAGTCCATTTTATAGCATAGGCTTAGAATATAGGACTTGGAGCGAAAAAGAATGAAGAACTAAGCAAGACTTCAGTCTCTGCGCAGGACTTCTTTGCGTAGGACTTCTCTGCGCAGGACATTACTGCGCAGGTCTCTTCTGCGCAGTTTTCGACCTTGCTCAATTTTCTATATTTTCAAATAACCTAACTTGGAAAACGATTAGAAGATGTACGCTTATTAAAGTGCTGAGGTGTGCAGAAACGACAAAATATGCACACTCAGCATATCCAACGATGGAGATGCGCTCAGATGAAATAATTCAAATGAAGACAACTGTCAACCTTCTAGAAGAAGCTTTTGAATTTGATCTTCATGCTTTGACTCCAACGGCTCAAGGACTCCTGCGCACCAATCATATTGTGCCAGTTCATCATCCTTGATCAGAGCTCCAAATGTTGGATATTATGCCCTAGGCCCTTGAGAAAGGCCTATGCGTTATATCATAGCTTCTTTGTTATAGAGATAACAAACCTGATTATTATATATTTTGCATGTTTATTATAATGATCATTGTCCCTAGCACTTATGAAGCTCTAGCATGAGTTTAATGGATAATCATATGATGGTTATAGCGCATAGGATGCGGATTAAACTTGTGGGTATATGTTGGAGAACAAGTACTGGATAGACCCGTTATGAGATTTATGTCATGGTCAAATGTCATAATTAAATCTCATAATAGTTATATCATTTATCCTTAGACATGAGATTATCATAGTCGTCCATATGATGAACATTATGTTTGACGTACTCAAACACTACCCCTAACCGGGTGGTTATAAAGGCTACGATTGGCATAATCGGATTCTTGTAGGGAAGAATGATAAGTCAAGATGAGATTTGTCCCTCTCTCAAGAGAGATATCTGCTTGGCCACTCGATGAGTGAGATTGATAATAGTGTACGGCCGTACCCAAATGAATTGAAGCGTTCAATGTTATTTGCTCATGTCAATCTACTCGAGATCGAGAAAGCATTGGACAACATAAGTTGACGTGGACCATGACTTATGTCCAATATGATATCATGTGACAAAGGGATTGTGATATGTTCTATAAGGTTACTTTGGGCTTTCAAAGTTATACTAATTGGGTAGTCATAATGGCTTGCTAGAGTCCGCTTATGACTTACAGGTTCTGACTCGTTCGGACTCGTTGCCAACTTAGTATAATCCTATTGGGTCACACACAATAGAACGGATTGAATAAGGCACAGAAAACGGGAAAAACTGGATCCTGCTGGAAGGATCCGTACGGATGGTTTGGGAGCCACCCAACCAATCCGTACGGATGGTTTGTCCAGACGGAAAACAGTTTGTTCAGATCTCTTGTTTGACAAGGAATTCTGATCCCAAAAGGAATTAGGTTTATACCCTATTATATATGTGTGCAGTCGGGTTTGAGAAACCTAATGGTTGATTTTAGAAATCATAACATGTTGTTTGAGAAACAATTACACACATATAGAGTGGATTATTAGTTTTGAGATTTAGAATCATCATAACTCAATAATCAATGAAGCAAAATAATTCTTACGAAGAAATCGTTTCTTCATCAAGCCTTGGGTCTAGCAATCCAGATCAAGAAGGTGTTCTTGATATCCGTTCGACGTGTGGATACCGATGGAGGGTGTTTCCTTTAGCACCTCAAAGTCCGTGTTCATGGGTTCGATCTTCAAGGGTATGTTTCTTTCATCTTGTATTTAATTTAATCAACATGCACGGATCTGGGCTCTTGGGTGTTTGATTTATATGTTTAATTCCGCTGCGCATGATGCATCAAAACCCAACACCAAACGGCTGTAAAGGACACCTGCGCACCAATCACATTGTGCCAGCTCATCGTCCTTGCTCTGAGCACCAACGACTACTTTTAAGCTCTCAGCTATAAATAGCCTGCTCATCTTCATTTCCAAGTTGTTAGAGTTTGTGCTTACTAAGTATCTTTGAAGTTCAGAAGATTGTTGCTTAATATTCCCAGATTCAAGAACAACCTTCAAACCTTCAAACTCCTGCCCAGATCCTAAGCCTTATATCACCAGAATTCTTCGTGCTATTCATCTCATAGATTCATAGAGCCTAGAGTTTCTGACACACACACACACCTCTTGAAGCTTCGATCATTTAGATCTTACTTCTTGAGAAACACCAGTTTAGTCTAGGATTTGCTTTTCATAGATTAGATTTTGATTTGAGTTTTGATTCTTTGTAATCTTGTAAAAGCTCCTCACATCAATATAAATCTCTTTAGAAAATCCAAGACTAACCATCTTAGTAGAGGACGTAGATCTTTCATCGATCGAACCACTCCAAATAGCTTGTCCACTATTCTCGCTATTTGTTTACTGCTTATTTATTTCTGAATTACTGCTTTGTTTGATCTTATCATATTGCTACTATTGCTGCTGTGTTTGTTGTTGCTTATTGTCTTAGAATCATTTTAACATACTCTTTAGCCAAAACTTGGCGCGTGCGTTTTTACCTTCTGCGCAGTATACCCTGCGCAGTTGCTGCTTAAATTTCTGCTGTGCATTTCACACTCTCTCTGCGCGCTATACTTAGCTTATTTGAGAACTGGTGGATTCCAGGTTTTCTCTGGTGGATTTCAGGGTTATTGTGTTTAGGGTTCATCGCTTGTGAACTCTTGTGATTAGTGCGCTAATCACGAATACTATCGCTTCCGTGCCGCGTCAAAAGGTCATGCGAACGTCTTCTTATTTGCACACTCCATCTTCAAAACTCGGCTATACGTTAAAGTCAATCATACATAAACTATTTTGTACCGTCACCGTGTCATTGGCACGAGCACGAGTACCAGTCATAAAAATGAACTAAAAAGACACGTTTTATTCATGTTTTTACAAAATTAAATCATATTTTTATTTTTTTACCAGTTGTTGTCTTCAACTTGAAAACAACACTTGAAGTCGCTTATACATATATTTATACTTTCATTTTATTTGATTATACAACTATATAATAATCTATCACATAATCTTATAAAAGTTACAATTAACTTATACTCCCTTCGACTCACTGGAAAATCAAAATATGCGTTTTGCCATTTTGAGTGTCCCGTCTGAAATAGGACATCCCAAACTGAAAAGACTTTATTACTTTTTTATTAATGGGACTCACTTGTCATACTCACAACAACTTTTCATTTATTATTCTCTATCCACTTTCTCTTGCTCTTTCACACTCACAACACCTACTTTTCAAATCACTTTTTCTAATAAAATAGTACTCCCTCCGTTTCAGCCTAAGGTTCTTACTTTTCTTTTTGGTCTGTCCCAGCCTAAGGTTCTTAGTTGCTTTATTACTTAAAATGGACCATGGGACCCACTTGTCATTCTCACAACAAAAACTCCCTACCCACTTTATTTTTCCTACTTTCTCTTACTTATTTTTTCATACTCACAACATTTTTTTTTTTAATCTCCGTGTAAATTCAAACTAATAACCTTAGGCCGTGACGGAGGGAGTAGTATTCTTTAATCCCTGTGTCAAGAGAGTGAATCCTATTTCGGATGGAACAGAGAGAGTATATAAATACTACCTCTGTCCCTAAATGAGTGTCCAAATTTCATTTTAAGGGACATTGAAAATCTCAACTTTGTGTACAATTTGGTAGAAAAGATTCATATATAATCTTGTAATCTCCTTTCCAAACATTTAGTTTTGCACGTATAAAGAAACCGGTGAAATTTTTTTCGAAAAAAAACATTTAGGGACAAAGTTATGCTAAAAAAAGACACTCATTTTGGGACAAATATTTTTTGAAAATGGACGCTCATTTAGGGACAGAGGGAGTATATAATACTCTATAATACTTTCTCTTTTAATATAATATTGTCGCATTTCAAATACAAAATTATTTTTAGTGCACTTTTATTAAAAATAAAAACAGCGTTGCAAAATAAATTATAAAATGATAAACTGACGGTTCAAAAAATCATAAACAGTAAAGTAAACAATATCAAATCATGGTTATAATGCAAAATATCTGAGTCCAGAACACAATTTTCTAATATATATTCATCCCTTTATCGTCATTGCTTTAAGGTTACAATGTTTGTCTCCCGGGATAGAATCGGGAAACCGAAATGAACTTTGTACTTGAGTTTTCGGTAAATTGAACTATGCTATGACATACTCCGTAATCACCAACGGAAATAAATAAAGGAGACCAAATGAAAAAAGAAAAAAAAAAACAATGTGCAACATCACAAATTAAAATTGATGGAATGTGTTTTTATTATCTTAGGTCGGTTCTCTTAATTGCTCAAAAGCAAAATATAACATGTTAGCTCATTTGAACCACCATTTTTTTTATTTTATTTTTTTTATCACAATTTGAAATTATATACTCCTTCCGTTTTTTAGTCTGTTCGCTTTTGGTCAATGGGAGTAAACTTTGACCAAACATTTAATGTCAATCTAATCATTCTAATGAAAATTTTATAAATTGTGATTGATAAATAATTATTTAATTTATTAATAATAATTTTTAAAATTTCATTAGAATTGCTAGATTGACATTAAATATGTTTGGTCAAAGTTTACTACCGTTGACCAAAAGTGAACAGACTAAAAAGACGAAAGAAGCATATCAATAATAATGGGTATTCAATCTAGAAGTTTCACACTTGAAATTGATATTGTATGAAATATTGGTTTGCATATCGACAATGGATTTGTTGGTACCCTCGAGTTTATAACTTGAAATTGATATTGTTTGAAATATTAGTTTCCATATTGATAATCGATTTTTGGTACCCTCGAGTTTTAATTTTCATTTAATGAATTTTGTCTTTTTTTTTTATAATTAAATAAATATCTGAATTTTGCACAAGGAGGGGCACAGGTGATCTGGACTCAAATTCTAGGTGGAGTTATCCAAATATCTCTTTTGATCTTTTCTTTGTTTTGTGGATCACCAACATCTTGTAAATATTTGTTTTGTTTCTTTTCAACTTCACTAAGATCTTATGTTTTTTTTTATACAAAACCCGCTTTTTTGAGTTGTTGATTTACCCTAGGGTTTAATCATTTGGTATGTCTAGAATTTTTATTTTTTTATTTTCTTTCACTAGTTATGTTTTCATATTATAATATATTAACAATGAGTAATGTTAGGGGCACAAAATAAGGTCACAAAATCTTGCTCACAAGATGAGGTGTCGATATTTTATTGGTTAGATCGATAATGGACCCGCCACACTCTAATTAAAAACACTAATAACATCATTACACTTAGGATTTTGTGAGCAAATTTTTGTGGAATTTTTTTTTAAATAATAGCTTTGGGAAATTTTATGTACCAAAGTACCACCCAAATTCAACTATGTACCAAAATGACATCCTTTTATGAAGTCGGCACTGGTAAAGACGTTTTTAAGCAGAAAACGGCACTACCAGTGCCGTTTTTAAGCTTGACCAAAATCCCCATTTTGACTTCTCCGGTTCGGCTTGGTTTTGGGTGGGTTTCGGGTTGGTTTTGGGTGGGTTAATTAAGTGGAGGGTTTAGGGTTAATTAAGATGAGGTTAGGGTTTGCACTTGCAGTGGCCGACAAAGACAAAAATGTTAAAGAAGAAAACGTTATTGCCATTAACGTTTTCTGAAGAAGAAAGCGTTACTGTCAGTAAAATTTTCTGACTGTTTTCTAACTTTTTCTGGCACGGGCTGTCACCCACCCACCCACCCCTTCCTTCCCTTCCTTTATTAAACCCTAGCACACATTCCCTTCTTCACACAGTACACACGAAATTTAGAAAAAAAAAAAAAAAAAACTTCCATTGTTGAGCTGCGAAAGTGAAGAAGAAATTTGCGAAAATTTTGGTGAAGTCGTTACTCGTAGTAACGTTTTTAAAATCATAAGGTTAGTATTATTCATTTTTTTAATTAGTTTGTTTTAATAAGTTTTTGTGATTTTGAAGTCGTTACTCGTAGTAACGTTTTGTGATTTTGAAGTAATTTGACACTAGGTTAATTTATTTGTTAGAAAGATCACAAAAATGCCACTTTCGGTCAAAAAGTTAACTGTAATGTCAGAAAATTAACGGGATTCACACGTTTTTGTTATAAATTTAACGGAGCAGCCAAGTTTTTGTTAAAAAATTAACGGATCAGCCTCGTTTCTGTTATAAATTTAACAGAATTCGCACGTTTTTGTTATAAATTTAACGGAGCAGCCAATTTTTTGTTAGAAATTTAACGGATCAGCCTCATTTTTTTTAATTTGGTAATATATGTTAAATTGATGTGTTTATTTGTTAGAAAGATAAAAAAAATGCCACTTTAAGACAAAAACTTAACTGAAAATGTCAAAAATTTAACGGGATTTGCACGTTTCTGTTATAAATTTAACGGAGCAGCCTCGTTTCTGTTAGAAATATAACGGTATTCGCACGTTTCTTTTGTTGCATCAAACGATGATTAATTATATAGTTAAAATTTGTTTTTGTTAATTTAAAGAGCAATTTAACTATGGTATTGTTGTTTGTTTTAGATGGACCAACATGAACACAGACCCTTCGTTGATCCCGGGCCATTGGATATGTCTGTACTTACATTACAGACATCCCACCGATCTCATTATATTTGGGCTCAACAAGACGTTGAGAGTCTTAGATGCAGGCGTGGTCCGGATCTGCCTAAGGATTTGGATATTAGGATAAAACAAAAACTGTTAGATGTGGGGTTTTTCGGAGCATATAGCCTAGGCCATTTCAAATATGATTGGCTTTTGATAGAGGCTTTGATTGAGCGATGGCGTCAAGAGACCCACACTTTTCATTTGCCAGTTGGGGAGATGACAATCACCCTGGAGGATGTTGCCATGTTATGTGGCCTTCCTATAGACGGGGTAGCTGTGACAAGTTCCGAAACCACCAAGACAAAACCCGAATGGATTCAGTTATGCGTAGAGTTACTTGGGATTCAACCACAACCCGAAGACTTGAAAGGTGGTAGATTGTCGATTAAGTGGATTATGGAACAATTGCCTTTGTTCGGAGCGCTTCCCCAGGATGCCTCCCCTGATTTGATTGACATGTATACTCGGGCGTATATTTTGTTATGCTTAGGGGCATATCTGATGCCGGATACAAGCAATTCTTTGGTTAAGTTGATGTACCTCCCACTGCTTAGAAACGTGGACACGATTAAGAATTACAGTTGGGGTAGTGCGGTTTTAGCCTTTTTGTATCGGGAGCTATGTGTAGCGACGAAGCCCGATTCGAAAGGCTGTGCTGGATTTTTAACACTAGTACAAGTATGTCAATTATATTTAATTATACTGTATTATAGTAGTGAATAAAATATTTGTTGTACGTGACAGTTATTTTTATCTTTATTGGTTGCAGCTTTGGGCTTGGGAAAGGTTGTTGTGTACACGACCAAGAAGGACACGGGGAGATGCCATACTTCAAGATGGTCAATTCTTGCCATATGGTTGCAGGTATTCTAAAATTACTTCACTAACTGCACAAAATATGTTATTTATTTATGAGGTTTTTTATTTACTACTTTTTATGTCAATTGCTCCATATGTAGGTGGCAAGGTCACTTGTCGTTTACACATATTACCGGGCACAACCTGCATGGATACCGAGATCAACTAGCGTATCTGACTGAGAGTCAGGTTGTGTGGCGGCCATACGAAGTTGTCCAAGTTCCAGATTATTGCTTGCAGGGACAGGGTATATGGAGAACGAAGGTGCCCCTTATTTGTTTTGATAGGGTTGAGTGGCACCTTCCAGATCGCGTTATGAGGCAGTTCGGGCTGTTACAACCTATACCTGCGGCATGTGACACGAGTACGTACCTGCATGCACTTGATCGGCGAGGTCGGTCAGAGGTTGATTGGGTGGTCTTCCACAGACAGTACATAGGATTGTGGAACAACCGAAATCATATGGTTGTTGCTGGGCAGTATGGTGTCGAGGATGTACATTACACCCATATCTATATGTCATGGTACAGACAGATTACCCGGTTATTGATCCAGCATCCAAATGATGTAGAGGGGGAGGGGTACACGGCACATGGTAGTCGATACGAGGGTTTGGTAAGCTAAATACTACACAACACTTTTACCAATTTTTTGTTTTACCATTTTATCGTCATAACTATATCATCTTTAATTGATTTCGACAGATTCAAAACCTTCAGCGTGCATACCAATCCAATGAGAATGCCATAGCTATGGGAGGCCTAAACGGCCCAGCCTCAGAACACCTACTTCTTACTCGTCGTTTCATCACAGAATCCTTAGCAGCTACTAATGAGCTGAAACGACTGGATGCCGCCGAAGCTCCACCACCACCAGCAGATCGTGTTCAAGGGGTGTCACAAAGGCAAAATCGGGTTCGTAGACAGGCTCGACACGTTCATGGAGATCCAGAGATACAGCCGGATATGGGGTTACATGATGAGGAAGAGGATAGAGAGGAGGCAGAGAATGAGGAGGACGATGCTGGGGATCCAAACACCTTTAGGATTCCTCCCCGGAGCGGTATCACTCAGATGGATTATACTCCACCTCCATGGATGGGTTCTACATCACATGCTTCTGGGAGTGGGACTGGAAGGCGAAGCTTTCAAATGGATTATACTCCAACTCCTCCTCCAGAAAGTGATTATCGAAGGCGAAGCTTTGGTCTACCTCCGACGTCGTTTCCGGAGTTTCCATCTTTTGGTAGTGGTACGACTCATATAGACCCCACTCAGGGTGGAGCATCGTCATCACATCAAACTTCCACATCACGAATGGGTCGTGTTTTTTCTAACCTTTTACGTAGGAGATGTGAAAGGACCAATACCAGTTTGGATGGTCCTCTTTTTCAACAATAGCAAAAGCAAGTGGAAGTAAACTATCATTTGCATCAGCACCCATAGCAATAAGTATTACCCCTTTATATCTTCCATGCAAGAAAGTGCCATCAACAGAAATGACAGGACGACAATGAGAGAATGCTTCCAAACAAGGGCCAAATGCCCAAAACACACGGTTCAACGCCCCTGGAGGACCAACATGAGGACGATTAGAATACTCCACAATGGTGCCAGGGTTCCACTTTTGAATAGCTCCTAACAAACGTGGCAACTTTTTGTAAGACTCTTCCCAGTCCCCAAATGCTTGAGCGATGGCTTTTTGTTTGCCACACCATGCCTTCCGATATGAAATATCCTTACCATGCATTGCTTTTATTGTTGACTTAACAAGCGCAATCTTGTACTCAGGATCAGCCTTGATGAATTCCATAACTTCTCGTCCTATAAACTGAGCATCTAAGTTGGGATGATCTCCGGTAACATCTGATGCCAAGCAAGAATGTGGACCGTTGTACTTAGTTACTTCCCAATACCCACCATTCTTCATGCTCACATTCACATAGAAATTGCATGGAAACTCTTTCACCAAACACTCAATAGTCCACTTTCGCGTTGTGCTCCTTTTCACCCTGAACCGCAGATTTTTCTTAATATGATACTTCTTTATTTCATACTGCCCTTCAATCTTCTTTGAGAAGCGAATACCTTTGGCGATTTCATCTTTCTCCGCATCCCATTCTGAAAACTTATATTGACTATCATCATAAATCTCCGACCCTTCCCCAATATCGCGGTAAAATTGATAGTCTCCTCTATCATACAGTTGATTCTGCGGCTCATTAAAAGTAATCATGTGTGCTCCCAAATCATCACCTTCCCCATCATCACCCTCATTATCGCTAACATCAGTTGGACTCGCACAATCTTCATATCCAGAATCACCCTCTTCATTTTCAAGGAAATGAGCTTCATAATCTATATCATCATCATCTTCACGTTCCTCTACCTCTTCTTCCTCCCCCACTTCCATTTCCTCTTCCTCTTCCACATGTGTTTCAAACTCATCAACATCTCTCTCAGGGTAGTAACTTGAAGAACCCATCTGAAAGTTATTCATGTCATGAAAATACTCATTTTGTATCGGCTCCTCTCCTGTTTCAAACTCATTAGAAGGTACATTATCAACAAAATTCATGACAACATACAACTGCAAGCTACTCATCCCACCTAATTGAGCAGAAACATCAAACATGACTTCCATACCCATATCATTCTCGACTGGAAACGGAATGTAATTTGCAAACCCATTGCCGACCAGATGAGGATATCTACAAATAACTTTCAACTTAACATTGGTTCGATCTACCCCAATTTTCTTATATAACTTCTTAATCAATTTTTTGTACCTCCATCGAGTTTTTGCTTTAAGTGCACATTTCGGCCCCTGTTCAAAATGGCTACCTTCAAACGGGTTTTCATCATCTCCTCCCCAGTAGCACATGAAAATAAGTGGAACTCCACTCATATTTACTCCTAAACAAATGAATTCGACTGTCAAAATCCTAATTTATTAGCAATGCATATAACAAAAAAGCATCTAATAACTCGAAATTTAATTATATTAAACAAATTAACACATATAAGAAAGATTAAAATATACCTTAAATGCTTTGAATCTTCACCTCACAAAATTTGCAATTTTTTTTTCAGCACTTGGGTTTGGATAAGAATGAAATGAGAGAGAAGAAGAGAGTGAAAATAATGTGGAAACTGAGAGAGAAGAAGAGAGTTGAAAATAATGTTTGGGAAATGCCGGTTTATCTAAGGGTAAAAACGTCACTGCCAATGACGTTTTTGGAATTAATCAAAATCTGTGAAGAAAACGTTACTACTAGTAACGCTTTTACGTTTTTTTTTTTTTTTTTCCAGCGCCTGTGGCTTAATTAACCCTAAACCCTCCACTTAATTAACCCACCCAAAACCAACCCGAAACACACCCAAAACCAAGCCGAACCGGAGAAGTCAAAATGGGGATTTTGGTCAAGCTTAAAAACGGCACTGGTAGTGCCGTTTTCTGCCTAAAAACGTCTTTACCAGTGCCGACTTCATAAAAGGATGTCATTTTGGTACATAGTTGAATTTGGGTGGTACTTTGGTACATAAAATTTCCCAAAGCTATTATTTGAAAAAAAAAAAAAATCCTTTTTTGTGCCCCTAGTATTATTCATTAACAATTGTATTAGTAGAATATTTTAGCCGTAAGGCTTGTTTAATGGTGTTAAGAACAGTATATGTTTTTAAATTCGTGTTTTACTATTTATTCTGCTGCTTGCTGGTAGATGTTAAATATGTTGTTACTACGATTTTATTGAACTTTCATATTTCTGGTATCTTTGTGTTTTGCTTATTCTGATCCTAACTAACACCTTGAATTGGTGTTAGGGCCGCCACTCGGCCACGCTAAGTGTTGATCGTTGAGGTGTAGTCATTGTAGACTGTTAGCATATATAATAGCTACAATCGGCCACTTATTCTAGATGGTACTAAGTATACAATTTGGATGGAAAAAATATCAATTTATTGATAAAAAAGCATAAGTGAGCATTCTAAAAGGTTATTCTACTCTTATGATAAAAATTAAAATTCAATCTTCATCTGTTTATTCTAGAAAGTAGAAGGTTATGATCTTACATCAGAGGAGATTAGAATGTTGATGAATTAGTTGTGGTTAATTTTCTCTACTGTGGATGTACACATGTTTAGGTTAATTGCTAATCAAATTGTTGCTTCAGAAGAAGGTCAGAAGGGGACTAGGACGGTTGTTGCGATAGAGAGAAGATAAAGAGCAGTTAAAAGGTGCGACTGAAGTTGTTTGGTTGTAGACGAGCGAGATGAAATGGAGGGAGGGAAAGCATGATGCCAAGTGTTGCAGGAGGAGAACTTCAGATAATGCAAACAAAGAAAACTAAATGAGACGAGAATGACGTTGAGGATAAAATGTGGTTGGAAAGCTAGCGGTGGCAAAGGGGAAGGTGAAAGATTTGTAGCTAGCTCGAGTTTCTTATATCATGAATGAAGATGAAATGAAGTTCAATGTGTGAAGATTAAGGTTTGAGTTTTCTTGTGCTAACATTGCTCTTGCAGGTTTTTACCATAATCACATAAATAGGGGGAGATTGAAAGAGTATAAATACTCTTGAAATATCTTTGTGATTTATGTAATTATGGGTTGTATTTTCTTTATTTAATTTGTTAATATTTTAGTTATTTGTATATTTATCTTAGGTAATATTAAATTAGGATTTATATTTATGGTATTTGTCTCCTACTAACCTATTAATATTTTACTTGTTTTAGTGTTTATCTTTTATGGAATGTAGGACTCTTTCCTTGTAGGGCTCTTGGTAGAGAGACTATAAAAGAGAGATGAAGTCAGCTTTGTTGATTCACCAATTCAAGCCATTTAGAGAGATCAACGAGCATATCATATTCTCTAGAAGTCCTTTGTTACTTGAAGTCTTTTGTTCAAGAGTTTTGATCTTCAAGTTGTTTTGATTTTTTATTATTCTAGATCCGTGAAGAACACTTGTTAGGAATCAATCCTTTATTCTTTTCTGCCTTGTGCAGATTTTGGGATTAGATTCATAAGTTCTAGATCTAGAGTTTTAGTCTTTAGTATTTTGCAATTGTTCTTGAGTCAAGAACATATTGTATTTTTATTTTCTTTCATTGCATTTGTTTAGTATCTTGTATTCTGCAAGATCTTTTATTAATGAAAGTTTTCTAGCAAGCATAGTCTTGCTGAAGTGTTAAAATTCTTGTTTTTAATTATCCGCTGCGTTTTTCTGTGTTTTTACTTGTTCTGTCCGTTGACAGTTGTTAGGTCAGTTGTGTTGTCACTTGTGTGATCATCTTTGATCACAAGTGTCCTGACAAGTGGTCGTTCTCAGAAACAATCCTAGCTACATATCTTTCAGAAGGGTAAAGAGAGAAACTGATTGTAGAGAGAAAGGGAGTACGAGATGAGGCAAAAAGGGAAGAGTGTGCGTGCTTTTTAGGGTTTGGGGGCAGTTTGTGAATTACAAATTTTTATTATATAAACACAGTCTTAGTCTCCAAGAGTCCATCTATTACTTCAAAACACCAAAACTTGGTGCAAAAACCCTCTCCAACAACTACATAATCCCTTGTGCTATTTTAGAGGGGGCTCGGATCTGCACCATATTTGTCGCAACACGCTATTGCTTTTACCCTTCTTTTTTTTTGTGAAAATCTCAGGAAAGACGCGTTTTACACTCGTCTAAGCGTAAAACGTGTTTTTCATATGCGGAATGACATTTTTGTAAATAAACGGAATGTTATTAAAAGACGCGGGAACTTAAGAAAACTCACCAGACACTTTTTTACACTGTAGGAGGCATTTTGCAATACTACAGGAGGCACTTTTTAATACTAGGGCAGACACTTGTTTTATAACTTAGAAAAACTCGCTTGACACTTTCAAAAACTCACTAGACACTTTTTTACATTGTAGGAGACATTTTTTAATATTACATGAGACACTTTTTAACACTAGAGCAGACACATGTTTTGAATTTTTTTTTTAAAAAAAAAACCCGCCAAACACTTGTTGACAATGGAAGATGAATTTTTCAATAATCCAAGATGCACTTTGTAATACTAAGACATATAGTCTTAAAACTACCACTAAAGTGTCTGTTTGAATGATTATAAGTGCCGGCTGAATGTTTTACAAGTGTAAAATTAGAACAGCGTTTTGTTATATTTGAACAGGCATGTGATAATATTAGAGAAGACAATTGTGGAAAACACGTTTTTCACGAGACCGATTTTTTTTTTCATGAAAAGTTAACCTTATCCATCTTTTCCTCGTTTTCTTAAACTTTTTTTGTTTTATGAAATTGAAATTAGTACTTCCTCCGTCCAAAATGAATAATCCATTTTTTTTTAAATTTTATTTTTGAGTAATTTTTTTACATTTATTTTAAAACAAAAAAAATTATTATTTGTATTATGTAAAACTGTTGAAATATTTAAGATAATTTAAATAACAACAATTAATTAGATAACCTCACATAAAATACAAATATAAATACAAATACATAGAATTAAATGTTCATCAATCATTGTCATGTGACTTATTTTTTCCATTTAAATTATGTTTGAAGCGTTGTAATTTAATTATCAAATTTAGTATTACTTCGTTTATATTTATTAATCTTATTATTTAATTACTTAATTATTATATGACATAATATTTGATATAATGTAATTAAAATCATATTAATATTAATATTAATATTAATAATATTAATATATAATTAATAGTTAACATTTTAATTAAATGAAATAAATGATAAGGAATAGGGTAAATATAAAGTCAGAAAAAAAATCTTACAAAACTTGGCTCACAAAATGATGTGTCAAGATTTTATTGGTGTTTTTACTTAGAGTGTGATCGGTCCACTATCGATGTAACCAATAAAATATCACCACCTCATTTTGTATCCATCATTTTGTATACTTCTTTGGTGCTACTAGCATTTGTCCACTCCAAGCATTTCTTTTATGCCTGAATCCACCCGTCCGCCCTACGGCCGTATCATTAAATTCGGTAATCCTCCAATTCATAAGAGTTTCCATGGCACCAAAGAATGCCAACAATGGCAGCACTTCCTCTCTATGCTCAATTTACTCTCTGTTCTTCTCCATCTTTCTCCTATGCCTCATCTCAATCTTCATCTTCTTCCTCTCTAACAACACATCATCTAAATCCACACTATCATCATCTTCATCTCTCCTTACTCAGATCCCCAACAATTTCATCAATGTCTATGTTTCAGATCTACCCAGATCACTCAATTATGGCTTATTGCACAAATACTGGTCTCTAACCCACGATTCTAGGCTGGGTAGCGAAGTAGACAACCAAATTCGATCGACCCAGTTGTCGAAAAATAATCCTGAATTTCCTCCATATCCGGAGAGTCCATTGATCAAGCAGTATAGTGCTGAGTACTGGATTTTGGGTGATTTGATGACGCCTCAGAATTTGAGAACTGGGTCTTTTGCGAGGCGGGTTTTCGATGTGGAAGCTGCTGATGTGATTTTTGTGCCATTTTTTGCGACATTGAGTGCTGAATTGCAGCTGGGTGTGGGGAAAGGGGTGTTTAGGAAGAAGGTTGGGAATGAGGATTATGATAGGCAAAGGGAAGTTGTGGATTTTGTGAAAGGGACTGAGGCTTGGAAGCGGTCCGGTGGCAGGGATCATGTCTTTGTTCTTACTGGTAATACTTAATTTTGATTTGATTTCGATTTTGATTTCTCGTAAAATCACTTTCTATGTTTCTGCTTGTTGATTATTATTATCTTGTTAATAGGTAGCAAGTATCCTATTCACATTCACTGGCTTAACACTTGTTGTAGGTTGAATTACTTCCTCTGTCCCGGAATAAATGTCATAGTTGACAAGTCAATGTTTTTAAGCTTTTACTTATGTGTCCCTTATTGCCCCAATCTATTCATATGAGTAAAGTAACACGGTAACACCTCCTATGGCATTGCAATGCATGCCTATTAAAATGGGTAGTATAAAAAGATCACTTGACTTCGTACCCTATTTTTAGTTAGACGACATTTATTTTGGGACAAACGAAAATTAGTATGACATTTATTCCGGGACAGGGAGGACTTTTCTGTTGAATGAAGTCATATTGTTACCTGTATACTCCCTCTGCCCCATTTTAAGAGTCAAAAATTTCCTGAAAGGGCGTCCCATTTTAAGAGTCAAAATCCTAAAATGGAAAGTGGGTCCTACATGTCATACTCACAACAATTATCCACTAACTCTTCTTTACCCCACTTTATTCTCATACCCAACTATCAACACTCACAACACATCACCTTTTCCTTAATTCTTGAACCCACTCATTTTTTGACTCTTAAAATGGGACGGAGGGAGTATATACATTTTGTATCGGTGCAATGATATTGTAGACTGAAAGTTAGATAGTGTTATGATTATTGGATAAAAGATGGGGTTGCTTGAGTTGAGATATGCATCTTGGGAAACAATATTTCTACCTTGTGACCAGAATATATTTGTGATTCTGTGGGGATTTGCATGCTAGGAAGTCTTTAATGTTTAGGAGACAACTGACACAGTGAATGCAAGCTGGATCACACTTTTTACTGAGTTAAGGTCTTCTCCAATTGCTTACTTGATCTGCATATCTTCTATCAAATATTATAACTTTAGAGAGGGTTTCAATAGGAAGATTTGCAATCCACAATATAGCTGCCAAATAATGATTTTGTGCGCTCGCTAGTGAAATACTATGTGATATCATCAACGATCAATAATAATTGGACTACTTATGCTCTTGGTTTATATCCAAGAAAGCCTCTTCTCGGACTGGACAACCATAAAAGATCTTCTGCTGTCTTTGGGACGATCTTAGACGTATCATAAGATTTGTGGATTTGAGGCTCTTGGTTTGCAGCTTTTGATTAGACTAGCTTTTTGCATAGTGACTTTGGTGATAAAGGAGTGGTTGCAGCTTGGTTTCCTGAATTATCCGTACATGCAGCCATTTCGTCTTTGAACAGTAAAGAGATGGAAATGGAGGGGTTTGATTAGAAAGAGTAAAGAATGCAAAAATCTACTCTCCCTCCCTAAATGAATGTCCATTTTCTAGAAAATAAGCCCTTAATAAACTTTTTGACATTGTATGGAAGAGGGTTGGAAAAGTTTAAATTCATGTGAATAGGTTTATCATCATCTCATGTTCTCAAGTGTTAGGGGTGCACTGTCTATGTTTGGGACTCGGGACGTTAAGCTAGTGATACTGTAAGAGTCTAGACGAAAGCTTGTAACCAAGTCGCCAAAGTTTTTATCCCCTTTCTTATAAGAAAAAGAGTATCAAAGACTCAAAGTATTTATTCCTTAGTTTCATATCGTACAATTATGTTCTCCTTCCATCCCAAAATAAGGTCGCATTTATTGAAAAAGGAAATAGTCTTAAGCAATGTACAATTAACTAAACAGATTCCTCGAAAGCATTGACAAGTCAATTGTGACATTTATTATGGGACTGAGCGAGTAGAAGTTAATGATACTCCATTCAAAACCGACTGTCCGTCTTTATGTGAACTAAAATGGACACTCATTTTGGAGTGGAGGTAGTAGTATATTAGAATTTGGGTGCAGTTACGATCTGAAAATAAAGTATTGTATGTGTTACTAGATTATGATTTAGTCTGTGGATCTCAGGTTATGTTAAAACTTGAAGCGTTCTTTGGCAGACCCCGTTGCAATGTGGCATGTAAGAAGCGAGATCTCTCCCGCTGTTCTTCTAGTGGTAGATTTTGGTGGGTGGTACAGATTTGACTCAAAAGCATCCAATGGTAGCTCATCTGAAATGATACAACATACCCAAGTTTCGCTTCTCAAAGATGTAATCGTGCCGTATACTCATTTGCTGCCTAGATTGCACTTATCAGAAAATCAGAAACGCCACACTCTACTTTATTTCAAAGGAGCCAAACATAGGCATCGGGTCAGTATTCAATATCAGAATAAATTGATCCTTCAATATTCCATCTAAAACGTCTATCCTTTGAGATTCTTGCTTGTGCTGGCTACATGCTCTATTTTGTACTTCCTCCATCCCTAAATGATTTTATCCATTTTTTGACTTACTGAGACATTTTGACAAATTTGAGCAATTTTACTACTCCCTCCGTCCCAAAATACATGTTGTATTAGAGTTTTTCAAATATATAAAGAAATGCAATCAATACATATCTCATAGACTAAATTACCCTTGGAATATCTCAAGTACCTAGGTAATTAAATGCTTTTTCATAATCATAAATGAAGGTATAATTGGTAAACAAGGGTAAAGATTCCCAGATACTCCCTTCGTCCTAAATGAATGTGCGATTTTTTTTTCAAATTTGCTCTTGATCAAGAGCAGATTTGAAAACTTTTTGGACATTCATTTAGGGACAGAGGGAGTAGTATAATTGCAAAACAACAAGAATTTTGGGACAACATTTAACTCAAATTTGAAAACTTTTTGGACATTCATTTAAGGACAGAGGTAGTAATATAATAGCAAAACAACAAGTATTTTGGGACAAAATTTAACTCCTTAAAGAACAAATATTTGGGGACGAGGGAGTAGCAAACGCAAGTGCCCCTATCCTCCTTTTAGACTTATAAACTGCCAGTAGAATTTGAAAATGATAGTTTATGAAGGTGATTGTTGAAATTTTCTTAAATGGACAGTAATTTTGGGACGGAGGGAATACTAAAAAGTCAAAATTATGTGTAATATGACAATTTTGTGGTATTAACAGGGTGGGTTGGTTCGAGAAAAGCTATGGGACTTGCTGGTGAATGAACCAAGAGTTGTTATGGAAGAGGGCTTCCCTAATGCTACTGGGAAAGAGCAGTCAATAAAAGGAATGAGGACATCTGAATTCTGCTTGCATCCAGCTGGGGATACCCCCACTTCATGCCGCCTCTTTGATGCCATCCAAAGTCTTTGTATACCCGTAATTGTCAGCGATGAGATTGAACTTCCATTTGAAGGGATCGTTGACTATTCAAGATTTTCTGTGTTTGTTGCAGTTAATGAAGCTTTGCAACCTGATTGGCTCATAAAACATTTAAGAAGTTATTCTGACACGCATAAGAATAAATTTCGTGAAAATATGGCTCGCGTTCAGCCTATTTTTGATTATGATAATGGTCACCCAGGGGGTATTGGACCTATTCCAACAGATGGGGCCGTGAATCATATTTGGAAAAAGGTTCATCAAAAACTACCCATAATTAAAGAAGCTATTGTTCGGGAGAGGAGAAAACCATCTGGTGTATCAGTTCCACTTCGCTGCCACTGTACTTGAGAGATTTTCAAGTGAGTAAACTGTATGTTTTTTTCCAATGCTTTTACTTTACTTCTCTAATACATTATGATTATACGTCTCATATTTCTTATTCATCACATGAGCTCTTTTTCGTTAGATGTTTTTATCATAGGTGTTAAAAATGATTAGAAATTGTTTGCGCGTATTATTTGTTGATTCAAGCTGCAAACCTGGCTACAGAAAAGCCAACGTTGTTGATATCATCTTAGAGTGGGAATCCAGGTTCTTTCTTAAGGAAAACCATTAAAAGTTGAATGAAAAACATGTTTATGCATAAATAAGATATAAAATACTCACTCCATCCCGGAAAGGTAGTCCCATCTTGTTAGTGGTCGGTTTGATTGAATGTTGCCCATGTATTTACCAAAAAAGGAACTAGTCCAATATATTCTAAATCTTGTTATTGATACACCATTATAAATATCAATCATGATTTTTAGACTTTGTTTAGGCTGTATCCCCATCAGGATTCAACCTTGGTCATCAAAATAGCTAAAAATTAACAAATCATGGACTTTTATTAGGATAAGCAACCCTAAATTATTAGTCAAAGTTTAAATTTGACAACTAAAAAAGTGGGGGGGGGGGGGGGGAGTATATGGTAGAGTAAAGAAAGTCTAATATGCATATATGCCCCTGGTGTTTGACCCTATCACACACACACACACCAAAAAAAAAAAACCCCGGCATTTGAAGATTAAGTACAATATATTCAACTTGTGGTCTGCATCAAGAAAGGATACCCAACCCCTCTTCTCCTAGAAGGAAACATCACAAACAGAACACTAACCACAAACCCCACAACCAGAGGAACACTATTGACAACCCTTCTTGAGACAACCAAATTAAAACAGTTCAACACATCATTATGTGAAGCTGCAAAAGTAAGAAAAGCAATCAGAGATAGCCACGCGTGAAACAAATCCCCCCATCTGAGCCTATAATCTGACGGGACCTGAGGTTGTTTCCTATTACGCCCTCCACAAAAAGTCAATATCCCATCAAAAGTTGCCAAGCCATAGTAGAGTCTTCCATTTGCTGTTCGGAAACTATCTGTGAATGAAAGGAAAATACACGAGAAAGTGGAAAGGGTGAGGAAGAAGATCATGATTAGGCGGTCAAAGGGTCGGCATTGACCATCATTGGTGATGATGGGGGTGAAAACGGTGAAGGTGAGGATGGTGGCTGCAGGTAAAAGAACGTTGAGGCGGGCGGTCCCACTTATGATTGTGTTTAGGAGATATAAAGATCCTTCTGGATCGTAGTCGTCGTCGTCGGGGAGATAGTAGTCATTCTCATCCTCTACACTGGCAATCAAGCCTTGGTTTGAGGAGGATTGGTCCATAGTTCTGAAGGTGAAGGGGTGTGTGTGTGTGAAAGTTGCAATTTATAAGATGGCTGGAAATCTGGGAAAGGTGTTAATACCTTGTTGAGATTGAGGAAAAAGAATTCCCCATTCACATTCTCATTCTAATTCTTTTCTATTTTTCCTGACATTAACCAAGGAAAAGAAAGGTATCAAATTACTGCCATTTTTTTCTTTTATTTATCTTTTTTGTCCAAATAAACTGCCCCTTTTCTCCTGGAGTGTTTTTATTTTTTTATTTTTGGTATTTTTTAGGGCTTTGGCTTGCATGAATAATATGTTTCTTTCAAACTGAGAGACAAATGTGCACAATAAATATTCCTTCCTTCCGGAACAATGCTCCTATTTAATATGTTTGTTTTAAGATGTTAGTTTCATTTCTACAATTAGGCATTAAAATATACTACCTCCGTCCCAAACGAATGTCCAAATTTATTTTATTTTATTTTCTCTTGATTGATTAAAGGCAATTAATTTCTTTTTAACCTTCATTTTGGACAGAGGGAGTATGAACTTTCAAAACTACCATATTACTAAATGAACTTCTGTTGTCATACATTCATTAAGGTTAATTATATCAATAAGTTCTACCAAATCAACATGAGATAATATTCAGACAGGGGGATTAGTTGGAAAATGGTCAACTATTCCTTCTACAATTAAGTCTTTTATTATGTTGACCAATATTTAACCAGTCAAATTTTATGCCGAGTATTTTTATTTTTTTTTGGTTACTCGACCAATCAATTAACGCGTTTTGTTGGTTATTTTCGACAGGAATCAATCAGACTAGGATGGAATGAGCCTTGTTATTCAAGCTTCAAACATAAATTCGAGAACTAGTTCTTTTCAAGCGAGTGTAGAACAAGTTAGGGTTTGGTTTGATTGTAAGCTTAGTGTGTTTATTTTTATTTATAATTTTCGGGTTTATTATTAGATAGGTATATCTTTATGTTTTAGACTGTATTAGCATGTCTTTTGATGTTGGTTACTATATAGATTAGGCATATCATTTTTCTCCTTTTTTTTTTTTTTTTTTTTTAATGAGTTATTGACTTGTTTTACAAAGCTTAGGAAGCTTGTAAATTTAAGGAGAATTATTTTCGAATTCAATCAATAATAATATTTTACAGTACTATATTTTAATCAAATTTTAGTTTGCTTTTTACTTCCACCTGGATTAAAATCCAGATATTTTGTACCATTTTATCTATCACATCTTATACTACTACTAGTAGTAGTGATTCAAACATAAGCATACTCTCCCCGTCCCAAAATGGTTTTCATATTTTTTCCGCTGTTATTGCGAAAGAGCAACACTTTTAAGTTGATATAATTATTATACTAATTAAAATCTAAAACTTATTGTTATTGATACACTATCAATAATACTATTAATAACAAATTTTAGATTTCTTTAATACAATTTAATCAACCTAAAATTATTGCTCAAAATTCCTTCGCAATAACAGTGAAAAAAGTACGAAGATCATTTTGGGGCGGAGGGAGTATTTCTTTTTATATATAAGGCAAATACAAAATAAAATGTTGCATTTATTATTTATTGACTTTGATGCATTGCTAATAGTAGTGACATTTGTATACACAAAAAAATATATATTCTACTCTCTGGTGTGGCACAAAGATAGGAAAACAATATGACACACACCAAAAACACAACTTGCAATAACAAACTGCAATTTTCTTTCATTAATTGTATACAATCATAGGTATATCTTGGGGCTATTTGGCCTCTCACAACCTTTACACAATTTAATCAATATACTTTACAAAATATCATATAATATATGTATAAAACTAAATCTATAACCATGGTGGGACCATCACCAATCAATATGGACTCTGAAACCATCCCCAGAATTTTGCTAAAAACTGCAGAAGATGTGTGTGTGTGTGTGTGTGGGGGGGGGGGGGGGGGGGGGGGGGGGGGGGTTCTCATGTAATGCAAAGATAACTACATACAATATATATATATATATATATATAGTCAAAACTGACATAAAAAATAAAAAAAAATAATAACAACTGGACACTTAAGCAGAAAACAAACCATTCTGTTTTACTTCTTCTTCTTCTTCTTCTTGCTTTCGAAGTCTTGTATGAGAATCTGCACTCTTATTGGCCGACTCCCCGCACAAACTACAAGGATTGGAAGATCTTTGAGAGCACCAATCCTCTGGCACGCACAAAAAGTGGGTATCAATGAACTTGCGGAACCTCTTCTTGTACTCTACTGGAGAAATGACGGTTGGGGTCTGGTTTTTAGGGACCAGTGATGACTTGACCCAACTCTCGAGTTGCTTGTCCAATGTATACTGCCTTAAATAATCGATAATCCCACAAACGAGTTCACGTTTCTCAGAATCTACTCCCACTAGTAAAGAATAGTCCATCACATTGATCGACTGCAAGAAAACAACATCAATAATAAGTTTGACTAGCCAAACGAAAATACTCCCTCCGTCCCAAAATACTTGTAGTTGTAGGACTTCTTACACATACTAAGAAAAGCAATCAATACTTATCAATTATACTAAATTACCTTTTGAATATTTCAAGTACCTAGGCAATTAAATGCTTTTACAATGACAGATACCTAAACATAGATAACGGTAGTTTAGGCAAAGTATGTCAAAGTTTTATGGAAAACTAAAAGTATTTTGGGGCAAAAAAATACTCCTAAAACTAGTAGTTTGGGACGGAGGGAGTATCTTTTTGCATGGAGGGAATATATGATTCAAAGATATATCAAGTGTGATTCAAGACGCTTGGGCACGGCCGACTTTTAGCATGTGCGAGGTGAGCAATCGCTCAGGGCCTCCAATTCTGAAGGGTCCACTTTTCATTGTTTTCCTATGCTAACATTATGTTTGTATTATTTTCGTATCTAATTTTAGGGCCTAAATAATTATTTTGAACAAGGCCCCTAAAATTTTAGGAAATTTCAGGACCGGCCCTGCGCTTGTGAAGGAAAGGGACAGGGGAAGTGGGTCCTTCTGCTGTTGACATGGAAATTGCTTTAAATAGCTGAGAAATGGACTTTTGACAAAATTTTAATGAATTTAGAAAAACTCACATTGAGGAAGGCAGTGTCATTCCAGACAGCTCTCTGCAATTTCCGCTTGGCTCCCCGATTAACATATAAAGGAGAAATATTCATGTCATTCACAAAATTCTGATCCAAAAGCACATCTCCTGGACCGTCAGATGCACTACTCAATCGTGCATGCAAAGCACCTTTAAGATCATACTGTCGACTAATCCTCCGTCCATATGTCAGGTTTTCCATCACCATCAGATCATGTTTTATACCGTTCTTTCTTTTCCTCACCTGAAATTATTCTACTGGTTAAAGAGAATGCTAAATCTATCCAAAAAAGAAAAAAAAAGAATGTTACTACCTCTGTCCCTAAATGAGTGTCCAAATTTCATTTTAAGGGACATCTGAAAATGTCATCTTTTTTTACATTTTCGTGGCAAAGATTCATATATAATCTTGTAATCTCATTTCCAAACATTTAGTTTTGCATGTATAAAGAGACCGGTGAAAAAAAAAAATCGAAAAAAAACATTTAGGGACAAAGTTATGCTAAAAAAAGACACTTATTTTGGGACAAAGATTTCTTGAAAATGGACACTCATTCAGGGACAGAGGGAGTATATGAACTCAAATACAGCCTCTTTATTTTTTAAATAATTTTTTTAAAAAATGAAAAAAAAAAACTTGGAACCACCCTGATAAATCCCAAGAACTTTTTTATTTTTTGAAAAAAAATATCTTGAAAACAAAATTTATTGGGCAAACAACCTGATAAATCCCAAGAACTTTCGCAAGACAGGTCTGGTTCCCCAGCTCAAAGCACTGGCTCGTGTACTTGAAGTAATCCGAAGCAAACTCCGTAAATGAATGAAATTCAGTTTTTTGAATTTCTTTTATAATGAAGCGGTCATCAAGAGTCTTAGCAAAGAAAGATTTACTCTTTCCACCTTTTGCATCCCAATCCTCACAACGGCTTAGGGAGGCAATATATTCGGGCTCAAATAAACCACATTGCTTTCGAAGATCAAGAAATTGACTTGCATACATACAAGCTACAGAATACTTGCTCTTTCCACCCAACCTCCCCATAGAGACCAGTGGGTGAGGGGACCCGAAATAAACAACTGAATCAAACATTTCTAACCCATCAAGGTTATGTGATTCTTCTGAATATATGTTATGAGCGGACGAATATATTCCATCCGTATCTAAGGAATTTGAAGAAGTTAAAGAAGATAATCGGGGTATTCTTTGTGACCCCCCATATGATCTATTATCATTATCACTAATATCTTCTGTTGGAATTTGTTGACCGTTCAATAAAGTCAACGCACATGCAATTATGCTTGACAACTCATCCTCGTAATCAGATACGATATAGTCTTTAATGCCAAGAGGAAAATGAAGCCTCGTACCCTCTTCAGATATTAACTGATGAATCCTGGATTCAGGGGAATAGCTATTGAGGTGTTCAAACTTTGGCAAGAAACCACACTGGAGATCGTGCATGTAACCCTGTCGGATATTAGGAAACTGGGCCCACATCCATCCCTTAGAGTCTTCTTGTTTGGATAACACAGAAAAAGGAATGCCCTTTAAATCAGAAATACCACTTTCAACCTCTCCAGAAATCGGGACTATCCGTCCCATTGCCAATTGGGTAGTAGACGAAGAGAGGCTATCACTATTCATTTCTCCCACAGTTGACTTCTCAGTATTCTCTGTTACAACAGATGAATTGAGCATTCCATTTAGTTCATTGCTTCCTCTCATATGACCCCCGATAAGAATTTCTTTAATGGTAATATCATTGTTTTCTGACGATAGATATGAATTGACTTTCAGGTCATCAATATTCTCAAAACCTTCATCACCAATTTGCGATGAAAGTCTTTTTGTTCCATCAGCTTCTTCTTCCATGGGGGCTTCATCTTCGTGCCCTGGTTCATCTGTAATTTTACTGTGAGTCACTACAAGATCAGATGACAGGAGTGAATAAAGACGTTGATCCCAAACACACGATTCAAGCAGAAGCTCCCATTGTACACGGTTTAAGTGAAGAGGTTTGTACACCCAATCGTCGTTAAGATTTCCATCATCCCTAGTGCCTTGCATGTCAACCTAATACAAATAAAACATATAAATAATAATAATAAATTACAAGCATTAGTTATAAAGGTTAGGAAATCCCTATTGCATTACTCCCCAGAACCACATTAATATACTCCGTGGACGAAGAAGGAAATCTAAAGAAAAACAAAGAAAGACAATGTACTTTGAGTTGGGACCTAGCAAAACCTTTTAGACTTAAAACCCAGAGGATGCAGTTTATTTTAAAGAAATGTTACAGAAGGGGGAAAAATAGTTGTCAAATCAAAGTAAGATGATACCACTCTCAAATTCTTCTTCTCTTCAAGGTTAAAAGCAGATTAATTGAGGAAGTAAACTGACCTCAAATTGATATCTTTCCTGCTTCAGCATCTTCTCAACATCAGAGAATTCCTTAAATGATCCTCGAAGATTTAACAGGGAGGCAACAAACTGGGATCCCATCGCCTTCAAAGAGTTTTCAACCTCAAGGAACATTGAAGTCCCTTCCTTGTACACCTTGAAATCCAAAATAGATTTTTAATGCAAAGCAATCGGCCAAAAAAAATAAATGAACGTGTCCATTCCACTATGAGACCGCGAAACATTTAGTAAAGCACACAATCACAAGCACAAGCACAATCACAATCACATAGATACCTACATTTTCAATATCTTTCCTTAGATAGTCTCCTCTGACTGCGTTGCTAAAAGTCAACTCCTTGCATGGCAGAGACACGGCATATGCTGCAACCGTAGAGTATCTGAACATTGCCACCATGGAACCCAATCTGAAATTGTACAAAAATGCCACATGTAAATTCGTATCGAAACTATTGGATTAGATCATAACTAATCAACTAGGAATAATGTGGGAGGATCCTTTTTTTTTGTTCTACCAAGTCTTCACTGAACTTATACCAAACATAAAGTTCATAAATAAAGCTGAACTTATTTTCAAGTGAGTATATATACCCAAAAAAGTAAAGGAAGTCACTGTGAAGAGAATGCCCGCAGCTTGATGCTCCATCAAACAATGGGCGGGTAGAGAAACCAAGCTCCAAGAATTTCCCGAAAGACAAACCACGAGCATCATTTGAAATTAAGACTCTTTTTGTAGAATTCAAGTCTCCATTGAAGCGTTTACATTTACCACAGCAACTCCACATCCAAAGCTTCCCATCTGATTCACCAGGCAAATTCTTGTCCAAATGTTTGACTTGCACTGTTAGTTGCTTGTTGTCATGTGCGTAGAAGTGAAGATGACCTTCTGGTGGTTGACCACATGTCCCACACAAGAGCCTCTGCTTACAGGAAACATGAATGAGTGCCAAGAAAAATCATTAACATCTGACAGAAGTAAATAAATACTCCAATAAATACAAAATTGTAACGAAGTCCCAGAAACCTGATTGAGTAGATTATCCTTCAAGAACTTTCCGAGGGGAACATCAAAATTTCGGTAGAATCTGATACATGAAAAATGACTTTGCTCACACATTGTCCCTCTTGAGGTGTTTCGTCTGGACATCAAAACCAAAATACTCTCTGAATTCAATATTAAGCTGATGTCATCCTCACTTTGAGTGTTCCCTTCACAATCGCCATCAGACTTTTGTGCTTCCAAGAAAGACTCACATGTTGATGAAAGATGCATTTGTTCATCGGTGAGTGTCTTATCTTCATAAGAATTACCTTTTGTGTCCATATCAGAATGATCAATGACTTCCGGCGAGCTCAAAACCTGATTTGAGGTGGTTTGAGTTTGATCATGTTGGTCTTCTTCATTGAAGCCAAAGTGTGTTGAGATATATTGACGAGGGAAAAAAGTAAATCTATCTCCAACAGCTTTCTTCAAAGAGGCTGAGAGATGTGATAACCCAGAAAAAACAACCGGGTTGTATGGCTCATAAGACAATGGAGAATCCCCTTCTACTTCCGGGTCATGAGATACTTCTTCATGGACCCCATTAGAGATGGGAATATTGACAATTGATGGCATATCAGTTTCAGAATTGACCTCTTCAACAAGTGAAACGCTTGCATCAACAGAGTCGACCAACAGCTTATCTCCAAGTGTTAGATTTTGCAGTCCATCAAGGGAAATGCTTGAAAACATAGCACGTTGATCGAAAAGGAAGGAACTCTCAAGAATTAAATGGTATGCCATGACAACCGCAAACTGAACAACATATTTAATCCTCTTCAGTTCCTCACTGTGAGATCCCTTCAGCAAAATCTGTAATATGTGACACAGTTAAGTTCACTTAAATCAGACTGTAGTGTCAGGTGAAATGAACCTCAAAAGATTCACAAAAACTAGCAAATTATTATAAGCCTAATTTCATTTTCAGCCGTCGTACTTTCACTTGACTTCCACTTTAACCATCATACTTTTCTTTTTATTTTTTTTAGCACAAAAAGCACTGTACTACGAAAAACCTCCCATCCTGACCACAAATTCGTGTTTAATCAGTACCCTAGTCCACAACAGCTTTCTTCAAAGAGGCTGACATAGTGTGATGGTTAAAGTGGAATTCGGGTGAAAGTACGATGGTTGAAAATGAAATTAAACCATGATTATATGATCAGATGGAGCATACACAGCTTGTAATAAGGTAAAAGAAGCTAAATTTCAGAGGAACAGCAGTTAATCAAGCTAGCCTCTAATTTTTACACAGTATGCCAACCCGAAATACATGATAAATAAAGTCTATATAACCCATATGCTATCCATAAGAATTGTCTTTTGTATGTATAATGAATTACAATTGCCAATCTTATGAAACTAAGGTGCCGTGCCTGATGCTTATCTGGAATGCAGATATCATTTCCAATTTTCCATTTAAGCAAAAGAAAAACTTCGAAAGGAAAACTACACCTAAAAACAAGTAGAAAAAATAGAGGAGAAAACAACTCTCTTGTCTAGGCATCCTTCATCTATGCTTTCTCATGTTAAATTATCCTTAACCAACTCGTTTAGATGGACAAATATTCTTAACATATCAATATGTGCAAAACGTCATGAAGGTCAACTCGGTTCTAAATATCACATAATCTCCAAAGCAACCATAAGACACTTTGGTGTAAAGCATCAGTAGTGCAAGCGATTGTGAATACACGAAGCTTTACTTAACAGAGAAAAATTATCTACGTCAAGGACATCAACATAGAAGGATTTATACGTAGATCAATTGCTAGACATATTAAATAAATAAATAAAAAAACAACGTTACAACCAAAATGTTGTTATGTACCATTAATCGTGCATATGAAGCAAAAGTAGTACTCCATGGATCCAAATGAATCTCCTTTCCGCAGCTTAAGCTCGCTATGACTCATTCATTATTCATTCCTAACTACATAGTCAAGCTCATTTAAGTTATTGAGCAAACCCAACATCCCATTTGATTTTCTTAACCACCCCTTCGGCCACTTCCAAACTTCCATGTCATTAATTTCTATGTGAACTTGCATATAATCTAATAACATTTAGTGTAGGAAAGACCTATTTGACGTCTTTCATCTGACTGGGCTTGTACCCATTTCAGCCTGCACAACCTATTGGTATAGTTGCAGTATGTAGCAGACAAGAACTACCAGATAATTGGGGGTCTATTCTTTTGGTTTGGTAACTTGCCAAAAGATATGAACCAAGTTTAACACACTCCAAAAAAATTTGCAAGTATGATACAAGCTTAAAAAAATGACTATTGAAGTTGCACTTCCGGTTCAAGTCAGGTCATCTTCAGCCACATCCAAAGGCTATGTGCCTAAACATTCATATTTAGATGCTATGTAAAAGGACCAAACAATAAACTAGCAATGGAACCACAACTGCCTTTTTCTGTTTTTTTTTATAAGCTTATGTATGCATTGTTTTTTCCTGTTAACTCCAAATCTTCTAGAAGCAAAAAACTGCAAGATCAATTCCCATTAGCTACATCAACAAGGCATGGATCTGACATTCTGCACTGAACTGAAGTGAGCACAAAATTTCATCACTAATTAGAATGGTCATATTGCAGAGTAGTTGGCTCACAAGAACTCAATAAACTGACAAAACATGCATGTGCAGACTTTCTTAGAACATTATGGGACAAATGCAAGCTCTCTTATTGTAAGAAGTTTGTTATCTAAAGAGAGGGGGGGGGGGGGGGGAGAGAGAGAGAGACTATCGTTAGTGGACTACAAGTCTAAAACCATGTACCAATGTTAACAACATAAGGAAGCTACAGAAGCATACCGTACAACCCAAACGTTTGGGACACCCCTCAAGAAACATCAAAGTTTTACTTGGCATCTTTCCACCTTGCGGAATAACAGCAAGTTCCTCAACAATTTTTTCAAAATGAAACGAATCGCAATGTCTAAGTTTTCGGTCATTCAATTCATCAAATGACAAGATTGGTGAGCCTGTGCATCGAGCAACTCTCTCTAAGCGATGAAGTTTCATTTCCAAGACCAGTGTAATCTTTTTTCGAAGAATAGACTCTTGAATAACCCGGGAAACGGTTTTCTCCACTAGAACAACATCTGGGCGGCACTTCTCTATCATCCCAATGATAGAATCGCGTATAGAATCACATTGATCCTTCATAAATCAGCATAAGTATTAGATTGAACAGATAATATATGGCAAGAGTAAGTCATACTGGTTCTGAAATAGACATTGGATGCTTATTAATTTTACCTGTTGCATTGCTTCAAAAGAAGACAACCCATTTGAAGAGACACTAAGCTCACCTTAATCAGCAACAATTTAGGTTTCTTGCAATTTGTTGGCATGTGTTTGTGAGCAGCATGCTTCTTGAAAACTAAGCCCTTGAAAACTTCACTGCAATATTAGAGCAAGAAGTCGGTTTGTATATTCACATTAGCACATCTGATTGTTCCTACATATGCTCAAGAACTAAAATATTGCACCTAAACATTCAGCAAATAAGGATCGGTAGTAGAAGTTACTTGTGTGACAACAGTTTCGGTCATCATACAAAATATATGATCTGACTTCTCCATCTTTAAATCAAAATCTAAAGCTGTAGAAAGTATTTAAGTTTGTACAACTTGAAATAAAAATAAATACTCCCTCCGTCACAGAGTAAGAGTTCTACTTTCCTATTTGGTACGTCCCAGGGTAAGAGTCCTACATTGCTTTATTCCTAAAATGGAAAAAAAATGAAGTGTTTTGGACATTTGTATCCTCACCTTTTTTTAGAATTACAAAAATACCAATGCTTACTACCCACTTGAATTATCAATAGTGTTTTAGACAATCATGTCCTCAACCACTAGCAATTATTCACTCATTTCTTAGTGTTTTTTTAATAAACGTGCATACTCTAGGTAGGAATCTTCACTGGGATGGAGGGAGTAAATGATATCCCATAATGGCCTGAACATTGTAAAATGATTAAAAGTTCAAGTACTTAAGATACTCTGCTTTGAAACTGAAGAATGCTTGGCAAGGCTTCTTAGATTATTAATATCCGAGACATATATAGATCGAGATGCAAGCACATCACATGTGGAAGGGGATTACTGCAAATTAAGAAGCTACACAAAAGGAATCATAACCAAGCTGCTGACCTTTGGCTTCGAGAACCGGTAGCAATACATTTGACCTTAACATAACCATCAGGATCCATTGCTTTCCCTTCAAAAGAATCGGGCTTCACAAATGAAGCAGCTTCCCATGATAAGGAGGTCACTTTATCCACCCAATTGTCACTCTCATTCCTTGTGCAGGAAATACCCACAGATTTAAGAAGTTGACCCACAAGAGTCTTGAACTTCCCATTCATTACCTCATCCAATGCTTTTCTCTTTTCCTCTTTAATCCTATAGCCACCCCAGCCTTCCTCTCCAAAGCTACTTAGACTACTTGGTTTGCCCCATTTCATCCCGTCCCCACAATCTTCATCATCGTCATCGTCATCGTCATCGTCAAGATTTGCCACACTATCCTCGACATCATCCTCAATGTCTTTGGGCTCTGGAGGTAACCACAAATGAGAATCTATTTCATCGAAATGGGCCGCTTCCTCATTAACTGGTAAAATTGTCCTTTCGACCCCATTTTCTCTCGCTTGGACATTCTCATGTTCTAAACTTTCCGCATCTCTAGGGAAAATATTATTAGTTTCTACGTTGTTGCTTTCAAGCACAACGTCGGATACACGAAATCCATTGGCATGAGCTGAAGAATGTTCCTTGGAATTAAAAGTGGTATCCTCTTGACCATTGCCATAACTTCTTTCTTTATAATCCCTATTAAAAAAAAAAAAAAAATTACAACCCACAAGCTCACGCGTATCTCATTTAATCATTCCATCAAACTTATGAATATATTCATGTTCTAATTTAGTATTTCCACTTGATTTTCAAGAAAGCTTTGAAGGAAAGGCGACATTTGACATACCTGGAGTAAGAGACCGTATCAATGGAATAATCACCTACGCGACAAAAGTATGTATTAGACAAAATGGCAACCAGGACAACTGAAACAAACAAATAGAGGGAGAGAGACGGAAAGTTACTGTAAGAAGAGACACTGCTATCACTTTTTGCCAGTGAAACCGTTGGACTGATGAAGGACATTGATGGTAAAGATGAGCCATTTGGTTTCATAAGCTCTTTTTCTTGCTTTTCATACCCCATGTTCTCTTTTGATAATCAACCACAAATTTGAAACCAATATACATCCCAGGAACCTCGCCCAACCTGTTATTCAGCCCAACACAGATCAACACGATCAATAGATGAAAGGAATTCTCTCATTGGACTTTTACCGATTAAAGACTGAACTAAGTTAAAGATCGATAAGATGGTAATGAGCAAATCCTAATCAACGAATCAAGATACAATCAAGACCTGAAAGAGCATTCGCAAGTCAAGATTCCAAAATAATGAATCACCCGAAAACAAAACTACTCAGAGAGCAATTTCGGTCATTCATTTTGGGATGGAGGGAGTACGAGATTGCATCCACAGCTCGAATTAACTTTAATCAGTAGTAGAAATGATCACAAATCATGAAATTACAAATTCATTTCCAAATGATCGAAAAGAATACGAATATAAAGTTCGAAATTTTCCTTAAAATCAGAACAGTAACGCGAAAAAAAATAATCCATAACAGTGATCTAAGCAACAATCTAGACTAGAACAACACATACAAAGAAACCCAGTAATTCATCCCCCAAATCTGTACAAGTCAAAAAATGAAATCAATTACTCACCGAGTCAAACGCCAATCTAGAACAAACCCAATAGCCAAACGGATTTTATTTTTACACAAAAGAGTTCTTAAAATTTATAGTATTTGATCTGTTGACTTGGGTCGACAAAATCTTTGTCAGAATTTTCCTGTTCCTCAATTTTTCTCGGAAAATGATAAACTCTCGCCCCCAAATATAGCAACAATATAAAAACCCCAAATCAACAAAGATTACAGAAATTTGACTAAACATAAACTTAGACAACAATCAAAAAACAAAAGATTGTGTCATAAATCGAAAAAAAAGAGGAGTGTAGAATAACTTACCGCTAAAGCGACGGGATTAAACACGCATAAGTGTGTGTGTGACAACCAGACAATCAAATTCCAACCAAAAGCGTGTACAGTGTTTATTATTACCCACCGATTGAATTGAACATCCAACAAACTTGATTAATTAAACTATTTTCTTTTTTGAATTTTGAAAAAAAAAAAAAAAAGAAAAGAAAGAGTCAGCTTTGGGAATGAACAGGAGAATGCCGGAGGAGAACGACAGGGAGGTGGAGAAGAAACCATTTTTCAAGTCATACTGGGGTCCACTTTGTTAGTAAAGAAAACTCTAGTGGAATTTTTTTATGAAGAATAACTGTAACAGTTTTTTAGTTTTTTTTCCAAATGAACTGAATGATTTGTTGAATATTATTACTCGTAGTTTAAAGTTGTTACTCTCTTTTTTGTTAGGTTTCAGTTTAGAGAAAAAATTTCATAAGTTATACTCCATGTTCCAGAGTAAGAATCCTACTTTTCATTTTGGTACGTCTCAGAGTAACAGTCTTATTCAATGGCAAATAATCTTTACTATTCACCCCACTCATTCTCTCTCCTATTTACTTTTATACTCACAACACCAATCAATTCACTATTCTCTCCCACTCATTCTCTCTCCTACTTTACGTTTACACTCACAACATTTACAACACTTCCAATATTTATTAATAAGCGAGTAAAAAATTTTGTTTTTATAAGGGTTAAGATTTAGGGTTTAGAGTTTAAAGTTAAAGTGTTAAAAGTGGACTTTTTAAAACTTATGGAGAAATTAGTTTCCCCCAAAACCAACTCTATTTCTTAAATGCCAAATAATGAAATCTTGTCCTCATTAAGTTCATACTCCTTCCGTTTCATGTGAATTGAGACCAAAAAATGAGGCACGATAAGTAGTGAATGTGTGGTGGAAAATAAAGAAAGAGAATGAGTGTGGTAAATAGTAGTGTTGGTTGGATAAAATGAGTGGTGGAAAAATGAAAAAAAAAATTAATGTGGTTAAATGGGTGGGGTTGGATGAATATGGCCGGCCCTGCCACAAGAAAAAGTGAGGCAAAGGCCTAGGGCCACAAGAAAAATGTGATAATTTTAGGCCACAAAATTACCCTTCTTATCTATAAAAATGCCTCATTTTTATTCTACATATACATTGATATTTTAATGTTTAATTTTGGTTGAGTAATAATACTATGTTAATTTGGTTGGGGATTGAATTGATATATGGACATGTAAAAGTTGATTATTCAACTTTGATTCAAAAATTCGCTTCTAAATATAATTGGAGAAACATGTTTATATTTGTACCTTATAAGAAACTAAGAATGCACCTTATTTTGTTTAAAATTAAATATTCTTATACGTTAGTTTGGTATTGATCGTTCCTTGATTTTTTAAAATAAAAAATAACATTTTTTTTTAAAAAAAGGCCCCAATTAAAAAGTTGGCCTAGGGCTACAAAATTTACCGGGACGGCCCTGTATATGGGTACAAGTTGTATATGCATAACGAAAAATTTCCTTTGTACCAAAAAAAAAATATGCATAACGAAATGTCAAAGTATGAAGGATTTTATAAGCTCACTCCCAGTATAAACAAATTTTTTTTCAAAATTGTAAGAATTGTTTTAATAGGAAAAATCTTATATATATATATATATATATATATATATATAGAAAATATAGAAAAACAATAAAAACTATCAAAACAATCCCCCTGCCTATTACAATAAAAATAAAAAAGCACATTTTCACAAAAGATACAACAATAATAAAAATAATACAAAATATAAAATGGACCAATTCATTTTAATAGTTATCCAAATTTTACAATTTCTTTAACAGATCCTCACATAATGGACATCCTAACTTTAGATATTTTAACGCATAATTATCATATGAAAAAAGGATCTCACGTATATGAAATATTTTATAGATTGTATTTTAAAGTTATGAATACAGGACTATGTCCTAATGCTTTTTAGCACTACAAGAAATTAAAAAACAAATACATTCAACCTACAATAATGAAGCTTCTACTTCTAAAGCTAATAAAGAATTAGACAAACATTTTGAAAACCCCTTTGCTAAAAAATCTTCTTCGGGAAACAGACACCTCTACAGACACAGAAGAAAGTATATATGCTCTTACTCGAGTCAGATATCAAAAAATGGTATGTACATATACATATAAAAATCAAAGATTTTGAATACAAAGGATTAGCCATGTTAGACTCAGGAGCAGATCTAAATTGTGTCGAACAAGGAATAATACCAACAAAATATTTTATAAAAACAAAACAAAGTCTTTCGGCAGCCAATTCTTCAAAATTACAAGTAAAATACAAAATACCCGAAGCACATGTTTGCAATAATAGTATCTGCTTTAAAACAAGTCTTATGCTTGTAAAAAATTTAAACACAAAAGTTATATTAGGAAACCCTTTTTTACAAATGCTATATCCCTTTTCAGTTTCACAAAGAGGAGTAGAATCAAGAATATTAGGACAAAAAATTATATTTGATTTTTTATATCCTGTATCCAATAGTGATGTAAATAATTTACAAAAAACAGGAATCTCTAAATTAAATACTTTACAAAATCAAATGAAATTTCTTAAGGAAGAATTATTAAATATCAAAATTGAAGAAAAATTACAACTTCAACAAAACAAAGACATAATCTCTAAAAAATTAGAAAAATTTGAAAAAGACCTATGTTCTGATTTACCCACAGCTTTTTGGGAAAGGAAAAAACATGTAATAACACTACCATATGAAAAAGATTTTAATGAACAAACAATACCTACAAAAGCAAGACCTATACAAATGAATCAAGAATTATTAGAATATTGTAAAAAAGAAATTAAAGATTTACTCAATAAAAAATTAATTAGGAAAAGTAAATCACCTTGGTCATGCTCAGCATTCTATGTATCAAAAAATGCAGAAATTGAAAGAGGTGCCCCAAGATTAGTTATAATTACAAACCTTTAAACACTGCACTAAAATGGATTAGATATCCAATACCCAATAAACAGATTTATTAAAAAGATTACACGATGCGTCTATATTTTCAAATTTGATATGAAATCAGGATTTTGGCAGATACAAATAGCAGAAGAAGATAAATACAAAACAGCTTTTACAGTACCCTTTGGGCAATACGAATGGAATGTTATGCCCTTCGGATTAAAAAATGCACCAAGCGAATTTCAAAAAATAATGAATGAAATTTTTAATCCCTACACTTTTATTATTGTAGATGATGTTTTAGTATTTAGTAAGACTCTTGAACAACACGACAAACATTTAAACATATTTTATAAAACAATGATACGAAATGGGCTCGTTTTATCAAAAACAAAAATAAAACTTATCAAACAAAAATTAGATTTTTAGGACATGAGATAACCAATAATACTTTAATACCAATACAAAGATCTATAGATTTTGCTGACAAATTCCCAGATGAGATAAAAGATAAAAATCAATTACAAAGATTCCTAGGATCATTAAATTATATAGCAGATTTCTTTCCTAAATTAAGACAAATTTGTAAACCACTCTTTGATAGATTAAAAACAAATCCAAAACCATGGACAAAAGAGCATACTAATGTTGTTAAACAAATCAAACTACATGTTAAAAGATTACCATGCCTAACTATATGTGATCCTAAGGCCCCTAAGACAGTAGCCACTGATGCCTCAGACATAGGATATGGTGGGATATTAACTCAAAACATAAATGGGAAAGACCAAATAATAAGGTATTATTCGGGAATATGGAACACAACACAATCAAATTATTCTACGACAAAAAAAGAAATTCTTTCTATCGTTTTGTGTATAACAAAATTCCAAGATGATCTACTTAATCAAAAATTTATAGTCAAGGTAGATTGCAAAGCTGCAAAAGATGTTTTACAAAAAGATGTAAAAAAATTAGCAGCAAAACAAATTTTTGCCAGATGGCAAGCCCTTTTAGCAATATTTGATTTTGACATCGTTCATATTGCAGGCAAAGACAATTCAATTCCTGATTTCTTAACTAGAGAATTCCCACAAGGACATGGCAGACTATCCACAGATAAATAACCAAATTGCTAATACACATGAAAGACGTTCTAGATGGCTTAATGGACGCTATGATAACATTGATTATTTAAACCATTTAGCCAGACAACTAAGAGATCTTCAATCTACCGACTTTCCTCATACCTATACAAATTATGATACAAATACACTTTATGTATGTGCGATTCCTCATTAGTGATCTTGAGGAATATATAGAATATGATGGAGTTTTCTATCATCAGAAAAGAATTGCAACAAATATTCTCAAACAAGCAATGACTCTTTCTAGAAGAATGAGGAAGTTACATAAATTTCTCTAAAAATGTACCTTTACATAAATTTCTCTAAAAATGTACCTTTATGTATTTCATATGTATGTATTTGATCTAAATGGCAAAAACTATATACACAGCCCGGTAAATACACAGCCCATTTAATTCCATCGCTGCCCTTGCACGTCTCGTGTATACTTACACGAGATTAGAGCTTACATCTCGTGTACATATACACGAGATACATCTCGTGTATGTATACACGAGATGTAAGCTCTCATATCGTATAAGTATACACGACATAGGCATATGAGCCTGCTTTTCCACAACCGCAACAGCAAAAGCAACAATAAACATAACTTGGAATGAAATTTGATTCTCAAATAGGACATCTCCACAAAACATCAATAGACCATTACACATATACTATCGCCTAATTGTATACGAAATGAAAGTGTTAACAAGGATAAGCATATAATTCAAACATTCATACAAACTGGATAAATCAAAAACCATTACACATATACTATCCTATATGTAATCTTCTTTGTCTTCTTGCATCGGTATCCTCCTCATAGAGTTGACTGAACTCTGCTATCCTATCTTGGTATGGGAGGAGTAGTTGGCTTGCGGTTGGATCACAGCGGTTCCGATAAAGGTTTGGTGGTGGTGGTATTGGGTAATCATTGCCTAACATGCGCAGCTGCAAAAGTAATAACAGTTAAATACAAGACAATAAATATAATGAATATAAGTAAGACAACTAAATATAACTAATATAGATGAGACAATTAAGTTTCATACCGCTATAAAATGGTTTCCATTGACTTGTCCCACCACAACTGTGTTCACCGGTGGTTGTACTGGTGCAGTCACTGGAAGGCATAACATACCACCGCTAGTCGAGTAAGAAATGAACGCCACATTATACCTCGTGGCAATGATGTGCCCAAGATCTAGGAGCTCAATCCAATAATCACTGGGCGCCGTCCGGCTATAGCAAGCAATCTTACGTAAGAGTTCTCTTACCGATATCCAAGGTAGAACTCTTTCGTAAAGGTCTTGGCGAGCAAGCACCTCATTGTAACATTCTGTGCGCACTTCAGCCCACTTCTCCTCATCTCCGTATATCTGTGCTGCTACGGCTCTATAGCCACAATGTCCATCTGATGCCACATCTATGATTCCTCCAATACGCGGGGTAATGAAAGGCGGAAAAGACTCTACATACGGGGAGCTGTATAAACTAGTATAATTGGGCTGTCCATTTCCCTCTCCACGACCCTGACCCTGATCCCGTCCTCGTCCTGGACCTCGACCTCGGCCTCGACCCCGTCCTCTCCCACGACCGGAAGGAGCTACTGGTGGATGAGACGTAGGAGTACTAGCAGGGGTAGATGGTGTGGGTCCTGAAGGTGATTTCCGTTTGCGGGTGGACTCCGAACTCGCTTGGGTTGATGCAATGAATGCACATCTAGACCTGAAATAGGGCAAAGAAAAAAGAGTGAGAAGCATTCATACTGTTGTTTGAAAGTGTTAAAAAAAATTGATGCTGCTGCCGATGTGTCTCGTGTAGGCCCACACGAGATATGTCTCGTATGGACTTACACGAGACATATCAGCAGCAGTTAAACAGTAGCAGCAACACAACAGCACAACAGCAACAATACAACAGCAAAAAATTTGAGACATAATTGAATGAAGATATATACCCTTTGCCAGTCGAGGATGGTGTAGCGGGGACTCCAAAAAATTTGTTAGTATGCTCCCAATCTGACAGTTCTCTGGAACTTCCGGCCCAGGGTTCATTCGGCTTTGAAATATGATCCGGCTCCATCGTTTTGAATAACTGTCTCCTTACCGGTTCAGGCTCCTTAGATGAAGGGTTGTCTACTTCAATGTCCAACTTCTTCCAAAACTCATGAATCGTGGACAGCTAGTATATTCATTATCACTGAGTAACTTAAGGAATTGTTGTAGCGGGTTCCTCCCTTGTCGTTCCCCTTCTCTATATTTTGACACGGCATTCCGGACGTGCATCGGAGTGCTCACGTTCTTCTCATCCTGCATCTTTAGCATTGCCACAATGTCATTTGGACGCACTGAACATTCACTTGCGGTACACACAGCGTCATATTCCCCAGGTGTCAATTTCCCGAGAGGAAAACCTTCCGGGTACAAAGGAAAGGCATGATTATGTATGCCATTCCTCACAACATAACCCCATGACCCATCAACACCCCTCTCTGTGGCGTATAGTTTAAAACTGCAATCTCGTTTCTTTGTACTAGTCTTCCTAATGTTATTTGATCTTCCGGCCCTGTGTTGTCCACCAAAATGACATGTGATGTAAGCATATGCTAGTTTATTTCCACGTCTATTCCTCGAGCTGTGTATAACTAGGTGTATATTTCGACCCCTCGCTATTTCCCGTACATGTGCAAGAAGCGCATCCCGAGTTTGAAATATTTCTGATGTCGTGAATTCATCACTGGTATCCGGGAATGGACCCTGCAAAATACGAGATGAAAAGTCAGTTTCAAAGCCCCAGCATACATCTATCTCGTGTAAGTCTACACGAGTTTTATCTCGTGTATATCTACACGAGATGAAACTCGTGTAGACTTACACGAGATACTCCCTGTACAGATTGAAAAAAAAAATTGAAAACTGGAATTTGATCTGATATTTCATTGTTATTGTCATGTGTATTTGAAGATTGTATAAATAAATATCATGTGATTTAATTCAAGATGGGATTTTTAAAACAAGATGGGATTTTTAAAACAAGATGGGATTTTTATTTTGATTTTGATCACAATACACAAAAAAACATTAAAAACTTACTTCATCGAAGCTAGGATCATTGAAACTTGGAGAATGTTGATGTGGAGGAATATTTTGTAAGATTTCTTCTTCTTCATCAACGAGAAAATCTATCATATCAAGGTCAATACAATCATAAGAATTTTGTGGAGAATTATGTGAGTAATCCATGTTATTATGTGAGTAATCCATGTTATGAACTTAAAGATTGAATTTTTGAATGATAAAGGGATATTGTGTGGTTTCTGTTCAGAATGGGTGTGTTTTAGTAGGGTTTAATCGTCAAATTCATGCAATGGTCGCGGAAAAAGGGTTTATGGAATTTAAACATCTCGTGCAGGTTTACACGAGATGAACTTGACCATCTCGTGTATACCTACACGAGATGTCATAAACTCCAAATGACAAGTTGTTTATTTTTTTTTAATTTTTTTCTAGGCTCTGGATGACATTTTAAGACATTTCCATTAGTATGACATTGGTCAAATTCTAAACGGAAATGGAGTTACAAATATGTCTCATTTTTCTAGGTTTTAAGGAATATGTCCCGATCTTATGAAAGTCGTACATGTCTAAGTTTTTTATTTTATTTTTATTTTTTTATAGGCTCTAAATGACATTTTAAGACATTTCCATTAGTATGACATTGGTCAAATTTTAAACGGAAATGGAGTTACAAATATGTCCCATTTCTCTAGGTTTTAAGGAATATGTCCCGATCTTATGAAAGTGGTACATGTCTAAGTTGTTTATTTTTTTTTAATTTTTTTCTAGGCTCTAGATGACATTTAAAGTGTTTTTCATTAGTATCACTTTCCTCAAAATCCAAACGGAAATTGAGTTAGAAATTTGTGACATTATTAGGGTTTTTAGGGTTTTAAGGAAAATGTCCCGATGTTGTGAAAATGGTATACAACCACCTAGTTCATTTTTTTATTTTTTTTTCTAGGCTCTAAATGACATTTAAAGTGTTTTTCATTAGTATCACTTTCCTCAAAATCCAAACGGAAATTGAGTTAGAAATTTGTGACATTATTAGGGTTTTTAGGGTTTTAAGAAAAATGTCCCGATGTTGTGAAAATGGTATACGACCACCTAGTTCATTTTTTTTTATTTTTTTTCTAGGCTCTAAATGAAATTTAAAGTGTTTTTCATTAGTATCACTTTCCTCAAAATCCAAACGAAAATTGAGTTAGAAATTTGTGACATTATTAGGGTTTTTAGGGTTTTAAGGAAAATGCCCCGATGTTGTGAAAATGGTATACGACCACCTAGTTCATTTTTTTTTATTTTTTTTCTAGGCTCTAAATGACATTTAAAGTATTTTTCATTAGTATCACTTTCCTCAAAATCCAAACGGAAATTGAGTTAGAAATTTGTGACATTATTAGGGTTTTTAGGGTTTACACGAGATGACATCTCGTGTAACACCACTCGAGATGCATCTCGAGTGGGTTTATACGAGACTTGTTTCGTGTAAACACACACGAGATGCATCTCGTGTAAACCCACACGAGACACATCTCGTGTGGGTTTACACGAGATACATCAGTAGTCTCAACACCAGCAACTACAACACAACAGCAACAACAACAGCAAAACATCATGTCCTCGGGTGGGGGGGGGAGGGGGTTTTTACGAAACACTAGAATAAACTATTGAATCGGGGGGGAGGGGGGTTTTACGAAACACTAGAATAAACTATTGAATCGGGAGGGGGATTTAAAACGATAACTAAAATAAAAATACCATCATATTAACAAACTAGTAGAGGTGTCAATAAAAACTAGAATAAAATGTGTCCATTACATTACAATACAATGAAAAGCAAAAATAAAATAAAATCCTAAGGCTGCGGTGGAAGTCCTAAAATCTCACCGGCCCGTCTAAGACCAACTAGCCAGTGCTCGGGGGCACTGGGATCCGACAAAAATGGAAGTATGATAGCTCGCAACTCCGCAATCCCTGCGACAGAAGGCTGCGGTGGAACATCAGGTGGGGGAGGTGGAATGTCACCGGGTGGATCGTGTATCGGATTAGCTATCTGAACATGACTCCTAGCCCTAAACCAAGACATATAATCTGGAGTCACGAAGGGAACAGCCACGGGATGATCTCCAGTAAATAGTGGCCCCCAACGGACATCGGCCCTAAACTCCGCCATGCCAAAAGCCACCCACTCCTGCCAAACCTGATCTCCGTCACCGTAACGCTTCTGGTACCCCTTCTGACCCTTTGCCAAAACGCATAACTCGGTCGCCATGGGGGGCAGTCTGGGGATCCTCTGCTGGTACCCGAACTGCCTAGTCACACGATCAGGCATATACGCCTCTGTGATGTCACAAAAGCGTATAACACCCCTGTAGTATGAAACAGGCAGTATCGCGTCCGACCCGGTCCCATAAGGAGTCCAAATAACCTGTGAGTAGACATTGTTAGGCAAAGTCAACAGAATATCGGAAAGAACGACACAAAAACGTATAATAGTTTTAATATGAATAACTCACACTGTCAGCCCCCATCCTGTCAAGAATGCGGCGATACTGCACAAGATGATCGAACGTCCTCCCAGCCGAATCATCACGAGACCATCTACGGGCTCTCGGCTGCCCCTGCTGCCAATGGGGGTCAGTAACTCGCCGAAAACCCGGAAAGTACTCGTATATCCAGGCCTGAGATGTATGTAAAAAAGTATTAAATACTACTCAAATGCAACATTTAATAACAGGGGGGAGTAGACAGTAAAAAGATAGTGAATAGAGTAAGATGTACCTCTAGGAGAGCCGCACAACCGCCCATCTGCTTGCATCCGGATCTGGACGCCTTCCCCAACTCTCGGTACATATATGCCAAAGTGGCTGATCCCCAGGAAAGAGTGGGGAGGCTGGCTAGATCCATGCACAGGGGCAGGTAGGCTGCGGGCACCTTATCCCCGCTCTTGTCCACGAACATCGTGCAACCCAATAGGTGCAGGATATACGCGGACGCACGATGGGCATCTGTCATGCCGCCTCTACGCTGAGTAAATAGACGCCTGACATCCCTCAATAAATAACCAGTGCCGCTCAACTGGAGGTGTCTAGAGATGCCAGATACGTCAGGCGCTGGATCCGTATAGCGAACAACTCCACCATCAATCCTGATACCTGTAAATTGAAGATGCAATAACACATTTTAGTATAAGAGATGAATGTAGACAGTTCATATAATATATGTAGACAGTTATATAATTGTGAATGGAGTATCGAAGCGATGTTATAAAAACATACCCAGGATATGAAAACTGTCATGTAAAGTAATCGTCATCTCCCCCCACGGCATGTGGAACGAGTTAGTCTCAGGAGACCACCGTTCCAAAAATGCCGTTAGGAGGGCATGGTTAGGCCTATGAATGACGGAATCATGCAGATGCTGGAGGCCAGATGCATCTACGAGGGCCAGCCAGGCTCTATCAGCAACCGGCTGCTCATCGCGCTTGAACCTGTTCATTCGAAACAAAAAATATTATCAGTACTCAAGAAAAGCAGTATAGGATGATAATTAATGGAATATTTAGAGTGTGTGGTATAAATAACTTCAATATTTAAAACATTTCACATTAATGCTAAGCTTACTGTGCAAGATGCGTGAGTCTCGTATGGAAAGTCACCAATCCCTCAGTAGTAGAGTCACCCCAAATCTGTCTGGCTCGGTGGTCACCGAACCCGTACATCAGTGAAACATCCTCTGGCCCACCACCGGGGTCCCTCTGAAGCTGCCATGATGGTGGCGCATCCTGACCCCGCCTCCTCCCGTGTCTCAGAGGTCTAGGCGGCTCTACTACATCATCATCCTCATCATCCTCCTCCTCCTGCACCCCCACCTCCACCTCCTCCTCCTCATCATCCTGCCCCCCCCCCCTCCTGCCCCTCCCCATCCTCCTCCCCATCATCACTATCACTCTCCTCCTCCCCATCATCACTATCACTCTCCTCCTCCCCATCATCACTATCCTCCTCCTCCTCCTCACTATCCCCATCGACCTCCGCCTCCTCCTCCTGAACATCATCAGCTGCTGCCGCCTCCTCCTCCCTATCCTCCTGCTCATCATCAGCTGTGGCATCCTCGTCATTCCGAGCCTTGCTCCGGTTTTCTCCTCTCTCCAAACGCTCTTCAGCCTTCCTCTTTCTAGCTGAAACGGTCATAGGATCACGTGCCTACAAAAAACAAAAATAAGAGACAATACATTAGCGACAGTTACAGTAGATTAAATAAATGAACACAATGCTGACTGATAATTCACAATATTCAGAAGGATCCACCTCGTGTAACACCACTCGAGATGCATCTCGAGTGGGTTTATACGAGACTTGTCTCGTGTAAACACACCCGAGATGCATCTCGAGTGGTGTTACACGAGACACACCAATTTCAATTTCAAAAAATACAACGTACTTTGGGAATATAGAAATGTAAAATAAGGTTAAAAATTGCTTACCTTTTTCACAGGCGCTGTAGACGAGCTAGTCCCGGCGGCGATGTGGGCGGCGGTTGTGGCGGCGGCGGTCTTGGGTATTTTAAGTTTCACCATTTCAATTTCGAAAGTTTTTTTTTTTTTACTGTGAGAGAGAGAGGTGAGAGAGAAGAACAGAACAGAGCGAGCGAGAGAGAAAGACGACGGCGACGGTGAGCGACGACGGTGAGAGAGACGTTAGAGAGACCGTTCGTTTCTTTCGTCGTTTCAAACCGAGAGAGAGAGAGAGGGGGTTAGGGAGCGAACGTGAGGAGAGTGAAATTGAAAAAAAAAAAAAAAATATATATATATATATATATATATATATATATATATATAGGGGTACTTTGGTTATTTAATGGGGCTGTGGAAATAAGGGGCTGTGTATATAAACCAATCCATCTAAATTCAATAAAAACAATCTTTATTGCAGGCAATGGCAAATATAAATGAAGAAGACTTACTTTTTTCAAACCAATCATTACAAGAATTAGAAAAATTAAATACAGAGACCTTACTCATTTCACAAATAGAACAGGAACAAACTTGGGACCTTTTTATTAATGGAAATCGTATTCATTTAAATACTTCCAATTACATAAATTATTTACTACAAAAATCACCAATACTACTAAAAGAATGCAAAAACTTTCACAAAAGAACCCCTTTTCACAAAACTACAATGCTTAGATTCCATTTACATGATTTACAAGAAATCTTTGAAAATAAATCTTCCTCGCCTTTTTCAATTCTTATCAAAAACGAAATCTCAACTTTTAAAAGACTTACAAATTGTATTTACAATGATCATTATCCAAATCCTCAGGATTTTCTACATATACCAGATTAAAATAGTCTCGTACGAGAATATTGCGCTTTACCTACTAAAATTCTCCCTGTTTAGAATGATTACAGGAACTTCACTCAAAGGAAAGGGCAAGAAAGAACAAACAACCATACAAATCAGACCTCTTACAAAGCTCCCACTCTTCGTTCCTGACAGAATGCCAATTCAACCAAAATTAGAAAATAGGTTTGCTACTCTTTCCCCAGATGCAAAACCATTCTCTCCCCCAATCACAAAAGAAACTTCATCCTCCCAAAAAACAGCTACTTACAAATCTGCCCTCAAGATAGAAAACCCACAAACTTCTCAACACAATCGACAAATCATTCCTAATCCACACCCTAAACAAACCCCACCCACAAATTATTTTTATAAAAATCATACCGATTCTATTTGTGTCCTAGAACCAGAAATATATGAAATGACTGACAATTGGCATCCTTACCAAATATCACAATTTATTTTACCATCATTGCACAATTATATTCCTGATAATTTTACGAAAAACCAATTTTATTATGAAACCATTCTGACACAAACAAAATTCGTCACTTTTCAATATTTCACAGACCATGTTGATAACACCAAAGTTCGTTATTGCAAAGTCAAGATTTTAAAATTCCTGACTTTATCAGATTGGGTCAAAAACCAAATGACTCTCGAGATTTATTAAATTCAAACAATTCAGCCAGATTTAATTATTATGATTACATCTTGGCTTGGTCAAGGGCCTTTTTTAGACAAAACAAATCTTTTTCTCTTTCATATTTCTTTTATTTCTGTCCAAATTTTTCCTATCCAACCCCTTATTGGTTTCATCAATGGTGGAAAACTTTCGGACTAGACAAATCAATCGTCCCAACAAATGTACAAATAGCCTTCGAACAATGGTCAACAAAGGTTTCTTACCCAGAACAGATTTCTCAGACTCCTCTTTGGGCCTTATTTTGTCATAATTTCCAAGTCCCATGGATTTTTATGACAGAATTTGATTTAAAAGAAGAACAAATGTGTGAGTGTGTGAAACAACAAAAGTGTGAGTGTGTACAAAAAACAATCTTACCAATTTTGATTCAAAAATATAAAATAAAATGGTGGGACAAAACTGAAATTTCTCATTGCAATTCTGAGGCAGTGTCAAAATACTTTCTTTCAAAACCAGAATATTGCAAAACAATTCCCCTCAAACAATCACAACAGAATGAAGAGTTTCTGGCCAAGAAACAACAGATTATGTTTCAGATGGCTAAATGTACAAATCCAACGGATCTCGAAAGACTAATGGTCCAACTTAGTGATGGAGGAAGCTCATCCTCTATGAACGAAGGTGATACACAACCCAATGATGACTTCTACACACAACCAGACGATCTAGAATTAGATCTGTAAAGCTGCACAAAACATCTCAGTCATCATGGTCCACACAAAAAGAAGAAGGCATCCTCAACAAATAATTCAGCCGCCCTGGCCCACTGGTCACAAAATTCAACAAATTATTCAGCCGCCCTGGCCCACTGATCACAAAATTCAACAAATAATTCAGCCGCCCTGGCCCACTGGACACAAAATTCAAAAGAAGATTCCTCCTGCCGACCTGCATGACAAAAATCAGTAGTATATATAAGACTAGATAGCTCATTGTAAGAGGCAGGCAAAATTAGTAGCAGTTTTAAATTCTCTCTAAATATCTCTCTCTCTAGAAATCTCTTGTACTCATCAACCATCTTGTACTCTCAACAATTTGCAATAAACAAGTAAGTTTACTACTCCCGCCTCGAGTACTTACAATTGTTTGTTAATTGTTACAAATTATCTTTTCAAACAAAAACGTTACGAAAGGTGGAAACCACTAACCTTCCAGACCTACGGGTGACGGATAAACTGAGGTATAACGAAAGCCTACGTATACGTATTTCCAAAAGTCAAAGTTACTGTAGAAAAAGTCAAATTTACTATATATATATATTAAAGTTGGTGAAGAGTGATATAGTATTGCAATGTTGACAAGTCATCTAGGAAGAATGAATTTGGTGATGCCACATCAAATCTACCTTAATAAATAAGTGACTTTTCTTTTTTTTCTTTCTACTAGAGTTGCACCCGTGCGATGCACGGGCCAATATTTTCTTGAATTACTTAAGAAGTAAATGATAATTATTTCGTAGTATCACATGTTTGTGTTCAATGACAGTGTATTAGAAGGAGGAGATACTCAAATAAGATATAAAACCTAAAAATCTAGTACTCAATAGTAGTTATTTCCAGTCATATTTACTTAATTTTTAACAAACATTTTATATTATATTATATTATGGAAAAACATGTTTTTTCCATTTTTTTTAACCAACGTTTGATTGGATTATTTTTTTAAGAAAGTTTAAAAGAAAGTAAAATCTAATAAATTTGAGTGGATCTATGGAAACTTGCAAAAGAAGCTGGTTGTTGTTTTAAAAACAGTGGTGATACTTTTGTAATTAACAGGCAGGCTTGTAAATGCCATTGTTAATATTATAAAGTGTCAATCTAGAGCTGGCTTTTACAAAATTATTCACTGTTACGTTTCACAAGCCTCAGTGTTAGTGTTAAATTGATTCAGCCATATACACCGACACAATTATTAAAAGTGCTAGTAACATGAATACACAAACATAAAACAATCACTTGTAACACCGAGATTAAAGTTATTACAGTAAGTAAGACTATAATCCGGGACATAGGGATTACTTAATTAGAGCAGAACAAAACAGGTAAACACCTTAAGGGACCTGAACAGAGGTTCCATTTCCACGCTAGTCGCCTTATGAAGGTCGAATAAATTTTGCACATAACAGAATACTCGAATCACAAGATTAATCTATCTTCATGAATTCACTTCTGACAATATTATGTTATTTATTGTTATTATCTTAGTATGCATGTTTTAAATACATATTAAAAATGATAACCAAGATAACAATGAAAACGATCAAAATATTTTATCAAAAGAATTTTCTTGGAATACTCAGTCTTTGACTAATTGGAAACCACCTCTTATTTCAAACACAGAAATTTATAAAGACAAAGGAATTTTTAACATAAGATCAAGATTAGCCATTAAAACAAAAGAAACTATTATCCCTTTATTTTCCAATAATCAAACTATGAGTCTATTTTCAAAATCATCTATAAAAAAATATATATCCCAAGGATACAAATTTTTACATATCGGACTGGTACAAATTGCTATTAAACCCTTAACAATGGAAGGATTAAACACAAGCATACACATAGCCTTAAGAGATGCTAGACATCTAAACTATACAGATTCGCTATTAGGAGCTATTGAAACTAGTTTAACAAATGGACCAATTCATTTTAATAGTTATCCAAATTTTACAATTTCTTTAACAGATCCTCACATAATGGACATCCTAACTTTAGATATTTTAACGCATAATTATCATATGAAAAAAGGATCTCACGTATATGAAATATTTTATAGATTGTATTTTAAAGTTATGAATACAGGACTATGTTCTAATGCTTTTAACAGAAACAAAATAGGAGAAACCATTTTTTGGGAAATTGACAAAACAAAAGCAAATATAAATATACCAAAAACAATTAAATGGAATGAAATAACTTTACCCGATAAATGGTCATATCCTGCTAAAACTGTCCCAAGAAAAGAACAAAATCAAACAACTGATATAGAACAAATTACACAATATGAAGATGGATCAGTAGATCTAAAATTCAAAAGAACTCAGTCACTAAGTCGAAACAAAAAATTTAATGTCCAAGCACCATCTAGAAGATCTACATCAGGAAGATATGAATTTCCTCATAACACTAAATATGAAGATAGTTCTTCACAAAATGAAACTGTTTTTTAGAATGAAACTAATATTGAAATTCCACAACAAACAAACAATACTGGAGCAAACAGAGAAGGAATTAATGTCCACCCATACGAAGGAATCAATGTTCAATCTTACGAAGATAGTGAGTTTACCTTAAATATGATAAAAAACAATTTTATTTTAAATAAAAGTATTTTAAGAAAAGACTTTACAAGTAAACACAATGAAGAAAATAGAAAACTATTTTTCCAAATGTATGATACCAATGAACAAAAATTAATAAAAGAAAAGTATTACGAATTTTGTGAATTACAAGAAGATCACATACCATTCTTTGATTTCTTAAAACATGATCACCTATACAAAATAACTACATTACAGAAAAAACTAAGGCGATGGTACAAAGTAGGAACAGATCTTCTACCGACTCACGAAAGTTACGAAAACGAAAAACCACCTTTAGAAGCTACTTACTTTAGTAAAGACAATATCCAATACGGTGCATACCCCATTGATAAAACTAATCAACTAAACACCGAAGATAAAAAACAAACAGCTTTACATTTACAAAATAATTGGACAAACTTATACCTGTATACCGTAGGACAACAATTAGATAGAGTTGAAGAAAAAATTGATAATTCTACTAAAAAATTAACCACAATAGGAGAAGAAATAGCACAACTAGATGTAGAAATGGGACCCACGCCAATACCAACCAAAAATGATGAACATTATAAATCCCAAAGATTTACAGAATATTCAGAATTATATAAAATTAATCCATCAACTAGAAGAAATAAAAATACAATGTTTACTAAACAAATTCCCCCTCCTAAGAATACTTTAGTAATACCTGAAGTCAAACCAACACTCCATGATCCCCTAAATGACTTAATGAATAAAATTAAAACACATTTAAAAGTAAAAGAAGAAACAAGTACAAGTACAAATATCCGAATGCTAACAGACTATAATGACAAAACCTCAGAGTCAGATATCTCTTCTAATAATGAATATAGCTCTACTACAGAATCAGAAGAAGAAGAAAACTTAAATACAATTCCAATTCAAACAATGAGACGAGATTTTTATAAAGATCCTGACGACTTAGAAATATTAAAAAACCCAACAAAATCATACAATGCAAAAAACGTTTACGAATGGAACATTGACGGATTAAGTGAAATGTAAATAATAAATATTACAAAAGAAATGATAATTGTAGGAAATATCTACAAATCTACAAATATTACAGAACGCCAAGCAGTTGAAAACATTATATTAGGATTCACTGGTCAATTAAGAACTTGGTGGGATAAATTACTAGCACATCAAGTAAAAACACAAATTTTAGAAGCCATAAAAGCAGACCAAGATGGACACCCAGTATTAGATGAAAATGGAAATCAAACTCCTGCACAATTAATATACTTAATATTTAACATTACAACTCACTTTATAGGAGACATAGATTTATATACTGAAAGAAATTCTGAAATATTACAAAACCTAAAATGCAGAAAATTAGAACAATTTAAATGGTATAAAGAAAATTTTCTTAAAAGAGTTTTTAATCTTGCTGACCCAAATAATTATCATTGGAAAGAAAAATTTATTACTGGACTACCAGGCCTATTTTCAGAAAAAGTAAAGGATACGATAGAACAAAAATACGGACAAATATCTTATGATAATCTTACCTATGGGGACTTAATTACTTGTGTAAATATTACAGGATTAAGACTATGTCAAGACCAAAAATTACAAAACAAATTAAAAAAGGAAACTACTCAAACAAGAAAAGAATTAGGACATTGGTGTGAACAATTTGGTTTTGATAAACTAAAATCTCCTTACAAAAAGAAAAATTACACTCAACATAGAAGCCCGTATTACAAAAATAGTACATATAGGAGAAAATATAGAAAAACAAATAAAAACTATCAAAACAATCCCCCTGCCTATTACAATAAAAATAAAAAAGCACATTTTCACTAAAGATACAACAATAATAAAAATAATACAAAATATAAAAAATCCTTTAAACCATATAATAAAACTATAAAATGTTTTTTATGCAAAAAACCTGGTCATATTGCTAGAAATTGCCCAGCAAAAAGACAAATACAACAAATCTGCCATAATTTAAAAATAAAAGAAACAAAAGAAATATTACAGAACATAGATAATCTTGAATTATCAACAGATATTGATGAATATAATTCTTCTGATCAAACTGATACGAGTGATGATGAATGCCAATCCTGTAATAAAGAAATATGTCTGTGTAATAATAAATTAAATACAATAGAACAATACGATGAAATATTAGAAAAAATCAAAGAAATAGATGAACCAACTATAAAAAGAAAATTTCTAAAACAATTAGCTAAAACAATTAACGAAGAAAAACCAGATACATCAAAACCCGCTCAATACGAAGATGTTATACAAATGTTCCAAAACAAAAAGAAACAAATTTCATCAGTAGACCTACAACGTGAAATTAGAGAAATAAAACAAGAAATAAAATTATTAAAACAAAGTAATTTGGATTTACAAAAAACACAAAAAGAAATAGAAACAAAATTAGCACTACAAGAAATTAAAAAACAAATACATTCAACCTACAATGAGGAAGCTTCTACTTCTAAAGCAAATAAAGAATTAGACAAACATTTTAAAAACCCTTTTGCTAAAAAATCTTCTTCGGAAACAGACACAAACACCTCTACAGACACAGAGAAGGTATATATGCTCTTACACGAGTCAGATATCAAAAATGGTATGTACATATACATATGAAAATCAAAGATTTCGAATATAAAGGATTAGCCATGTTGGACTCAGGAGCAGATCTAAATTGTGTTGAACAAGGAATAATACCAACAAAATATTTTATAAAAACAAAACAAAGTCTTTCGGCAGCCAATTCTTCAAAATTACAGGTAAAATACAAAATACCCGAAGCACATGTTTGCAATAATAATATCTGCTTTAAAACAAGTCTTATGCTTGTAAAAAATTTAAACACAAAAGTTATATTAGGTAACCCTTTTTTACAAATGCTATATCCCTTTTCAGTTTCACAAAGAGGAGTAGAATCAAGAATATTAGGACAAAAAAATATATTTGATTTTTTATATCCTGTATCCAATAGTGATGTAAATAATTTGCAAAAAACAGGAATATCTAAATTAAATACTTTACAAAATCAAATGAAATTTCTTAAGGAAGAATTATTAAACATCAAAATTGAAGAAAAATTACAACTCCAACAAAACAAAGACATAATCTCTAAAAAATTAGAAAATTTTGAAAAAGACTTATGTTCTGATTTACCCACAGCTTTTTGGGAAAGAAAAAAATATGTAATAACACTACCATATGAAAAAGATTTTAATGAACAAACAATACCTACAAAAGCAAGACCTATACAAATGAATCAAGAATTATTAGAATATTGTAAAAAGGAAATTAAAGATTTACTCAATAAAAAATTAATTAGGAAAAGTAAATCACCTTGGTCATGCTCAGCATTCTATGTATCAAAAAATGCAGAAATTGAAAGAGGAGCCCCAAGATTAGTTATTAATTATAAACCATTAAACACTGCATTAAAATGGATCAGATATCCAATACCTAATAAACAAGATTTACTAAAAAGATTACATAATGCTTCCATATTTTCAAAATTTGACATGAAATCAGGATTTTGGCAAATACAAATAGCAGAAGAAGACAAATATAAAACAGCTTTTACAGTACCCTTTGGACAATACGAATGGAATGTTATGCCCTTTGGATTAAAAAATGCACCAAGTGAATTTCAAAAAATAATGAATGAAATATTTAATCCATATACTTTTATCATTGTTTATATAGATGATGTTTTAATATTTAATAAGACTATTGAACAACACGACAAACATTTAAACATATTTTATAAAACAATGATACGAAATGGGCTAGTTTTATCAAAAACAAAAATAAAACTTTATCAAACAAAGATTAGGTTTTTAGGACATGAGATAACTAATAATACTTTAATACCAATACAAAGATCTATAGATTTTGCTGACAAATTCCCAGATGAAATAAAAGATAAAAATCAATTACAAAGATTCCTAGGATCATTAAATTATATAGCAGATTTCTTTCCTAAATTAAGACAAATTTGTAAACCACTCTTTGATAGATTAAAAACAAATCCAAAACCATGGACAAAAGAGCATACTAATGTTGTTAAACAGATCAAACTACATGTTAAAAGATTACCATGCTTAACTATATGTGATCCTAATGCCCATAAGACAGTAGCCACTGATGCCTCAGACATAGGATATGGTGGGATATTAACTCAAAACATAGATGGGAAAAATCAAATAATAAGGTATTATTCGGGAATATGGAACACTACACAATCAAATTATTCTACAATAAAAAAGGAAATTCTTTCTATAGTGTTATGTATAACAAAATTTCAAGATGATCTACTTAATCAAAAATTTACAGTCAAAGTAGATTGCAAAGCTGCAAAAGATGTTTTACTAAAAGAATGCAAAAACTTTCACAAAAGAACCCCTTTTCACAAAACTACAATGCTTAGATTTCATTTACATGACTTACAAGAAATTTTTGAAAATAAATCTTCTTCGCCTTTTTCAATTCTTATCAAAAACGAAATCTCAACTTTTAAAAGACTTACAAATTGTATTTACAATGATCATTATCCAAATCTTCAGGACTTTCTACATTTACCAGATTAAAATAGTCTCGTACGAGAATAGCATAGTCTCGTACGAGAATATTGCGATTTACATACTGAAATTCTCCCTGTTTAGAATGATTTCAGGATCTTCACTCAAAGGAAAGGCCAAGAAAGACCAAACCATACAAATCAGACCCCTTACAAAACTCCCACTCTTCGTTCCTGACAGAATGCCAATTCAACCAAAATTAGAAAATAGGTTTGCTACTCTTTCCCCTGATGCAAAACCATTCTCTCCCCCAATCGCAAAGGAAATTTCATCCTCCCAAAAAACAGTTACTTACAAATCTGCCCTCAAGATAGAAAACCCACAAACCTCTCAACTCAATCGACAAATCATTCCTAATCCTCACCCTAAACAAACACCAACCACAAATTATTTTTATAAAAATCATACAGATTTCATTTGTGTCTTAGAACCAGAAATTTATGAAATGACTGACAATTGGCATCCTTATCAAATATCACAATTTATTTTACCATCGTTGCACAATTATATTCCTGATAATTTTATGAAGAACCAATTTTACTATGAATCCATTCTGACACAAACAAAATCCGCCACTTTTCAATATTCCACAGACCATGTTGATAACACAAAAATTCGTTATTGCAAAGTCAAGATTTTAAAATTCCTGACTTTATCAGATTGGGGCCAAAAGCCAAATGACTCTCGAGACTTATTAAATACAAACAATTCAGCCAGATTTAATTATTATGATTATATCTTGGGTTGGTCAAGGGCCTTTTTCAGACATAACAAATCTTTTTCTCTTTCATATTTCTTATATTTCTGTCCGAATTTTTCCTATCCAACCCCTTATTGGTTTCATCAATGGTGGAAAACTTTCGGACTAGACAAATCAATCGTCCCTACAGATGTACAAATAGCCTTCAAACAATGGTCAACAAAGATTTCTTACCCAGAACAAATTTCTCAGACTCCTCTTTGGGCCTTATTTTGTCACAATTTCCAAGTCCCATGGATTTTTATGACATAATATGACTTAAGAGAGGAACAAATGTGTGAGTGTGTGAAACAACAAAAGTGTGAGTGTGTACAAAAGACAATTTTACAAATTTTGATTCGAAAATACAAAATAAAATGGTGGGACAAAACTGAAATTTCTCATTGCAATTCTGAGGCAGTGTCAAAATACTTCCTTTCAAAACCAGAGTATTGCAAAACCATTCCCCTCAAACAATCACGACAAAATGAAGAGTTTTTAGCCAAGAAACAACAGATCATGTCCCAGATGGCTAAATGTACAAATCCTACGGATCTTGAAAGACTAATGGTCCAACTTAGCGACGAAGGCAGTTCATCCTCTATGAATGAAGGGGATACACAACCCAATGATGACTTCTGCACACAACCAGACGATCTAGAATTAGATCTGTAAAGCTGCACAAAAAAGAAGAAGGCATCTCAGTCACCATGGCCCACACAAAAAGAAGAAGGCATCCCCAACAATGGTCCACACAAAAAGAAGAAGGCATCCCCAACAAATAATTCAAAAAGAAGAAGGCATCAGCCGCCCTGGCTCACTGGTCACAAAATTCAACAAATAATTCAGCCGCCCTGGTCACAAAATTCAACAAATAATTCAGCCGCCCTGGCCCACTGGCCACAAAATTCAGCCGCCCTGGCCCAATGCTCACAAAATTCAAAAGAAGATTCCTCCTGCCGACCTGCACGACAAAAAAGCCAGTAGTATATAAGATTAGATAAGCTCTCATTGTAAGGCAGGCAAAATTAGTATCGGTTTTAAATTCTCTCTAAATATCTCTCTCTCTAGAAATCTCTTGTACTCATCAACCATCTTGTACTCTCAACAATTTGCAATAAACAAGTAAGTTTACTACTCCCGCCTCGAGTACTTACAATTGTTTGTTAATTGTTACAAATTATCTTTTCAAACAAAAACGTTACGAAAGGTGGAAACCACTAACCTTCCAGACCTACGGGTGACGGATAAACTGAGGTATAACGAAAGCCTACGTATACGTATTTCCAAAAGTCAAAGTTACTGTAGAAAAAGTCAAATTTACTATATATATATATTAAAGTTGGTGAAGAGTGATATAGTATTGCAATGTTGACAAGTCATCTAGGAAGAATGAATTTGGTGATGCCACATCAAATCTACCTTAATAAATAAGTGACTTTTCTTTTTTTTTCTTTCTACTAGAGTTGCACCCGTGCGATGCACGGGCCAATATTTTCTTGAATTACTTAAGAAGTAAATGATAATTATTTCGTAGTATCACATGTTTGTGTTCAATGACAGTGTATTAGAAGGAGGAGATACTCAAATAAGATATAAAACCTAAAAATCTAGTACTCAATAGTAGTTATTTCCAGTCATATTTACTTAATTTTTAACAAACATTTTATATTATATTATATTATGGAAAAACATGTTTTTTCCATTTTTTTTAACCAACGTTTGATTGGATTATTTTTTAAGAAAGTTTAAAAGAAAGTAAAATCTAATAAATTTGAGTGGATCTATGGAAACTTGCAAAAGAAGCTGGTTGTTGTTTTAAAAACAGTGGTGATACTTTTGTAATTAACAGGCAGGCCTTGTAAATGCCATTGTTAATATTATTAAGTGTCAATCTAGAGCTGGCTTTTACAAAATTATTCACTGTTACGTTTCACAAGCCTCAGTGTTAGTGTTAAATTGATTCAGCCATGTACACCGACACAATTATTAAAAGTGCTAGTAACATGAATACACAAACATAAAACAATCACTTGTAACACCGAGATTAAAGTTATTACAGTAAGTAAGACTATAATCCGGGACATAGGGATTACTTAATTAGAGCAGAACAAAACAGGTAAACACCTTAAGGGACCTGAACAGAGGTTCCATTTCCACGCTAGTCGCCTTATGAAGGTCGAATAAATTTTGCACATAACAGAATACTCGAATCACAAGATTAATCTATCTTCATGAATTCACTTCTGACAATATTTTGTCAGAGGAAAAAGAAAAGGTCGACTTAAAAAAAATAGGTACATTTCTATCCAAAAAAAAAGCAAGAAATTACCTTGTTAAAATCCTAGTTCTCTGCATATTTCAAACAGGGCAAGTCAACAAAATCAAGCAAATCTAAACAAACACATTATAAGTTTTTTATACCATTTCCTCAAGGGTAATGATACACAAGTCGAAAATAAGTGTCGAAATCTTATTCCGACAGTTTAGGTACGTTGGATGGAATCTTTTCACTGGGGTCCACATCTGTACCAAGTCTGTTTAAGGGCCCAAAACTTTCACCACTTATTCTCACTCTACATCTGTCGGAATACATATCATTTTACTTTCCTTAATTGCTCCATATGTATACCCTCCGGCCCCATCACCATAACATACACTAACAACACCAGCACCAACACTTTCTGCAACTACACGAACACTTTACGCAACTTCATGAACATTTGAAGCAACATCCTGGTTTTAAACAATCCGGGTATCTCAGTCTCCATTTAGGGCATTTTGGTAATTTCGGCCAGCAGCATGAGCATTTCGGGCACCCAAGTTTGGGGCATTTCGGGTAGCTTAGTTTAGGACATTCTGGGCATTTTGGCCTCCTTAATTTCACCAAACACTAGCAGTTCTTGGAAGCATTTGAAGTAGAATATGATCGGTTAGGTAGTTGGATAGTTTGTTTAATCTTTTTTCAGGCGGAATTGAGTGGTCATATTTTCCATTTCATAAACAAATCTGCAAAGATGAAGAATGTAATCTGGGTAGATTTCCAAGTTGCAATGACCGCCTCCTTTGATCCATAAGGGCTCGTATGGGTCCCGGGCCTTTTTCCATAGTCCGTTACCGTGTAACCAAATTACTACGTCATGTTCCGTGCACTGTCATTTGTTTTCAGGAAAAAAAATATGGATCAGAGTCCAGTACGCACCCAAATATGACCAGAAAAGAACATTATAATTGAGTCAGAGGGATTAACAACTAACCTTCAAACCGTGGAAAGAGTAATTAACAACTTTTTCAATTCCCTTTTTTTTTTAAGCTAATTTGAATTATGTGCATATGTTTATTGAAATCAAGTATATGAAAAGAAGATTGTGGCAAGTAAACTAACATAAATCAAATGTTTCATGTAGTACAAAAATTTGAAGCAAATTTTCATACACAATTTAAGAAACATTAAATATGGTCAATTAAAACTAACCATATTTCAACCTTGAAATCAAGTCAACCACTCTATTTTCTCAAATTGGCTATTACCTTCTTCTATATAGCATATTAATAGCAATATAACCCCTAGACTGCCTCTTGTTTGCTGCCACTGGTTAAGCTGAGGAACAACAATATTAGAACCCCCAATATTTCAACTTAACCATTTCGTCACCACCCTCAATCTCTTGACAGGCAAAACAAATTAGACCACCATTTACACCATAAGAGGCGGAAATAATACATGTCTCTATACATTTGAGTCGCAACCTTGAGTCAATTGGGGGAATTCAACATATTTACCTCCTTTTCCTGTACATACGCTCTGTCATCGGAACATAACCCATACATCATCCCTCCTCCTTGTCTCTTGTCAATGCCCCTTCCGCAACCCGAATAAACTGTAAATGGCAGCACCCAAAAGGACATCTTAATTTTGCTAAATGCATATATATATATATATACATATATGTATATATATATATATGTATATGTATACATATATATATATATATATATATATATATATATATATATATATATATATATATATATCTAAAATAGCTTGAAAGAAAGAGAATAGGCAAAATAAATGAGACGTGAGAGACCTTCAAAGAAAATGGGAAATAAATCCATAGTGAAAATCCTAGATAAGCTTCATGTTAAGCAAAAAAGTCAAAAACTCCTCTCTCTTGCAATTTTCTAGCATGCACGGTGCACCAACAATTAGACCACCAGTTTCTCCTTTAAACAGAAAACAACAACAATAATAATAATAATAATACTAATACATGTCTCTTAAAATGTTTCAGTTGTACGCTTCTCTGCCTATAACCCTTGGGCTTTGTAGTTGGATCTCCCAACACATAATACATAACATAGCCTCATCTCATTTACCTTATACCATCTGCCCTTTGAAATTAACCAAAAATATATCTTATCAAGTTGATACCCAATGATTACCTAATTAACAATATTTTTCAGTATATGAAGTGAAATTTGGAGTTTCATTGCTTAAAATCAGGCTATACATGGATTGAGCAGTGGCATAGGAAAAGGTATCAGACATTCCAATTTCCAATACCTCATTAAACAACCCCATCTCTACATTACAACAATCGTAAAAATCTAGTATGCTGCATAAACAAAGAATTTCTAACTGATACGCGCTCAATTTAGGGGGGGAAAGTCACTTCATAGGCCCTCAACAACAAAAAGGTAATCCTTAAGAGAAACAAACCAAATTGTTTGGTCCAATTCATCGTGCCTGCGTATGACATCTTCCCAAAGAGCAGTTTCTTCATCCGAAACAATCAAAACACTTATCTAAAACCTAACATATTATCATTGCTAGAATATACCAGTAACATATGTCACTCAAACTGATATTTAATTACCTCCTTGCAGTTGCCACAACTACATATTGATCCAATTCATAGCTGCGCTGGACCTTGAGGTCAATCTCATGGAATCTACCTACCATGCTGGTAAAAAGGAAGAGTACATTAATTAATTCATTTATAATGTCTACAACACCAAAACTCTGTCTAAATAAACCACTTGATACCCCGGCGTAAACAAAATACACATAGAAAATAGTTTTGGTAACAAAAAGTCACATAACAAAACATTATGTCTGATGTCAAGTATTCACACCAACATAAAGAATTTATTATTATTTTTTATTTTTTTTTAAAAAAAGGAGTGCAAACTTAACAATACTTGTGGAGTTCATTGAACATAGCACTAAGGCGGTCAGATATTCAACTTGGGCCAAAAACAAAAGAAAGGGAATAAACATTACACTAATGCATTCCATCCACCTCACTTGGTAATATACGCAAAGAAAGAAAGAAATAAATCCATGAAAGGACAAAACTTGTATGAGATAGTCTTATGAATAAGATTAGGTTGGTGCCCCATAAAGGTAGGGCAAGGCAACCCAATTTTTAATCACATTGTAATATGTTCAATACATAAGAATGTCTCATAGGAGGTCACCCCTATATTAAACGGCAATAGACAAAATTACCAAGAAATATCACAAAGTGTAGCATAGTTGATTGTACAAACTCAATTAGATCTACTTAAGCCTTTTCAAACCTCCTAAAGCCCCATCGACCACCTTCTAGCACCTTCCTCCGCCGCCATGTGTATAAACAATGACAACTCCGGTGAGGGTTGAATTTAGGCCACTCGATTGATTAGAAAGAACTAATCTAAACCATTAAGTGGACCTTTTCTTTTTTCTCTGACAAAATATTGTCAGAAGTGAATTCATGAAGATAGATTAATCTTGCGACTCGAGTATTCTGTTATGTGCAAAATTTATTCGACCTTCATAAGGCGACTGGCGTGGAAATGGAACCTCTGTTCAGGTCCCTTAAGCTGTTTACCTGTTTTGTTATGCTCTAATTAAGTAATCCCTCCGTCCCGGATGATAGTCTGTCTTACTCTTAATGGTCGATACACAAGTGAACTTTGATCAAATATTAAAGTTATTACAGTATAAAATTTAACCATTCGAGCATAAACACAAACAGAACCTGAGCATTGTCAAATTTTGTAAAAAGGCAAAACAATCACTTGTAACATGAATACACAAACACAAAAAGATTTAAGTGTGAGTGTGAGTGTGTGGAGGAAGAGAAATCATTAGTACCAGCAGTATCCCAGAGACCCAAATTGATTGTTTGCCCATCAACATTCACATTGGCACTAAAATTGTCAAACACAGTTGGAACATAATCCTGCCCAAAAAAAAAATAACAAAGAAATTTAAAACCCATCAATCAAAACCCAAACTACAATCAAAATCATTTCATAGAAATATGACACTGCAAAAATTACACCTAAAAAGAGCCAATTAACGAAGAAAAAAGTATCACAAATTGCTGAAATAAGGGAAGAATATAAAAGAAAATTACAATGGGGAAAGTATTGCTGGTGTAGGAAATAAGAAGGCAAGTCTTGCCAACAGTTCCATCTCCAACTGTTACACATTTTATGAACTTTGTTGTTGTTGCCATCACTCACATTCTTAGCACTCTTCTAAACACTTAATCAAGAAAAATATTTCCGATTTTCAAAACCCCCTTTTTAATTTGAATTTTGTGTGTATGAAGTTGCAGAAAAAGAACCCATTCGCTGTATATCAAACCATTTGTAAACAAATAGTATTATCATACTGCTATAATTACCTAATTTTTTTAAAAAGTCATACTCTCTGGACAACTTAATGCTACCCCAAAATCAACTATGAGGATATGTGAAAACATACCATAATGTCAAAACATTTCAATGTTGAATATAAAGTGCTCTAATCAACAACTAAATAAACTACCATGCTTTCTTCATGTACAATATTGGAATAAATGTTGAAAGAAGGGGACGTACCAACTCAGGTATTCTTCTGCCTCATGCCGCTGCAAAAAACAAATTAAAATACTGAATAATTAGGGCATGAAGCGGCAAATACATCGATTATCAAATCAAACCTTGCAATTAACATAAAATTGAAATTGAAAATAGTACACCCAGTTCCATCGGAAAAGAATATTGAGTTGGTTTCAAACTGATACATCTAGAGAGGGAAGGATATCATAAAACCTGGAGACGGGTTTGAAAAGAGGTTGACAATTGCTTGGAATTTTGGCAGTATCTCGATTTTCAGCGGCTCCGGCAAACTGGATTCGTCACCCACGGTTTGAATTTGGCCGAAATCCTGTGAGTGTTTGCTGTGTGAAAGACTGAAGTGAAAAATGATGAAAGATAGAAGAGACGAAGAGAGGACCTGGAAGAAAGCGAAGATCGCAAGCGGCAACGGCTGTGGCGGCGGAGGGTGGTGGTGGAGAAGACAACGATGGAGGCCGAGCTAGAGAAAGAAGCCCGATCTTCTGTTGGTATGTGAATTAGGGGAAAGAGGAATTCAAAATGAGAGTGAGGCTCTGTAAAAACCCTATCGCTGGGAAGTGGACCAAATGCAACCACGTCGTCGATCAAAAATGTTGAGGACGTGTTAGATAACTGTGGAAGGATGCGAAAAGACTATTTTGCCCTTGTTTGGACCAAAAATTAGAGCGCCAACCTGACGCTATCTTCTCTTTATATTGTTATAGATTAGCTAATAGTATTAGCCAACAATATTAGTTACTAAATGAGGTAACTATTATAGAACTATTATAATAAATAATACTTATAATAGTAATAGTTACTATTTTAAGTAACTATTAATTATAATAGTAATAGTTAACTATTACTATTATAAGTAATAGTTACTTATTATAGTAACTATTACTATTATAAGTATTATTTATTATAATAGTTATTATATAAATTAAATATTAAAGTTAACTATTATATCTAACTATTAATAATTAACTATTTATTTAATAATTATATTTAACTATTAATAGTTAAAAATTATACAACTATTATGATTGATGATTAACTAATATTATTAAATAAAAATATTAACAAACAAAATATAATAAAATTAGTAATTAGTTACATGTGCAGAGCACGGGTTACCCACTAGTGTGTTTGAAAAAATGTGCAATGGTATTTTGTGAACGAACAACTAAAATTGATTTTATGATATGTGGGCACTATTTATGCACACAATGACACTTATTAAAAGTATTAGTTTAAAAGTTTATGAGTGTCAACTCAAATATAAATGAGTTTCAGCATAAATGACTAGCACTTTACTCCCTCTGTCACATTTAAATTTTAAAAATTATCATTTTTGGTATCCCATTTTAAACTTCAAAACCTAGAAAGGAAAGTTTTTATAATTCTTTATTTGTGGGACCTACATGTCATACACATAACAATTACCCACTAAGGTGGCGTTGTTTTTTTTATGTGTTAAGTCCTGAAATCTGATTTCACATCTGAAATTGACTGAATCAATAAGAGGCAGCATCTGAAGACTGAATTCTGAATTATTCAAGCTGTTTGTTTTTTCATCTGAATTCATTTTCTGAAAAGTGTATGTTTACCATTTTAACCTTCTAAAATATTATGTCTAACTATTTTTTTTATTCTGAATAATATATAAATGTCTTTATTAATAATATATAAACAATGAATGACAATTATAGATGCAATCTTTAAAATATGGATATATAATATAAATTATTTCTTAAAACAATTAATTCTCATAAACATGATAATAAATTAAAATAAGGTCATTGATCCAAATTACATAAAACTGAGAAAACCACCAAAACCTCACCCAAATCGAAATTCCTACATTCCTCTTTCCCTTTTCCTGGAAAACCACCCATCAAACACCCCGTTACACTTTATTCCGACACCCACAATTAAAATAAAAACTAAACAAAATAGGGATTAGTTCAATAATGGAGTCGATCTCTTCATCAGTAACTGACCGGATCAATTTCCGCACACAAGTAACTCCGGCCACTTCCACCGTCCATCCCCCTCCCACTCCCCGGCTCTCCTGCCATCGCCATGTGTCTCTTATTCCCCACCTGATCTATCGGAACCAATCAATTTCGACTAGGGGAGTAAACGGTTCAGTTCGGTTCGGTTTGGGGGTTTTTAGAGACCAAACCGCTAGTCATCGGTTTGGAATTTTTCCAAACCGAACTGAACCACTAAAACGTCCAAACCGAACTGAACCAAACTGTCATGGTTCGGTTCAGACCACGGTCCAAACCGAGGTCCAAACTAAGGTCTAAACCACGGTCCAAACTGAGGTCCAAACCAAAAGTTCAAACCGAACCATCTAAAACAATCATACAAAACTTAAAAGTACAACTAATTCAGTTTGTATAACACCATTTATTCTTTTGAACAGGTAGAGAAATAGTCAAACTAATATACAGATAATCCAAGCCCTTAAGGATCTGTTTGGACCATTTCTTCACCGCCGTCATCGAACCTGCTTATGCTTTTTCCGGTAATCCCTCAAATTCCCCGACGTGAAGAAGAGGGGGACCTGGGTAGGAAGGTTCGGTCGGTGTCGGGGACGGAGGAAAGGAAGCAATCGCCGCCGGAGAAGGAAGGGTCGGTCGGCGTCGGGGACGGAAGAAAGGAGCGATCGCCACCGGAGAAGGAAGGGGAATTTGGCGTCGGCGTCGGCGCTTGAGCAGTCGTTGGGGGAGGGCGCCGCTCGTGCCTCGTTCTAAAATGAGAGACTGAGAGTGAGAAGTGATTTTCTATTGTTAGGGTTTAGTGTTAAGTTTATGTTTTATATGGATAAATCAATGATCCAGATTAACATTTACAAATGATCAATGGTCCACATCGCGGTTTGGACTATCGGTTCCGCGGTTCGGTCTGATACGGTTTGGTTTGGTTCGGTCTGGTCGGTTTATAAGAGTCAAACCGCAGACCGAACCGAACCGCGCGGTTTATGATATTTTCAAACCGAGCTGAACCACGGAAGTATAAAAACCAAACCAAACCACATGGTTTGGTTCGATTCGGTCTCAAACCGCGGTTTGAACCGAACCGCTGACACCCCTAAATTCGACTCGAAATTGATGCGAAAGCTGATGGACGGAGAGTATACAGAAGACATAGATTGGTTGTTCGGACTAATGGCGCATATCGAGCTGTGAGAGAAACCCTAAAGAAGACGATTGTGAAAGACGAGAATGGAGAAACAGATTATACGCATCACACACAAGGGTAACGCTGGAATAAAGAAAAAGTAATGGGGATATTTTTGTCCATGGCACGGTTCAGAGATGCTCCTTCCAAAATCAGTGACAATTTTACATCTTAATCATTCAGTGGATGTTCAGAGGCTTTCAGATCTGAACAAAAAAAAAAACAAACGCCCGGAATGTTCCAATGTCTGATTCGGTCAGACATTGGCCTTAATTCAGAGCTGAATTTGAAAAACAAACAAAGCCTAACTATTCATCTACACTCACAACACATCACTTATTTCTTAGTTCTTGAACCCAATTTTTTTTGAAGTTTAAATTGAGACGGATGGAGTATAAACTATCACTAACATTTACGATGCACATGCGCGCATTTTGAAAAGCCTGTTATTTGAGGAAACGGTTTGTTTCTTCAAAAGAGTTCATCCACTTTTGAATTAACAGTCAAAAAACATAAAATTAGCACAAAATATTATGAAAGATTAGTTTTTCTTAAAAATTAAGAAAGGGTTAATTGCAATTTGGTTCCTGACTTTTTCTGAAATTTGCAATGTTGATGCTGTCTTTTCAATTTTGCCAATTGGTATACTCACTTTGTCATTTTGTTGCAATCTGACTACAAAAGTAACTGGATGTTAGTTTTCTAACAGAGTTTATGCCATGTGACTAGTACCTAACGTTTTAAGATGTTTTTGAAGCTACACATATCCGATTGGTATGGTTCTTTTTTTAAACAAAGGCTAATATTTAAATTTACAGCATATATTTTTTTGAATTTTTTTTGTGAACTATTTATATTATATTAATTTATAATTTAAATAAATGAAAATAATTAAAATAGAGGACATGGGAAAAATAATCTGAAAAAAAAAAAACTATTTTCTACCATGATATACCTTCTTTCCTAGCGTTTATTTTCCTCCAAAAAGTAACACTTTCATCTTCAAAAAGTAACACTTTTCTACTGTCAAATGTAACATCAATTTTACAAAAAAAAAAAAAAGGGTTTGCATTTCAATTGTTACTTTCTCAATAAAAAATTGTTACATTTCATATATAATGTTACATTAAAGAATATAAACTGTTACAATTGAGAAAAAAAATGTTACATTCATTCTTTATAAAATGTAACATTAGTTTAGTTGTCAATCCTATGTTATTTTCGGAGAAAAAAAGTGTTACATTTGAAAAAATGAGTGTTACATTCCCTTATAAAAAGTGTTACATTAATTTAATTGTCAATCTTTATGTTATCTTTATCTATTGTAGCAAAATTGTGGTACATTTTTTTTAAAAAAAGTGTTACATTTTGTTATAATAAGTGTTACTTTTGTTGAAGGCAAAAAAGTATGGGTGTTACATTTGAAAAAAAAAGTGTTACATTTGAAAAAAGAATGTTACATTCCTTTATAAAAAGTGTTACATTAATTTAGTTGTTATCTTTATGTTATTTTTGATCTATTGCATCAAAATTGTGGTACATTTTTGAAAAAAAAAAAGTGTTACATAAAAGCAAAAGTGTTACATTTCATTATGCATCAAAATTGTGGTACATTTTTGAAAAAAAAAAGTGTTACATTTGAAAAGCAAAAGTGTTACATTTCATTATAAGAAGTGTTACTTTTGGTGAGAGGAAAAAAAGTTGTGGGGCAAAAAAAAAAAAAAAAAAAAACGCGGCTCGGCTCCTGGCGCCGTCGCACGCCGTGCGGCGGCCGCACAGGAGAGTCCCCCTTTAGTTAAATCCCACATCGGCAACAAATTAAAAAAATCAAAGTATATAATCAGTGTCTGGACAACCTTCTTTCGCCGGGCTCATTGGCGCGGGCCTATAACCCAAGTGGGGGCATTAAGGTGGCGGGGAGGGCTGAACAATCGGCCCAAACGTTGTGGGCTTTACTACTGGTCTCGAATAACTCTGGTGTGTAGATGACCGGGCCTGAAATAAGGTTACCGGGGCCCAAATTAAATGGGCCAGGCCAAAAGAATAAGTAAGGGTTCAATTATATAGATTAGTAGAATAGAAAAAGGTTCAATTATTTAGATTAGTAGTAGAAAAAAAATGTTATGGGCCTTCAATGAGAGTTCAGGCCCCTCCCGACTGGAATGAAAGAAAAGTGGGAGTGGACGAGTGGGATCAGTTAAAGATAAAAGGTTCACAAGTGTGGGGCCATATAATAAGAAAAAAGGCTCACACTTGTGAACCGTGCTGGCTTTACAGAGCAGCGGCTGCCCATGCCTGGCTTCGGCTCGGTGTGCGGGGCACTCACGGTTGGTGCCTTCTCTCAGCCCAACCCGTCAACCTTTTGGTCTTAATCCGTTTACCCGTAATTCATAAATAAAGTGTAACCAATGCATAGAAAATTATTTAATACTTACCGTCTCATATTATTTGTTCACATTTTTATTTTTTGGTTTTATTTTGTTTGGCCACTTATAAATTCAATGCAGATGTATTTGTTTTTTCTATTATATCCATATTTAAATTTACATTGTACAAATTAATTAATCACACTATACAATTCAATGCACGGACTCTCATGTCACAAAGAAAGCTATAACTGAAAATGTAAAAGTGGAACAACGTATTTAACGTTGTATCACTAATAAATTTAATTTTACTTAAATAATTATTACTTTAAATTGTGATTAAATAGATGTATTTGCTTTTCTGTCCCAACTTTCAAGTTTATCCAACAATATTAAATGACTATTTTTAACTTTATAATTAAATGATTTTTTTAAGCATTATATTAAATGGATTGGATCATGCCCAACTAGTTCAGCATCTTACCCATTGTCAGCATCATAGTTGATAAGTCAAGTCATCAGATTTTTATTTTTTTTATTTTTTTCTAGTTAGTTATCAGAAATGTTAAAGTGCAAAAGCAAAGCAAAGGATTTTATTGGTCAGTATATTCACTGATAATTAAAAGGGCAATGGCCTACAAACCTTACCAATAAATGAGCACTACCAAAAAGAAGAAATGCAAGCCCTAATGAATGGCAACTGTACCGGTACCAAAGTCTAACTAGTGGTTTCTTCCGTCCCAAACTGAATATTTATGTTAATTTTTTTTTAAAAAAAATTAATAAAATTAATATTTACATGACTTAATATACTCCCTCCGTCCCACCGAAAATTGCAAAACTTACCAAAATGGACGTCCCATAGAAATTGCACATTCCATAAATGGAAAGTTTTTAATACTTTTTAATTAGTGGGTCCCACTTCTCATACTCACATCCACTAACCCACTAACTATTCTCTACCCCACTTTCTCTCTCCCACTCAACTATCAACACGCACAACACATCACCTTTTTCACTTTTTCTCTTAATTCTTGTGCCATAATTTTTTTTTGAAGTTTCCGGCGGGACGGAGGGAGTATATTTATATAACATACATATATAATGATTCACCAGATAATATTTATTAATTTAAGTGCAAAATTAAAATAATGTTGTGTAACTTCATAAAAAAGTCATTCACTTTAAATTAATATTTTTATTGAAATGGACATTCAATTTTTTAGACGGAAAGCGTAATATAAGTGTATATGTTAGAACATGGATTGCATAACAAGTTATTATTTAATTCCATACATGAAATCATACTTATAATGTTAATATAAAATGTAGAAAAACAAATAATGTGTAGAATTACTGAGGTGTAATATTACCTATTTATTGTTAGAAATTTTGGGGTTGGGGTAATTGATAATCCTGGATATTTGATCGAATCGCGTACAAATCGCTTTCCGAATAAAGTATTTCGACCCTTTATTGCCTGGGTATCACGAAATCTTTACCGAGATAAGACAATCAAACAATCTGTTTCAAGGCAAAGAATACAGATCAAAACACTGAGAATTATATGAAAATTTTTCGTAAAAGAAATATGAGACCAAAATATGTTTTATAAACAGATGGGAAGAATGATCAGATATGACTGTTGGCATCAAACAGTCATACCTGCTAGCCAACAAAAGTGTCCTTTGGAGTTGCGGGAAAAACTGGCGGGAATCAATTGGAGATCCCAAGATCTAGGTTCAAAAGGGACCACCTAACCGTTAAAAGACTTGTAGCGTCACTGTGGGGATCAACCCCATACCCATTCTTAAAAGTGACATCCCGAGATGAAAAGGTTAAGCCTATGGCTTTTAATGATTCTTATGGAGTAAACCGGGTAACTTAGAAGAATCACCTATGTGAGAGAGAAGTGGGGCCGCTTTGAGGAGAATTGTGTGAGGCTCAATTCTTAGACCCTCTCACAGAACCAGGCATTGTGTTCCACGGCCACAAATGGACACAACTATGAGAATTGAATTGTGTTAGGGAGATACATGTGTAACGTAATTATGACTGGCTACACAAAAAGCTGACAGTTCAAGGACATCGCGTCTACTGATTAGCGAGTAGAATAAGTATACGTCTACAAGGGAAGCTTCAAAGGGCAATCCCATACCTATCCTATGCAGGTTTTCAACTGTTGGACTTTTATCACCAAAATTCCTCATCATTTCCTTCATGTGGGGAATTGTTGGGAAAATGTGAAGGAAATGAGTATTTTCCTTAATTTTGTGTATCGATTAATTGAGAAATATTTTGTTGAATGACAAACTTGTTTGTGGGTTTGTGTTCTACTCCGTGAGAAAATTGAGATAATGTATTCATTTATCCAATTTAGTGTTGGGATGAATGAGATACAAAGGCTTGAAGTTGGTGGGTTGAAATGGGGATATTGTGTTTTATCCCACATTGGAAAGAAAGGTGAAAGGAAGCTAGTATAAATGCTTAGGCACTTTAGTAGTTTTCAAGCTTGTATGGCATAGAGGCTCTCTCTCGCGCGCAGAGGGGGGTGCAAATCATGGACCCAATTTGGCTTGCAAGGTCCGAAAGCACCTATTTGCCTTGTCCGTGCGAGCTCACCTTTTGCTATTATTTTTGACATTTACAGTCAAAATTTTTGCACAGAAACAGATTCATCCCATCTGACAAGAATGCAAAGTGAAGAGCCAAGCCTTATCATCTCAGTAATTAACAAAGTATTAGACTTATCCTTTTTAATTAAATTCTGGCTATTGAACTGCTCTTGGACTGGTATAAATAGAGCATCAAGAACACAGAGATGACATACGAAAATACACAGAAAGAAAACACATTTTTCAGCAATCTCTCACACCCTCTCCTTTGTTGCATATTGTCATTCCTTCTTTGGCCTCCTCTTGCATCTGCATTCGTGGTGATACTGTCCAGGCACAACCTCAATTCGCCGGAGTCTCTTAGTGCAGGGAAGCATCCGGTTCGTGCGAGTTATCCTGGGAGACTAGCGTCCTACTGCAACCTCAAGCACTCACGGTGAGGAGGCGAATAAGTCTTAAGGACACGCGGCTTGGCACATATACTCCACTCCAATTTCTGTTTGATCATTTCCAGTTTATTACTTTAAGTTTAATTCTGTTTATTATATATTCTGTATTTTAGAGTTCCTTTTTGCAGAATTTTTCTAACACAAATTAGGAAAGAGTCTTAATATACTCCACTTGTCAAAAATGAATGTCTAAATTCAACCATGTGAGATTTAAAAAATTTGAGGTTTAAGTATTTTGAGTAGCATAAGTGCTTAAAATCTCTTAATGATCTCACTATCAATACAAATAAGATATTCATTTATCCTAAACAAATGTCCATTTTTAACAAATTTTTATCCCAAATTGAATACCTTTTTTTGAAAATAACTTTGTTTTTAAATGTTTTTTCACTAAAAAAATTCCATTAGTCATTTTATACTTGTAAAACTAAATGTTTGTAAAGAGGACTACATGATTATATATAAGCTTTTGCCATTAAATTGTATAAACGGTAGAGATTTTCAAATATCACTTAAAATAAAATTTGGACATTCATTTAAAGACGGAGAGAGTAGTTATTAAGACTGCAGTTTATTCATGTTTAAATTTAAGTCAGCAAGGGAACGGGAAGTGGAGTCTTATTAAGCTGTAGGGATGGCAATTCGCCCGAACCCGATCCGAACCCGAGGGCGATCGCCCCGAAAAAGTAGGGTTAGGATCACAGTTTTTAAAACCCGCACGGGTTCAGGTCGGGTTCGGTATTACAATCTGACCCGCCCCGACCCGAGTGTATAAGTGATATATTTTTATTTTCATATAGGACCTTCTAAGTCAAATTAAGTGTTGTTAAATTTATTTTTATAGTTGTTTATGAGTGAGGTTTTGATGAGTTAAGACTAATTTGTATAACTCATTCAAATTAAGCTTAAACATAAATTAGGCAAAATCAAATATGGGATGGGAAAATTAGATTTTATGCCACTCGGGTCGGGTCGGGTCCGGCTTCGTTAACTTCGGGACCGGTCGGGTTCGGGTCGCTCTATTTGAGGTTAGGGTCGGGTTCGGTTTTGGAGAAACCCGCCCCGTTGCCATCCCTATTAAGCTGTGTCACAAATATTTTATAATCAGCAAGAGACTATTTAATGTTTGCTAGTATTTTCACATAGTAGCATTAACTAACGTGGGACCTTGAGTTACGGCTGGAAATGCAAAATAGGGCTGATAGGGCCATCTCAGCTTTAACTTTTTTAAAGGCCGCTGTGCGTTCGAGTCTAAATCCTCTGTGCCACTTTGTGTACTACTCCATGTGCTATAAGTGATTTAATGGCTCACAGTTATTGAGATTGATATTAAATTAATATTATTTAAACATGTAAACGGTTGGATTACGAGTGGTATATGGAGTGGTACACAAAAGTGGTACAGGAGATCTCGACTCAGTGCGTTCAGTGCAGTCCAACATTGAATTGAAAAAACAAGGGCAACGCTAGGCTTACAAAAGAAGTTTACAAAATGAAGGATACAAGGTGCGGTGACGATATTTTATTGGCCACATCGATAGTGGACCCGGCATACTCTTATTAAAAACACCAATACAATTATGACATCTCATTTTATAAGCCACATTTTGTAGCCATTTTTTTTCGAAAAGATTTTGTAGCTATTTTTTATAACTTTATTATCTTCCCAAAAAACAAACATTCTTATAGGGTGGCTGATAGAATAGTAGTACAGTAGTATTATAGGATAGGCCATCAAACTCACCCCGTCCTCTTTGATCCGTTGTTGCAGTCAGTTATACAACTACTTTCGTTTTATAGGATTGGATATTATATTGGTTGCATCGATAATAGATCCGCCAAACTTTAATTAAAAACATCAATAACATTATTACACTTAGGATTTTGTGATTTTTTTGTGCACATAGTATTATTCAAGTAAATTTCCAATTGAGCTATTAGCACTATAAATAGGGATGGCCAAACGGAACTGGATCGGAACCGTTAAATCGGCCCGGTATTGGAACCGGAAAGCCCGGAACCGCTTTGAACCTTGACGAAAATCGGAACCGTGTGAAATGGGACCGTTTGTAACACGGGTCGGTTCCGGTTCATCCTCTCTGAAAACTGTGAACCGGCGGTCCCGAACCGCCATGAACCGCCTAGACCGAACCGGAACCGCCAGCAAAACCGTCAAAATTGTTAGATTTCTAACGATTTCATCAGAATTAACCGTTACTAACGGAAAAGTTGAGTTTTGACTGAATTTTTAGCCAAATTCATTGAATAAAAATAATAAAAATTTGTTGAATATATAAAAGAAAAGTGAGATGAACTTCTGTAAATTTTTAAACATTTTTCTATACCTTTTTGTTAAAAAAAATCAATAATAATATATTATTATTTTTTTTCTGTTCGAAAAATTATTAATTTTTTTTTAAAAAAAGGAAACAGTGAATCGGCGGTTCCTAACCGGAACCGTAACCAGAGGAGAAACGGTTCGGTTACGGTTTAAGCTTTTCCGGAACCGTGCTTGGTCATCCCTAATATAATACTCCATCCACCCATAATTAATCCTCTATCCGTCTCATTCGAAATATGACAAATTTTTATTTGAGTGTCTCATCCGAAATAGGACATCTCAAACTAATTTTTTTTATTGCTTCTTTATTACTCCCTCCGGTCCAAAATAACTGTCACTTTTGAGTCAAAATTTTGGTCCAAAATAATTGTCACTTTTGAGCTAAATGTCCTTCTTACCCTTGCCTTGAAACTTGTTTTGCTTTATTAATTGTCTTAGTTGTGAGATATTAGCGTAGTAATTATGCATATTTAATAGGGGTAAAGTTGACAATTTTATCACTAAATCATGATATTAATTGCTTTCCTTAAGAATTGTGCAAAAGCAAAAAAAGACAGTTATTTTGGACCGGAGGGAGTAATGGATCTTACTTGTCATACTCACAACAATCTTTCATTTAATATTCTCTACCCATTTTCTCTCTCATTGATAGTCACAACACCTACCTTTTAAACCACTTTTTCTAGTAAATATTACTCCCTCCGTCCCGGAGTAAGAGTCATACCCCTCATTTGCACGTTTATTAATAAATATTGGAAGTGATGTAAATGTTGTGAGTGTAAAAGTAAAGTAGGAGAGAGAATGAGTGGGAGAAAATAGTGAATTGATTGGTGTTGTGAGTATAAAAGTAAAATATGAGAGAGAATGAGTGGGGTTAATAGTAAAGATTCTTTGTCATTTTAGAAACGTACCAAAATGAAAAGTAAGACTCTTACTCTGGAACGGAGGGAGTAGTATTCTTTAATCTTCGTATCGGAACCAAGAATCTTATTTCAGGTTAGACGGGGGAATATTTTCTTTACCCAGGAATAATTTTCTTACTTTTGTTATTGGTGCTAGAATTTGTTCTTGAATAGAATCTATGGTGCAAAATGTCTCGGGTTATTCTAATATCTAACTTCAATGAAATCAGAAAAGTTTCCTTCGTTGAAATACTATTTCCTTAGACTGAAATCTTTTGAAGGATAGGTTAAAGAACAACAGCTAGAGGTCTTAAAACTATCGTTGAGTAATAATTTCAAATTTATTTAATTATCCTAATGAACATTTAAAAATATAATTGATATTATTTATAATAGTATATTATAATAAGTTTAATTTTTATTAAAATAATTAAATTAATCTATAATTATTGCTCAAAATATATTCGTTTAGCAATAACAAAAAAATAGGAAGATCATTTTAAGAAGAGAGTAGTAAAAAAAGGACGAAAGTTTTGGTCTTAAATTTAAATATAAGCATGACTTCTCACTTTCTCAGTTTTGATTCACAAATTATTAAATGCAACTCCATTTAATACATTTAATACTGTTTTTCTAAAAAACACCTCTAATGAATTATTCTGTTCATAGGTAAGTGCATTTATTAAATATCTATTGTGAGAATATTTTAAAAAATTTAACAAATTTTGTTAGACAATCAAATCACTTTAACCAACTTCTAAACTACTTTTCCAGTTCAAAAGGATAATGATATGTATAGTGAAAACTCAAAGGGAAAACTCATAGCGAAACTCTGTAATCCGTTGGATTGTAATAAATCTTTGTGGACCCCACTGCTAAAAACTCATCCAACGGATTAGAGTGTTTCACTATGAGTTTTCCCTTTGAGTTTTCACTATTTGTATCATTATCCAGTTCAAAATATGTGTAAAGTTGGATTATTTTTTTCCTTACATTTTGAGAAAAAAAACATCAATTATAAATTTACCTCTCAAATTTTGTACTTTATTATCAAAATTTATTTTTAAAATTATATAACCTTTTCAAAACTTTGTCTGATTCTTTTTTCTTTTCTATTTTTATTCGCTTTCATTGATAAAAAAGAGTGGAGGAAATAGACATAAAACTAGTTGAATAAAGACAATTAATTTCTCACATGTATATAATTGGGCAGAAATATATATTTCTCATATTCCTAGTAGATTCTTTTTATATTAGCATAATTTTAATGAATTATTGTGGATATTGAAATTTTTTTTACAAAAGACATTAATAGATATAGTGGATAAGCAAATTTTTAATATAAATTGTCTTTTTTCTAAGATGTGGTCTCTTGTGAGAACACTTAGATCTGTCTCATAGAAGAGACGGGTTGACCCATGACCCGTGTACAACATTCTCCGCGAAGCGTAGGATCCCAACCCATGCTCCACTCCAAATCTGCCACGTGGCAGCGACTCATTGGCTCAAAATTTTTTTCCCAGGAAAAAATCGTTTTTTTTTTTTTTTTAGTTTTTTTTTTTTTTTACTTCTTTTTTCGTTTGCCAAAAGTAATACTTAGTACAACTAAATGTAACAACTGTGTTAATTATAAAGTAACATTGTTTATAAGTAAACGTAACACCAGTTTTACAAAAAAAAAATAGCTCATTTACTCATCTTTCAACTGTAATACTAACTATGAATATGTGTAACACTAGCAATAACTAAATGTAATTATCGTTATACTAAAATGTAATAGTGTTTTTCCAGAATATTTTTTATTTTTTAGTATTTTGTTTTATTTTTTAAAAGAAAGTAACATTTGAAAAATAACAACTTATATATATGAATGAAATTATTTGTACAAGTAAATGTAACACTTTAGTAGATAAAATTGTAACAGATTTCTATAGATAATGTAATACTTTTACATGTATCATGATAAATTGAACCCATTGTAACTTATTATTTGAAAACATATAGATATACTATTATACAAGCAAACATAATTGTTTTACAATGTTATTATACAAGTAAAATGTAACATTCGTTTATAAAAATTATTACTTTCTTATTTTTACAATGTTACTAACACAAGTGTTTTTAGTTCTAAAGTGTAAATAGTTGAATTATTACTTTTCTATACACATGTGCTACAATTATGTTAAACATTGTTACGTATAAGTAACACGTTCGTTACATTTTAGTTGTAATAAGTATTACTTTTGGTAAACGAAGAAAACATTAAAAAAAACAATGTTACTTTTCTGATATACTCCCTCTGTCCCTAAATGAGTGTCCATTTTCAAGAAATATTTGTCCCTAAATGAGTGTCTTTTTTGAACATAACTTTCTCCCTAAACGTTTTTTTTCGAATTTTTTTTTTCCACCGGTTTCTTTATACGTGCAAAACTAAAGGTTTAGAAAGGAGATTACAAGATTATATATGAATCGTTGTTACAAAATTGTTCAAAAAGTTGAGATTTTCAGTGTCCCTTAAAATGAAATTTGGACACTCATTTAGGGACAGAGGGAGTACTATGTATTACTTTTATGTATACAAACTGTTACATATGAGTAACGCGTTTGTTACATTTAGTTATAGTAACTATTACTTTTGACAAACCGAAAAAAAAATAAATAAATAAAAATAAAATGTGGGTCATGGATCCGGGTCATGGGTCAAAAATGACCCGCCTCTACTATGAGACGGGTTATGATGTTCTCATACAAGTTTTTGTCTTTTTCTAATGGCAATTGTGTCAAGTAAATGGTCAATTTATTAAAAATAGTTATGATTTAGTGGATTTGCATTTATGTGTCAATAGCCCATCCTTAAATATGATCTAAGTTTTGGGAGATATTCATACAGTGAGGTTATCTCAATTTTGTTAATGTAAGGACTGAAATAGAAAACTGAGTTCTTTTTTTTCTTTTAACAGAATCGGGGAAAATAGATAAATTGTAAAGTGCCCATGTGCCAAGTACATGAAAAAAAACATGACGTTGGTTTGGTCATGAAAATTTCATGCGGAGATAACCCCAAAATGATGAGATTCAGTCATTTTCACACCCTAAATTATAAAGACAAAAACTTGTGTGAGACGGTCTCACGTGTGAGACGGGTTTTATTGAGAGAGTAAATTGTTTGCCCCCTTATGGATGGAGCGGGGCAAGCCCATTTTCTCTCTCGTCTCACGTGTGAGACCGTCTCACACAATACTTCCTCAATTATAAATAAGTAAATTACAAAATACAAGTATAAAGTCCGGGGGAGTTGTTCGTAGAAAGAGTGATAATTAAATTTAACAAATAAAGATTTGAAGGTACCAAATGCTAGAAAAATTGTGATTTTAACATAAAAGTTACTGTATAAAACTCAGTTATGTCAACACATGTGATCAGATGCAACTTAACTAGGTTAGTTTGTAGATATGGTGTTTCATCTATCAATTGATTAAAATTACAAATCTGTTAATCTGAAGCATTAGCATCTGACGATATTTGATGAAATTTTTAAATTGCAAAGCTCCATAATCTTCTTTATCTCATTTCTGTTGGTCCTAATTATGATGAGTGACTAATAAAATTCTTGGGATATCAAAATAAATTTTTTTTTTTAAAAGAATATGAAACTGATTTTTTTTTTAAACAAGACTTTGTCCCTAAACATTTTTGCCAAAAAGTTTTTCACTGTTCAGTATATATTCTTAAAACTTGATGTTTAAAAAGTAGATATTAAAAATATTTAAGAGTCTTTATTATTAAATTTTACTCCCTCTGTCCCTAAATGAGTGTCCAAATTTCATTTTAAGGGACACTGAAAATCTCAACTTTTTGAACAATTTGGTAACAACGATTCATATATAATCTTGTAATCTCCTTTCCAAACCTTTAGTTTTGCACGTATAAAGAAACCGGTGAAATTTTTTTCGAAAAAAAACGTTTAGGGAGAAAGTTATTTTAAAAAAAGACACTCATTTAGGGACAAAGATTTCTTGAAAATGGACACTCATTTAGGGACAGAGGGAGTATAAAACATAAACGCTTTTAAAATATCCCTCAAATGAAATTAGACTTTCATTTACAAATGGCTGGAGTAGTAATTATTGACTCAGTATATTTATTTAAATACACTTGATATATTTCAGGTTAATTATAAAAATGAAGAGCCCAACCCTTTGTATGAAATTCCGGGAAGGGACAAAAAGCATGAGATCCGGTTAGAAGCTGCTGAAAGCGACCCCCACATTTTTGTCTCATTTTTTATCCTTCCCACCCCCAAATTAAGGAACAAATCCACAAATAGTTTACAGTTTACTCTAGTACTATTTGTGTGCACAGCAGGCGGTATCGAACCCAAGACCTCTACGACGGAGAGAATTAAACTTGCTCAAAATACTGCTTGGGCACAAACCCTTTGGCAGTCTTCAGTACTCTTGACTACCAACGTTATACTCCCTTCGTCCCACTCGAATTAGGACAAATTTCTATTTTGGGCGTCCCATTCGAATTAGGATAACCCAAAAATAGAAGTGCTTTATTTAATGGGACCCACATTCACACTCACAACAACTTTCCACTCATTATTCTCTATCTCACTTTTTCTCTCCCACTTACTTTTCATACTCACAACACCTACTCCACTAACACTTTTTCCTTAATCCCCGTGTCCAACCCAAAAATCTTAATTCGGGTGGGACGGAAGGAGTATATAATTTCTCACTCCCATAATAAATATCTTACTTTTAATTTTTATTTGTCTCAAAATAAATACTCACTCCGTTCTATTTTAAAAGTCAAAAATTGGGTGAGTTCAAGAATTAATGGTAAGGTGAAGTGTTGTGAGTGTTGATAGTTGGGTAGGAGAGAGAAAGTGGGTAGAGATCAGAAGAGTTAGTGGATAATTGTTGTGAGTATGACATGTAGGACGCACTTTCCATTTTAGGATTTTGACTCTTATTAATATGGGACACCATTTTAGGAAAATTTTTACTCTTAAAATGGGACAGAGAGAGTATCGTTTTACTAAAAATAAAGTATGAAGTTTGGTGATTTTTTTATACCACCCATTCTACTAGGCAAATATCATAGGAGGTGTCACTATTTATATGAATAAATTATGGCAATAAAAAAAAAACATAACTAAAGGCTTAAAAACATTAAACTTGTCAACTATGATATTTATTCATAATAGAAAGGTAATATTTAAGTCTACTACTCCCTTTATTTTTAAAAGAAAATTTGATGGTCAATATAGTCAACTTTATTGAGATATTAATATCAATTTAATTATTATAATAGAAATTTAAAAATTATTTTTGGTAAATTATTGATTGATTTATCATAACATCATTGGTATTTATATTGAATTGAGATGAGTGGATTGATATTCATGTTTTGTCAAATTTCACTTTTGAATGAATCACCAAAAGTGGTAATATACTCCCTATGTCCCAAAATGATAGTCTCTCTATTTTTATGGGTTTTACGAATGAACTTTGAGTAATAATTAAGGCTAATTTTAATTATTCTAATAAAAATTTTGAAATTATTCTTGGTACACCATTATAGGTATTATTAATATCAATTTTTAGATTCACATTAACATAATTATAAGTAGCATTTATAACTGCTCAAAGTTTCCTCGTAGTAACAAAAAAAAAAAAGATGGACTATCTTTTTGGACGGAGGGAGTATTTTTCTCTTGAGAGAGGAGGGAGGAAAATTAGTTTGGTTTGAGGGAAGAATGGGGGAGACAAAAGCTTGGCAAATTGAAAAGATGGTTGGTGCTTTATAAGAAACATGAATGCAAATGCAAAGGCAACCAAAATCAAAACCAAACCAAGGAATCTAATGAAGTGTGAGATATATAGTCCATACCTCTGAATGTTGTCTCTTCAAAAACACCACTTTCCCATCAAGTTTGCACTCCTAAAATCATTGCCCATTTACTACAACCACCACTATAACATTCACCTATTTGCCCATCATTTTATTTTCTTTTTCTGATTCAATTCAAGCACACTTCTTACATAGTAAGTTGAGTAACTAAGATCCACCTTTTCCCTAAAGGGTTAAATTGAAATTCAATTTGAAAAGCATTTGACATGATGCATAAAGTAAAGAAGCTTATAACATAGAAAGAAAGAAAAAGAAGCTTTCATTAATTTTACTACGCTACTGTAAAACAAACTATTTCAAAAGCAGACATGTTGCGATAGTGGCAGATAGTTATAATATGACAACAAATTGGCGACGACCAGATCGGTTGTCATGATTATATGTATACTAATTACATTGTTTGATGGGTGTTATTTTTAATATCAATGTCATAAGAATGATGTAATGTAACGATCCAAACCTCCTTAATGCATTAACATGTTAGCAAACCACAACAGACCCGTTAATAATAATTAATCTGAAATATACTCATAAATTATTAAGTGATATTGTAATATAGGATTTTTTTTATTATTATTGTTTTAAAAATATGTGTTTTCTTGCATTGGCAATGAGGTGAAGAATCTATTTCCACCAAGACTGAAGCTTGACTCCTTCCAACAAGTCCAGCCAGCTGATGATGCCTTTGAGCTATAAAATAATATTCCAGCCTTTTCCATTATTACTTCAAGTCAAATGCCTTTGTGCTACATTTCTCCCACTAATTTTCTTTATTATTGTTTCATTTGGATTCTGATGTTGGGCTATAAGGGAACAGGAATCACAATCTCTTTTTCACCCCCCCTTTCAAAAATTTCCCTCTTTGGATTCTTCAAAATATCAACATATATCTTCACATCCATCACTACTTTCCAACTTTCTAAACAAAAATCCACAATAGAGGATACACAAGAGAAATTCTACAAAACTAAAAAGGGTAAAATAAGAAAAAAGAGATTTAAAAAAAAAAAAAATTACAACCCACCCACCAACTTTCCCCCCTACCTCTAGCCTTTATCCTTTTTCTTTTTTTTTAATATTAACTGCGGTTGTTCAGATAAAACTGTGTCAAGACTGAACACTTAAACAATGTCTGTCTGACATAACGAAAACGTAACATCAGCAAATAGTAAGTAATCAAATCATTAACTTAATGTTTTGCATTGCAAGTCCATAAAAGATACAACAGTGCAAAATACTACAACGTGTTAATAATTTGATTGCTACTATGAGTTGATTGAGAGAGCGTTTTCCGGTTCAAATTAATCTCGATCATTAATTTGTGTTGTAAAGTGAAAGCCACCACCATTTACTACCTATGACTGCAGAAATCCAATAGCTTCTTCCTACCTTCAACAATTTCATCCAAAAAATCATCAAGTTGCCCAACCATATTGTCCACCCCTGACCTCAAAATTCCAAAACAGCCCTTCAAGTTATCAACTCTTTCCCTCAACCCCCCACCTTCCATTTCCCACTCTCCTCCTCCTCCTCCTCCACTCTGCCCGCACCTCCTCTCCAGTTCCGCCTTCAACTCCTCCATCGCATTCTTTGATCGCCGGAATTCATAAAGTAAAACCCCCGGCCGGCTACTGTTTATCCCGCCGATCTCCGCCGCCACCCTCTGCTGTAATCTGCCCGTTGAGATCATAAACGCCGATCCGAAGCACAACCGCCCTTCGCTTCCTCCCTGAACGAAGCTCGATTCCGATTCCGGCCAACAGTAAACCAATCCGCAGAGCAAAATCATGAGCAGTAGCGAACTCACGTTCCTCATCGCGTAGAGAACTCCCCGGAAGCCATTGAATCCGTTGAGTTTGGATTCAATTGAGACCTTCTCGTCGAAACGGAGCGATAATGGCTCTATCCTTGTCTCCATTAATCCCCTGTTTTCTTCTTCCAATCCCACCGCTTCTCTTCTGCAACCAGATATAGCCCTGATCATCTGTTTCCACAAAATCAAAAACCCAAAATGTCAAAATCCCAAATTCCAAAATCAACCAACAAGTAATTTAATCAAACACACAAACCTGGCGAATGATTTGGGGAGAGAGAATTCGATTGGAATCGAGCGAGGAAGTGATATTGAAAGCAGAAGAGTAATAATTTTCCAAATTAGACAAACCAGACTTAAGAACATGACAGACTTCCCATAATTTTGAGCTCTCATCCATGTATTCATCAAGCCATTTTTCACCAACAGGCAAATGAAGCTTCTGAACGAGAAGGGTCAACTGGGTATGGAAAGATCGGAGAAGGGACAAGACTCTTTGAAGGAACTGAATCGACATGAAATTGGTGGAGAGGAAGACCCTTTCAAGATCATCGATTCCTCTGGTTAAGAAAGAGTAGAATCCATTAACGGAGTTGGTGGCTGAAGAAGGATCCATCATAATCAGATGAGGGGGGAAGGAGGGAGAAATTGGTTGGGGGGAATTGGGGGATTTATATAGGAGTGAATATGAAGGGGAGGGAATGGGTTAGAAGAAGAAGAAGAAGAAGAAGGTATGATTTGGAAGGGAAGATGATGGAAAAGGGATTGTTGTTGGGAGCAATGATGAATGTTTCCTAGTGAGGGGGAAAGATGATTGGTAATCTGCCATTTTCATTGTTTAATGGGCAGAAAGGAAGGATTAAAATGAAAGAAAGAGTAGGAGGAGACTGAAAGCAGGCAGACATGGAATTCTCATCTGCTTTCTTCCAAAATCTTACTTTTTCTTTCTTTCTTTTCTTTCCGTATAATACACATACTACTCCCTCACCCCATTTGAATGGAGCTTTAGCTTTTACCCAAATGAGTGTCCCGTTAAAAGCTTTTATCTTTTTCTAAAATGGTCACATTTGTCATACTTTTTCACTTCTTCTTCCCACATACTTAAATTATGGGGACTACTTGTCATACCCACTAATTTTCCCCTCTCACATACTCCCTCTGTCCCCGAATGATAGTCCCCCTATTTTCATGGGTTTTACGATGGAACTTTGAGTAATAATTAAGGCTATTTTTAATTATTCTAATGAAATTTTTGAAATTGTTCTTGATACACCATTATAAATACTATTAATATCAATTTTTAGATTCACATTAATATAATTACAAGTAGCATTTATAACTGCTCAAAGTTCTCTCGTAGTAACAACGAAAAAAGGTGGACTATCTTTCTGGAACACCTTGAATAGCACCAAGTTTAATAATCTTTTCAATGTTTCGAAAATTGGCATGTCCTAACTTTTGGTGCCATAAGGTTGTGACATCAACTCTCACGGAGTTGCATACCTGTTTGTCTTCAACACAATAACAATTGTCGGTTGATCTAGTACCTGACATCACACACTTGTTAGTACGATCAAAGACTTCACAAGTATTTTTGTTGAATTTTACCTCTTAATTGTCATCACAAAGTTGGCTTATACTAATTAAATTAGCTACAAGACCATCTACATGTAAGACATTTTTTAAAGCAGGGAAACCGGACACATTTAAAGTTTCTTTCCCGATTATCTTACTCTTACTACCACTACCATAAGTAAAATTACCTCCAAGAACAGATTCATAGTCTTTCAAAAACAATTTTGTTCCCGTCATGTGACGTGAACACCCACTATCAAAATACCATGAACCTTCAACATTAGTTCTTAAAGCAGTAAAAACAACATCACATCTTTGATTGTTTTTAGGTCTCCATTCTTTCTTACTTTGATTTTTGTTTCTCTAATAAGCAGTGATATCGGAAGTGATGGGTAACACTTCAGGTAACACTGAGGAACTGGACTGATTTCTTTTCATAAAGGTATGACTTTTGGTTTTAAAATGTCCAGTAGTGTGACAACAAGTACACACCTTTCTCTTATCCGAGATTTTGAAAGAAAAATCATTATCATTTCCACGTTCATTTACAAAACATGTTTGAGTATCTTCCAAAGACAAAGAAGAGATAATATATCTAAAGAATCTTGAAAACCAATACCTGCCCTGAGAGGTTTACTTAACATGAGGATCTCATCCAGTTTGGTAGACCCCGTGTTGAGTTTCTTAAGAGTGGTTTCGGCGAGGGACAATTTGGCCGTGACTTTTGCAAGCTCAGCATCCTTCTTTGTGAGCTCGATTTCTAGAGTAGCCACGCCAAGCCTTAGTTGCTGAGTTTCTTTGGTCAAGAATTGCACCATACTATGCTCCTTCTTGTATTCTTCAAGGATGTCTTCATAAAGGTTCCTCAAACCTCTTATAAGTTCATCCTTACTCATCTCAGCATCCTCTTGGGAACTTCCTGCATCCATGTTAATAGACCCCACAAAACAAACAGCATTATCATAATTGAAATCATTATACCTGTTGGGTGTTATCACAGGCGTTATCCCACTTGGGTTATCACTTGGGATAACACTTTCTGTGTTCGAGTCACAAACAGTGACAAACATGGTAGTCTCGTCTGGTTCTTGGGCATGGTCCACTCCTTCTTCTTCATTGTCACTGAGAGACACCCACAAGCTCTTACCCTTCTTCCTCAGATTATTTGCGCATTCATTGGCATAGTGACCCCATCCTGAACAAGTATGACATTGAATGGAGTCGAGGTAATTGGGATTGGAGCTCGACTGATCCGAGGATGCCCTTCGGATTGGATTCGCCTTCTGAGTGGTTGGGAGTGTCCTTCTTGGCATCGAATCATACACCTTGGTTTGTTGTTCCTTTGCTTTTACCTGCACATTTTCTTTGTTGAATTTTCTTAACATAGAGTTATATTTCCTAGCAAGTAAAGCAACACTAGTATTTTCATCCATTTCATCAAAAACCTCATCTTCCTCATCTTTTACACAAGACGAAGGAAGAGTTTTTAAAGCAACATTTTTGCCTTTAATAGCATCACTTTGATCAGCGAGATTTAGTTCAAAATTTTGCAAAATGCTCATCAAAGTATTAATATTCATGGTTGCAAGATTGTGAGCCTCTTCAATAGATGACACTTTAATATTGAAGCGCTCAGGAAGAGTTCTAATTGCTTTTGAAACAAGTTGTTTATTTGTAAAAGGTTCACCCAAAACTTGACATTCATTAGCAATATCAAAAAGTTTTTCAAAATATGAAGAGATATCTTCATTTTCACTCATCCTCAATCTTTCAAATTGACTAGTGAGCCACCTAAGCTTAGTTTCACGCACACTATCACCCCCTTCACAAAATCTTTGTAAAGTATCCCATGCCTCCTTAGCAGTGGGAGTATTTTGAATGAGTTTAAAAATATGCATATCAACCCACTCATAAATGGCATTAAGTGCCTTTTCATTAAAACCAGCTAGGGCGTTTTCCTCATTTGTCCACTCGGATTCAGGCTTGACTTGAACGTCACCATCCTCATCCGGTGGCAATAATGGAACAGAATAACCATTCACAATAGATCGCCATGCCCGGATATCAATTGATTTGATATACGAACGAAGGCGGATCTCCCAATAGGCGTAATTCGAACCATCAAGAACAGGGAGTCTTTTTTTATTAGGATTTGCAGGATCATAAGCCATGACACACTGGACCGAGGTACTTAGTATATCAAGTAACCAGCTCTGGTGCCAATTGAAAAAGCAGGGTCAAGGCTTAAGTCAGAAAGGAAGTGATATCAAAAGTGTTGTCACTGCAACGATATCACTTCTGGCAACACTTAACACACACGAACATAAAACAGTTTCTGAAAAGAGTTTGCAGCGGAAAATCAACACAAGAATTATTTTCCTCAAGATATATAAATTATATATCTTGAGGGATGCCTCAAAAGGAAAGACCTTTACTAAATAATATGAAGTGAAGTACAAGGCCGAGAGTTCCCTAATGCTATTACAATGAAAGCTTTGTGGAACGACTAAGTCTAATACACAGAATCCTAACCTAGCCAAGACACTTATAATACTCGATACAAGAATATAAATGTGTTTGGGAATTTATAAGGAACTAAGGAATGTGTAAGACTTTCTTGTGAGGAGTGTGTGTTCTTAATTCAAGAGATGTGTTTGCCGTGTTTTCATCTTCACCTCCTCTTGCTATTTATAGTGCTTCTTGGACTTGGGGAATACTCATCATGGCTTGGAGTTGATCACAAAAATGTGGGTAGTGGAGAGCTTGAGTTGGCCGAGTCTTGGGGATGAATATCTCCACATTTCCTATAAAATAGGATTAACTTCTTTGTGCCCAAGTAATGTGCTTCGTCTTGTTGTACCATTAAGCTTCTGCGCCTTGTACTCTATCCTCCACAAACTCAGATGTTGAATGGGTCAATTACCCATGTGTTTGTTGTTGAGGAATTCCCATGTGTTATGAATAAAATCTCCTTTTTATTCATAACTCTCTTTTTATCTTCCATGCATTATTCTAGCATATATTATACCTGAAAATTGGGCCAACATAAACAATAAACTTGCACAAATATTAGTCATTAGTCTAGCAATTATTTATGAAGCAAATATACAATTATAAATATTCAGCCTGTCGGTAACACTGGGAAAGTGTTGGCAGCACTTGTGGTAACACCACGTTCTGCACTTACAATCTCCCCCTTAAATGTATGTTTCTTCACAAACTAAATAATACTGCGACCTGCAAGACAAAGTTAGTCACACAACTAGAATATACATGCAATCTTCTCAAAAATTAACTCCCCCTCAAAGAGGCGAGTCAACCAAAATCTTAATGACTTAAAAATGGCTTTAACTAAACCATAGTACTAAAAACAAAGTACCAAATGACCGAAAAGTTCACGGTCAACAACCAAACATCCGAATGTCACGAAGTGTAACCCACACTTCTAACAACCAACCGAAAACAAAGTGTTTTACAAACCAACAACCAAATGAAAAATGTTTAAAAGCTACCACCATAAATTTTAAAAACAACTAATAAAAAGATTGTTTTTATCACCACCCAATTACCAAAATAAAAGTGTTCAGGGGATACAGAACCATAGCCCGCTTTACTCATCTTCCTCCTCGGCCTCGTCCTCTTCATCTCTCGGTTGAGCATCATTGCCTCCACCACTTGTTCCAGCACCTGCGGCAGTACTTGTAGCAGCATTTCTTCCCCCTGTTTGTGGAGAAATCTGATCAATAAAAGATGCTAAGTCTGCATGGATGTTCATCCAAGAGTTGACCTGATCCTTCACACTGTCCATCACCCTGTGTAAAACCTGAAGAACAGCAGTTTTTGATATCATAGTGGAAGTGCTACCAGAAGTGTCGACATCACTATGGGCAGCACCACCTGCTGTACCTGTCGGGAAAGGGAAGGAAAAATCTGAAGCAGATTGTTGTGCTTGTGAAGGGGTACTCTGAGCAGGAATAGAGCGGGAGGCTGAAGGATGGGACGGTTTGGACCAAGGTAGATCAACATGCCTCTTTCCTTTCTTCAATTGATTGTCAACAACATAGAACCCGGGACCATAAGTAAAGATATCCGAGGCTTCTATGAACATTTTTTGGAAAGTGAGGACACAGAAGATCAAGGAAGGGTACGGGAAATAAGATGGATCTTTCCTCTTTGGCCAAGAAGCAAGATGTCTAAATACAAGGTTCCCAAAATTAATTGGCTTCTTGTTCCCTAGTTTGTATAACAACTTTGCTTGTTCCATAGTCAAATTTTGCTCACTTTTTGTGGGGAGCCAATTGAACATGCAAAGTTTGTGCAAGACGGCATAAAGGGAAGAAAGCTTGGAAGCGGGAAACTTGACTTTGGGATCTGAAGGCCATTTTCGAACCTCATTATGAGTAAGAAATTCAGCCATAACATCTTTGTTGCAATTGAAACTCTCCTCATGAATATGTGGAAAATCTAAGGATTTGTTAATAATCTCAGGATTAAAAAGATATACTTTACCCCTAACAAATATCTTTCCAAACTCGAGAGAAGCTTCATTGTCTAAATTAGGACTAAGATTGGCATAAAAATTCCTCACTATTTTATCCACATAAGGTTTGGCTTGGGTGTTAGGTATCAAAAACTTGCGGTCCTCAAGGAATTGAAATACGCCATTATTTTTCAAATCAACCTCATCTATATTTTTCTCTTCCCAGAAGGAGGTTTTGCTATGTTTAAGCCAAAATGACATTCCCTCCTTTTTGAAAAATTCTAGAGAAAAATGAGGTAAAGGAAAAGCATCGTTATCTTCTACACGAACATGCTCATTATCAGATTCATCATAGGAATCAGAGACATGAGGAGAAGAGTGGTGTACCTCCTGGGTTTTGGACCTGGTTTGAGGTGCTGTCGGAGGTGTTGTCTTCTTCCTGGCAGCACTAGTGTCAGCACTTTGGATACCCTTTCCCTTTGATAGCCTTTGAGCAGCAGTAGCTAGGGTTTCACTGTCCTCTCCTTCTACCCATTCATCGAAATCATCATCAGGAGTCTCTTTCTCTACGGAGTAGTTTTTGTCCGAAGCATGTAGAGAAGACAGAGTCTTCGTCTGATACTTCAACTGGATCAGAGGAGGTATTGGAGGTTCCCTTGTTGAATTTAGCCCTTAGTCTGCTAGAAGTTCACTTTTTTGTAGTTTGGGCCGCTGGTGGTTGAGAAGGGGCTTTCCTCTTCTTTTTGGTGGTCTTGGCGGGAGCAACAGTCGGTTGGGAAGGAGCCATAGCGGGAGGAGCTTGGGCGACTGGAACAGAAGATGGACCGGACACCACAATCGCCAAGGAAGGCGGTGATGTCACCGGTATTGTCTCCGGTGATGTCTCCATTGGAGAGAAAAAACGAGCCTCACCCGCACTTGGAGAGACTTCCATGGGCTCAGAGGAGTGCTTGGATGGAGATGCCATTGAGAATTTTGAGAAAAGAAGGAAGAATTTTTGGAGAGGGATTTCTAGGGTTTTTGATAACCCGAAAAATAGAGAGGCAAGAGAGGAGATCGGTGAGTATGAGGAGGGAGAGAGTTTAGGAAACTAAATACCCATTATTAGATAACTCTTCCTATTCCTAAAAACACTCAACTCCCCCTATTTTCTAGCTTAGTTAGCTATTATCTCTATCACTCCCCCATTTTTAAATAACCAACCGGCCATTATCCCAAAAAGCTTTCTTTTTTTTCTTTTTCTTTTTTTGTTTTAAATAAATTAAAAATGAAAATAAAAGAAATAAAAGAAACTAGGTGAATTCGGCATAGGTAAGGCTCCCACACATTTTGAAATTCAATTTGAATTATGACACCAAAATAATAGGGATATAGTTACCTAATTAGATTCACCACAAATAAAAGGATTTAATAAAAACCTTTTGGAAATCAATAAACTTCACAAAATTAAGAGACTTTCGGACTTCTCAAATTTAATTATTAATTCCGAAAAAATAATTAAATAAAAATAATGTGGCACATACTAATGTGTTATCGACAAAGATGGTAACACTTAGGAAAACATATAAGTCAAATATCCCCTTGATAAAATTTCACTTTAAGAAACTTAAGGCAAAACAATCCTCATTATACACTTGAGGCAAATTGTTAGGCTTCTTTTTAAATAAGCAATTTGAGGAAAAAACAAGCTTCCCAAATTCAAACACTTGAGGCATAGCAAGCCTTAATTATGAGTGTTTGAGGTAAAATAAATCTAACAAGTTAGATAAGCTTGTTATTCATCTTCAAGCACTTTTAAAATAAGTATAATTTACACTTCAATATCTACAAGATAGCATCGTAGTAACGAGCTCCGTGCTCCGAGTCCTTATAAAGTGTAAAAAATACTTTAGTGATTTGCACCTTTCAAGTAGGATACACTGTAGTAGCGAACTCCATGTTCCTAATACTTAGTACGAAATCACTAGATAGTATCTCCCTTTGGCAAGAGTGGATCGTCGCAGCGAACGCCGTGCCCCGAGTTACTTAGGAAATACTATAAGTGCTTTTTGCCTTTTGCCTTTTATTATATCACAAAAATTAGTGACTTTGTCACTTTTGAGTACACAGGGGATTTGACAAACATGTTAACCAAGTATAAACCTACCAAAACAAAAAGGTCAGCAAGTGCCGCCGCAAGGGCTTAAAACGAAAAAACTGAAAAACATTTTTTTTATACAGTGTTACCAGAAGTGATGACAACACTCAGGGTAACACTCGAAAACAGTAACTTAAAAAATACAAAGACCAAGAGATCTTTTCAAACTTGAAAATCTCTCATGGTCAAGGGCCTTGGTAAAAATGTCAGCAAGTTGATACTTTGTATCAATATGCTCTATGTTTATCAAATCTTTTTCAACCAAGTCTCTTAGAAAATGGTGACGAATATCAATGTGTTTAGTGCGGAAATGTTGAACCGGGTTTTTTGAAATATTTATTGCACTCAGGTTATCACAATACATGGTCAAAATATTACTCTCAAGACCATAGTCGTCTAACATGTGTTTTAGCCAAATGAGTTGGGAACAACAACTCCCGGCTGCTACATATTCTGATTCAGCAGTCGAGAGGGAGACACAGTTTTGTTTACGACTATACCATGACACTAAGTTATTACCCAAAAAAAAACACCCCCCCACTAGTACTTTTCCTATCATCCATGTCACCCGCCAAGTCAGAATCACTAAAACCAACAAGGTTGGTATTAGTATCCATAGAAAACCATATTCCTAAATCACTCGTACCCGACACATATTTGATAATCTTTTTGACAGCATTTAGGTGGGAAAGTTTAGGACTGTCTTGATAACGTGCGCATACACACACACTGAACATTAAATCAGGGAGACTTGCGGTAAGATAGAGGAGACTACCTATCATAGAGCGATATAAGGTTGGATCCACATCCTCCCCAACTTGGTCCTTTCCCAACTTCAATGCCGAACCCATTGGTACTTTAGACTCCTTGGCATGCTCCAACCCGAACTTTGTTACTAAACTTTTCGCATACTTGCTTTGAGAAATGAAGATCCCTTCATTCGACTGTTTCACCTGCAATCCAAGGAAAAAGTTTAGTTCCCCTATCATACTCATTTCAAAAGTTGATGACATGGCATCCACAATTTTTTTCAAATAGGTTTCAGATGTGGAGCCAAAAACAATGTCATCAACATATATTTGAGCTATGACAAGGGTTTTACCATTTCTTAAGATAAACAAAGTCCTATCGGCTTCTCCTCTACAAAGCCATATTCTAACAGAAATTGAGTTAATCTACCATACCATGCTCGAGGAGCTTGTTTCAAGCCATATAAGGCTTTTATAAGTTTATAAACATGGTGTGGTTTGAATGGATCTTCAAAACCTTTTGGTTGTTCAACATATATTTCTTTATCAATATATCCATTAAAAAACGCTCCTTTCACATCCATTTGGTGCAATGTGATTTTAAGGTAGCAAGCTATAGCCAAGAGGAGTCTTATGGACTCAATTCTAGCCACAGGTGCGAAGGTCTCATCATAATCGATACATTCGACTTGTGTATATCCTTGGGCCACAAGACGAGCTTTATTACGAACAATGTTACCCGTTTCATCACTTTTGTTTTTGAAAATCCATTTAGTCCCAATGATATTAGTATTTTCGGGACGGGGTACTAAAGTCCAAACATTGTTTCGGGTAAATTGTTCAAGCTCCTCTTGCATAGCTTGAATCCAAAAATTATCTTTTAAGGCCTCAATCACAATCTTAGGCTCAACGAAGGAAATAAAACAAGAGTGTTTTACCTGAGCATATGTGGTAGACATACATACATACCTTACCATATCTCGATAATTGACAGGTTCTTTGTTCCTCGTTTGAATTCCTTCATTTACTTCCCCTATTACTTGTGTAGAAGGATGATTCCTTCTTATTCTGGATGGGGGATCCCTCCTTATAACTTCATGAACCTCTGCACCTTCTAGATTTTCTTGTTCTGTTTCAGCAGCGGTACTGGAATCAGGTGATACCGGAAGTGTTGTCTCAACAGTGTTATCACTTCGGTCAGCACCTGCTTCATCAACAGAATCAGGATTCCCTCTGTTTTCAGTCAGCTCGTCTGACAGAATCAAGGGAGATTCTTGTGGTCCTTCACCTGTATTGCTCAACAAGTCATCAAAAACAATGTTAACCGACTCTTGGATAGTTTTTAACCTTAGGTTATATACCCTATATGCTCGACTATCTTGAGTGTAACCAAGAAAAATTGCATTATCACTTTTAGAGTCAAACTTAGTCAATTGATCCCGGTCATTTAAAATGTAACACATGCACCCAAAAACATGAAAATAGTGAACTTTAGGCTTCTTGCCTTTCAAAATCTCGTAAGGTGTCATAGTGGTACCGGGTCTTAAGAGAACTCTATTTGCGGTGTGACAAGCGGTATTTAGTGCTTCAGCCCAAAATCTTTTAGAAATTTGTTTAGAGAACAACATTACACGGGCCATTTCAAGTAAAGTCCGATTTTTCCTTTCGGCAATCCCATTTTGTTGAGGCGTTTTGGGTGCCGAGAATTCATGGTGGATTCCCATTTTCTCACAAAAGGAAGAAAAAGAAGCATTTTCAAATTCTTTACCATGATCGGATCTTATACGAGAAACAGAAGCACAAAACATGTTTTTGATTTTTGAGTGTAAGATTCTGAACTTTTCAAATGCCTCAGATTTTTCTTTTAAGAAAAAGATCCAAGAGAATCTAGAAAAATCATCAACAACTACTAAATAATATTTCTTACCACCCAAACTATCGACTTCAACAGGACCCATTAAATCCATATGTAAAAGTTAAAAACAATGTGTTGTTCCAGAGTACTGCTCATGGTATTGGGTAGCACTGTGGCCAACACGAGTTTGTTTGCCTTTAAGACAACTTTCACAAATGATTTTATTTTTGAAATCCAAATCAGGAACACCTTGAATAGCACCAAGTTTAATAATCTTTTCAATGTTTCGAAAATTGGCATGTCCTAACTTTTGGTGCCATAAGGTTGTGACATCAACTCTCACGGAGTTGCATACCTGTTTGTCTTCCACACAATAACAATTGTCGGTTGATCTAGTACCTGACATCACACACTTGTTAGTACGATCAAAGACCTCACAAGTATTTTTGTTGAATTTTACCTCTAAATTGTCATCACAAAGTTGGCTTATACTAATTAAATTAGCTACAAGATCATCTACATGTAAGACATTTTTTAAAGCGGGGAAACCGGACACATTTAAAGTTCCTTTCCCGATTATCTTACTCTTACTACCACCACCATAAGTAACATTACCTCCAAGAACAGATTCATAGTCTTTCAAAAACAATTTTGTTCCCATCATGTGACGTGAACACCCACTATCAAAATACCATGAACCTTCAACATTAGTTCTTAAAGCAGTAAAAACAACATCACATCTTTGATTGTTTTTAGGTCTCCATTCTTTCTTACTTTGATTTTTGTTTCTCTGATAAGCAGTGATATCGGAAGTGATGGGTAACACTACAGGTAACACTGAGGAACTGGACTGATTTCTTTTCATAAAGGTATGGCTTTTGTTTTTAAAATGTCCAGTAGTGTGACAACAAGTACACACCTTCCTCTTATCCGAGATTTTGAAAGAAAAATCATTATCATTTCCACGTTCATTTACAAAACATGTTTGAGTATCTTCCAAAGACAAAGAAGAGATAATATTATCTAAAGAATCTTGAAAACCAATACCTGCCCTGAGAGGTTTACTTAACATGAGGATCTCATCCAGTTTGGTAGACCCCGTGTTGAGTTTCTTAAGAGTGGTTTCGGCGAGGGACAATTTGGCCGTAACTTTTGCAAGCTCACCATCCTTCTTTGTGAGCTCGATTTCTAGAGTAGCCACGCCAAGCCTTAGTTGCTGAGTTTCTTTGGTCAAGAATTGCACCATACTATGCTCCTTCTTGTATTCTTCAAGGATGTCTTCATAAAGGTTCCTCAAACCTCTTATAAGTTCATCCTTACTCATCTCAGCATCCTCTTGGGAACTTCTTGCATCCATGTTAATAGACCCCACAAAACAAACAGCATTATCATAATTGAAATCATTATACCTGTTGGGTGTTATCACATGTGTTATCCCACTTGGGTTATCACTTGGGATAGCACTTTCTGTGTTCGAGTCACAAACAGTGACAAACATGGTAGTCTCGTCTGGTTCTTGAGCATGGTTCACTCCTTCTTCTTCATTGTCACTGAGAGACACCCACAAGCTCTTACCCTTCTTCCTCAGATTATTTGCTCATTCATTGGCATAGTGACCCCATCCTGAACAAGTATGACAGTGAATGGAGTCGAGGTAATTGGGATTGGAGCTCGACTGATCCGAGGACGCCCTTCGGATTGGATTCGCCTTCTGAGTGGTTGGGAGTGTCCTTCTTGGCATCGAATCATACACCTTGGTTTGTTGTTCCTTTGCTTTTACCTGCACATTTTCTTTGTTGAATTTTCTTAACATAGAGTTATATTTCCTAGCAAGTAAAGCAACACTAGTATTTTCATCCATTTCATCAAAAACCTCATCTTCCTCATCTTTTACACAAGACGAAGGAAGAGTTTTTAAAGCAACATTTTTGCCTTTAATAGCATCACTTTGATCAGCGAGAGATTTAGTTCAAAATTTTGCAAAATGCTCATCAAAGTATTAATATTCATGGTTGCAAGATTGTGAGCCTCTTCAATAGATGACACTTTAATATTGAAGCGCTCAGGAAGAGTTCTAATTGCTTTTGAAACAAGTTGTTTATTTGTAAAAGGTTCACCCAAAACTTGACATTCATTAGCAATATCAAAAAGTTTTTCAAAATATGAAGAGATATCTTCATTTTCACTCATCCTCAATCTTTCAAATTGACTAGTGAGCCACCTAAGCTTAGTTTCACGCACACTATCATCCCCTTCACAAAATCTTTGTAAAGTATCCCATGCCTCCTTAGCAGTGGGAGTATTTTGAATGAGTTTAAAAATATGCATATCAACCCACTCATAAATGGCATTAAGTGCCTTTTCATTAAAACCAGCTAGGGCGTTTTCCTCATTTGTCCACTCGGATTCAGGCTTGACTTGAACGTCACCATCCTCATCCGGCGGCAACAATGGAACAGAATAACCATTCACAATAGATCTCCATGCCCGGATATCAATTGATTTGATATACGAACGAAGGCGGATCTCCCAATAGGCGTAATTCGAACCATCAAGAACAGGGAGTCTTTTTTTATTAGGATTTGCAGGATCATAAGCCATGACACACTGGACCGAGGTACTTAGTATATCAAGTAACCAGCTCTGGTGCCAATTGAAAAAGCAGGGTCAAGGCTTAAGTCAGAAAGGAAGTGATATCAAAAGTGTTGTCACTGCAACGATATCACTTCTGGCAACACTTAACACACACGAACAGAAAACAGTTTCTGAAAAGAGTTTCCAGCGGAAAATCAACACAAGAATTATTTTCCTCAAGATATATAAATTATATATCTTGAGGGATGCCTCAAAAGGCAAGACCTTTACTAAATAATATGAAGTGAAGTACAAGGCCGAGAGTTCCCTAATGCTATTACAATGAAAGCTTTGTGGAACGACTAAGTCTAATACACAGAATCCTAACCTAGCCAAGACACTTATAATACTCGATACAAGAATATAAATGTGTTTGGGAATTTATAAGGAACTAAGGAATGTGTAAGACTTTCTTGTGAGGAGTGTGTGTTGTTAATTCAAGAGATGTGTTTGCCGTGTTTTCATCTTCACCTCCTCTTGCTATTTATAGTGCTTCTTGGACTTGGGGAATACTCATCATGGCTTGGAGTTGATCACAAAAACGTGGGTAGTGGAGAGCTTGAGTTGGCCGAGTCTTGGGGATGAATATCTCCACATTTCCTATAAAATAGGATTAACTTCTTTGTGCCCAAGTAATGTGCTTCGTCTTGTTGTACCATTGAGCTTCTGCGCCTTGTACTCTATCCTCCACAAACTCAGATGTTGAATGGGTCAATTACCCATGTGTTTGTTGTTGAGGAATTCCCATGTGTTATGAATAAAATCTTCTTTTTATTCATAACTCTCTTTTTATCTTCCATGCATTATTCTAGCATATATTATACCTGAAAATTGGACCAACATAAACAATAAACTTGCACAAATATTAGTCATTAGTCCAGCAATTATTTATGAAGCAAATATACAATTATAAATATTTAGCCCGTCGGTAACACTGGGAAAGTGTTGGCAGCACTTGTGGTAACACCACGTTCTGCACTTACAATTAGAATAAAATTATTGATTGTTTGAAAGAGGATTTCGAACCACTCCACTCATGAGTTAGCTCCACCCCGGTCCTCCCAATGGTTTCAATTGGGGCCACCTCATATTTTTTTGTGTTCAACGGATGAGATTTGTCATAGCTCGGTGGGACCCACAAAAATTGAAGTGATTTTCATCCACACAAATGACGAGCTCGCTCATGTAGCTTCGATCTGAACCGCTGAGTGGAGGGGTGGAGCTGTTCCAGGTCCGAAGGATTATATAAAGACTACTACTATTAGAAAAACTAAGAGTATGAGTGCACAACACTAATGCAAAGTATCTTGTATCTAACGTTTTTTTTTTTTTTTTTTTTTTTTTTTTTGAAAATTGGCTTGGCTACTTTTCCATTGACACGTGATAATAGTTGTGGTATTGAACAAGCAACAAAAAGATCGTTAAAAAAAGTTTGGGAATGGAGAATTTGATATTGATGCTTGCTTTAATTTCATAATAATCTGATTGAAATAGTTTAAGAGATGGAAATAATAGGATATAATTACGATTAATTGAAAAGACACGCGATAACAAATGTTGTAGTTCTTATAAAACAATTAAGATATTACTAATAAATAACATATTATTCAAAAAATAATAATAACAAACTTATAAAACCGTGCATCGCACGGGCGTTAATCTAGTAAATAGTATATACATAAACATATACTCCCTCCGTCCCAGCTTAATGGGCACAAAAATTTGTTAGCACGGAAATTAAGGAAAGTGTTAGTGTTGTGAGTATGAAAAATGAGTAGGAGAGAGAAAGTGTAAGTGTTGTGAGTATAAAAGTAAGTAAGATAGAGAATGAGTATGAGGAATATTAAAGATTCTTTTCTATTTTAGTAATGTGCCCGTTTAAATGGGACGCACAAAACGAAAATTTGTGCGCATTGGTCCGGTACAGAGGGAGTATTTCCGTAATTTACAAGTTATGACACCTAACCTAATTTAGTGTTTTTAAGAGAGTGACTCATTGTTAAAAATCAAGTTTCATAATAATTTGTGAGGTTTAGAGGTCAAACTCTCCTTCTCCTATAGCTAGGACATTGTGTTAGATGGTATGGTACCGTTTGGGATAAAATTGATATCATACTTATTTATTTTTATTGTATATCAATAGCATGAGACTTCGTTATTTCTACGTTCGGTTTTTTATACATTAGAATTATTAGAAGCACAAGCAACCCCTGAAAAATAACATTCCACAATGATTGTCTTTTGCATTAAAAAAAAATAAGACACCTCTAAAATCGTTGTCTTCTAATGTACAACCTAGGACACTATTTCATAAACGCCCATAGCATCTCCTACCGTAAAATGATGCCTAAGCCTGAGCCAAGCCTCAATTGAGCGTTTTTGCGAACACTGACTTGCAAATGTTTCTCCATGTATAACTTAAACACCGCCTACCATAGACATTTATAAAATCCATAAGCGGACAAATATGACTCTGTAGACACAACAAAAGAAAATTTTTGGCTTGGCAATAAATGTCCAACCAAACTCCCAAGCATCGAAACAAGGAAAACAAATACTTGCACAAAAGTTCTCAATAAAATGAAGAGAAGACAACAGCTCTCCACGAGGGAGAGAAGACAACGACTTTCTATACTTATGTGTTACAATTATGTATAAACATTGTTACTTATAAGTAACACGTTCGTTACATTTTAGTTGTAATAAGTATTATTTTTTGCAAACGAAGAAAACATAAAAAAAATAAAAAAAAAATGTTACTTTTCTGTATATAAGTATTACTTTTATGTATACAAACTGTTACATATAAGTAACACGTTTGTTACATTTAGTTATAGTAACTATTACTTTTGACAAACCGAAATATATATATATATATATATATATATAAAGCAAAAAAAAAAAAAATTGCCTGTGAGTCATGGGTCAAAAATGACCCGTCTTTACTATGAGAGGGGTTATGGCGTTCTCTGTAATACCCGAAATTTTCCCCTCATTATTTTTATTTTGGACTCTTTTAATTATTAAGTGGGCCAAGTGAATTAAAGAAAGTATTGGGCTTAAGTGACTAAGTTAAAATAGAAAAACCCGAGTCATTATTTAAGAGGAAAAGGAATCCTTTTTAATTAGGGATTTGAAAACCCTATAATACATATATACTCTCCTAAATCCCTAGCCTCCTTAATATTCATCAAAAGAAAAGAAAAGAACGGAGAGGGAGAGAAAGAAGCTGCCGCAGAGAGAGGGAGAGAGAGAGAGAGAGAGAGAGAGAGGCAGAGAAGGAGATTGGGAGAGAGATAGAGAAAGAGAAGGGTGAAAGATCCATCAAGAAGGTAAACCACATTCCCTTAAGCTTTTCCTTATCTCCATGGATTGATGATTAGAAAACAATGATCAACGAGTTAGAACCTTAAATATTATGTTGAACTAGGGTTTGATTGAATGAAATTAAGAAGAGGAAGAAGAAGGTTTGGTGTGTGTGTGCACTGGTGTTCGTGTGTGTGTGCAGCCGTGAGAGTGTGTGTGTAGTGTGTGTGTGCGTGTGTTTAGGTGTGCTGTGAATAGTTTGTGTTTTGGAAATAGTAACTGGAATAGTAATTGTGAATAGTAATCGTGAATAGTAACTGGAATAGTAAACGTGAATAGTAACTGGAAATAGTAAATGGAATAGTAACCGTGAATAGTAACTGGGAAATAGTAACTGTGAATAGTAACTAGAAATAGTAACTAGAAATAGTAACTGGAATAGTAACTGTGAATAGTAACCGTGAATAGTAACTGTGAATAGTATTTGGGTGAGTATAATGGAACCCTAAAACATATTAATTGGGAATAGAAACAATGAAACCCTAGGGGTATTTTGGTAAACTAAAAAGGGTATTTTGGGAATACAAACAAAGAGTAGTACAAACCCTAGATTGAATATCAACCTTAACAGGGGTTTAAGAAGATAAACTCATAAGGTTAAGAAATTAAAAGAAAAGTATTTGGGGACGGAAGTAAATAGTATTACTTGTCCTAAGACTATTTTATGCATGATTGTAGATTCGTGCAAGAGGTTTGCTAAGTGGAATAACGCAAAGCCAAGGTAAGGGATTACGTTCCTTAAGTACTTTGATGATTCATCCTTTTATGTAGGATCTTCCTTATTTCTTTCAAGTGTAGCTACCAATGGTCCGTAGCATTTGAACTCTGATATTGTTGAACGCCTTTTGATTATCTTACCCTTGATGTATTTTGTTCAATGGGTATCCAAATGAATTGAAATTGCCTTAAGTATTCTTGTACCTAGAATACTATGAACTATAACTGTATCTAATTGAAATAGGTGCGGTTGGATTAGTCTGATTGAAAAGGGCTAATTACGAATGAGTCTAGTTTGATAGAAAAGAACTTAGACTTTTAAATTGCTACATGAGAAAGTAGTTGGGTTATCATGATATACCTAAATAAGGGAGCACCCTGAAAAGGTGTAAGGTCTCTTATTCTCTTAACACCCTGAAAAGGTGTGACACCCTGAAAAGGTGTTTGAAACTGTGACACCTTGAAAAGGTGTTTGAAACTCTGGAATTGACGGATTGAACTAGGACCATAATTCATTGAGTTGATAACTGTGTTTGTTACATGGAGTTAATGTTGTGGATTAGACCCTCACAACCCAAGCAATAACCCCAAGAAAATAACGGCACACAAACAAAGCACAAGAAATTAAAGCAAAGAAAAGACACAAGAAATTGTTTACCCAGTTCGTCAATATGTTTGACTACGTCTGGGGGCACTACCAAGCCAGGATCTTGCACTATAATATGTTATTCTGAAGTTACAATGAGTTTGGGGGCGGAACATTGCTTAAATACATGCCCTGGAATAAGATCTAAACCTAAACAAAGAAGGAATCCCGAAATCCCGTCGGCGGACCAGGCGCCCGCCTGGACTACCCCAAGCGCCCGCCTGCCTTTGATTTCCGAAGAATCAAACCTACTGTCCAAATGAGCACCCGCCTGCTGGGCACCGAGCGCCCGCTCACTCCCTCCGCCTGGAATTCTCCTTTTTGTTTCTTTGAGGATCTCTACTCCAGCAATCTCCCACCTAGAGATCAACCGCATATACAAACCCCGTATCCGTCTTCAACTCATCATTGGTGTCGTCCTAGTGCTCACCTCGATCATGATAGTGCCTTCCTCCTCTCCTATTCTCCAAGCCCCATTAAAGCTATACATAGCTTCAATTTATCAAGGTTTACAACCTTTGTCAACATGTCAGTCGGGTTCTCTGATCCCAATATCTTCTCCAGCCTTAAGATCTTCCTCTCCAAGAGATGCCTGATGTAGTGAAACCTCAGCTCAATGTGCTTCGTCCTAGAATGAAACGCCGGATTCCTAGCCAAATGAGTTGCACTCTGACTGTCACTGTAGAGAGCATTACCACTTCGCGTCTTCCTAAGTTCACCCAAGAAGTTCTGCAACCATACCATCTCTTTACTTGCCTCGATCACTGCCACATATTCTGCTTCTGCAGTCGACTAAGCTACTATCTTCTGCAATTTAGAAGCCTACGAGATTGCCGTACCACCCAATGTAAAAACATAACCCGTGGTACTTCTCCTCTTGTCTAGATCACTTGATGTCAAATCCGCATCCACATAACCCGCTAACACGACATCCTTGCTTGAGAAACACAGAGCCTTACCAGCAGTACCCTTCAAGTAACGCAGGATCCATTTAACCGCTTCCCAATGTTGCTTCCCTGGATTGCCCATGTATCGGCTGACTACTCCCACTGCATGTGCAATGTCTGGCCTTGTACACACCATTGCATACATTATAGACTCCCCACTGCCGAAGCATATGGAGTCATCTCCATCTTGTCACGCTCCTCCTTGCCCTTTGGTGAGTCCTTCTCGGATAGCTTGAAGTGCATACCCAATGGTGTCCCTGTTGGCTTCGCCTCTTCCATGCAAAACCTTACCAAGACTTTCTCAACGTATTCTGCTTGTGAAAGAACCAACTTACCCGACTCCCTATTCCGGTCAATCCGCATGCCCAAGATTTTTCTGGCCTCCCCCAAATCCTTCATCTCGAACCGTTCTGACAACTGAGCCTTCAATCTGTTTATCTCTCTACTGCTAGAGCCCGCTATTAGCATGTCATCCACATATAACAGCAAGATTATATACCCATTGTCCGTGTTCTTGAAGTAGCAACAATGATCCGCCTCACATCTGATAAAATCAATATCATGCATGAATCCATCGAACTTCTTGTACCACTGCCTAGGAGCTTGTTTAAGGCCATACAAACTCTTAGTCAATCTGCAAACCAGTTCCTCGCTACCCTTAGACAAGTAACCCTCTGGTTGTACCATGTAAATTTCTTCCTCCAAATCACCATGAAAAAAGGCCGTCTTTACATCCATCTGTTCCAGCAACAAGTTATCCGCCACTACTATCCCCAGAACCATTCTGATAGTGGTCATCTTCACAACAGGAGTGAATACCTCGGTGTATTCAATACCGTACTTTTGCTGAAACCCTTTTACAACCAACCTTGCCTTGTAACGCTTACTGCCGTTTGCTTCCTCCTTGATCCTGTAAACCCACTTGTTATGCAATGCCTTCTTTCCTTTAGGCAGTTTAATCAACTCCCAAGTTTTATTGGCTTTCAATGAGTCCATCTCATCATCCATCCCAGCTTTCCACTTATCACAAAGTGCACTACGAACAGTCTCCGCATAACACTCCGGTTCACCACTATCTGTTAGCAACAAATAGTAATTCGAAGGAGTATACCTGTCAGGTGATCCACGCAACCTGCTGGATCTACGCAGCGGAATATCCGGTTCCGGAGTATGTGGTTCATCTTCAGTGACCCCCTGACCATGGTCATCATGAACCGTCCTGCTCCCACCCGAGTCTGGAATATCCATCTCTACAACCTCCGGTTCCGAACTAATATCATCAGATGCCCCCTTTCTGTCCTTGTACAATACCTGTTCATTGAATACCACATCTCGACTACGAATAATTTTATGGTTTTGGTCATCCCAAAACTTATACCCGAAGTCATCCCCGCCATACCCAATAAACGTACATTTTACAGATTTTGCATCTAACTTAGTTTTATCAGCAGAATCAATATGAACATATGAAACGCAGCCAAATATGCAAAGAAAGGACAGATTTACCTGCTTGCCACTCCATGCTTCCTCTGGAATTTCATTCCCCAATGGTACCGATGGTTCCCGATTGATCAAGAAATCTGCTGTGTCAACTGCATATGCCCAGAACGTCTTCGGAAGTCCACACTTCAACCTCATACTTCTAGCCCGCTCGTTCAATGTCCTGTTCATCCTCTATGCAACCCCATTGTGTTGTGGTGTGCCTTTTGGAGTCTTCTCCATGCGAATTCCATTCGCTGCACAATATTCCTTGAACTCCCCGAGCTCATACTCCCCTCCATTATCTGACCTCAAGCACTTAAGCTTAAGTTCCGTCTGATTCTCCACCAAAGCCTTCCATTTCTTAAACACCTCGAATGCCTCATCTTTGTGTTTCAAGAAATAAACCCAGACTTTCCTTGTCGAATCATCAATAAAGGTCATGTAATATGACGCACCACCTAGAGAAGTTACCGGGGCCGGCCCCCACAAATCCGTGTGGACCAAATCCAACTTTGCTTCCCTCAAAGCCCTACCTGTCCTCGAGAAATTACCTCTCGCCTGCTTGCCAAACACACAATCTTCGCAGATCCCCACGTCGACTGTCTTCAAACCCGGTAGTCTTCCCTTTGAGCAAAGTACTTTCATCCCCTTCTCACTCATGTGACCCAATCGACAGTGCCACAAGTCCGTATCACCCTTGGCTGACGCCACCGAGATACTAGCCTTGGTGTTATTCGCCAAATACAATGTCCCCTCTTTATTACCCCGAGCGATCTCTGAATCCTCTTTGGTAATAACCCAGTTCCTGCAGCCAAAGGTTACCTTGTAACCTTCTTCATCCAACTGCCCAACTGAAAGCAGGTTCTTTTTCAAACCTGGAATGTGTCTGACCCCGTGTAGATGTAAGACTTTCCCGTCCGATGCTCCTATTCTGACATCCCCCTTCCCCTTGATTTCCAAAGGCTCGCAATCCGCCAGATAGACCTTACCGAAATCACCGGAAGTATAATTCTCCATCTCTTCTGCATGCCCACAAGAGTGGAATGATTCCCCCGAATCCAGCACACGTGATTCTAGTGCACTACTAATACTCAGAACCAGTACATCATCACCTTCGACTGTCACATTCACCGAATTGCCCCCACGATTGAGACAATCCTTCTTGTAGTGTCCTAACTCCTTGCAAGGATAACACTGCACCGATCCTTTCGCGACCCTTGGTTTATCTCTGATCTCCACGGCCTTGCCCTTACCACCCACTACGTTTTCCCTTGATTCAGTTCTCCCTTTATTGCTAGTACCCGGCCTTCCCCTGCTAGTAGTAGCTAAGGCCGATCCCGAAGTAGACGATGTCCCCAACTTCTTCAAACGATTTTCCTCGCCCAACAAGAAATATTTAACATCATCATACTTCAATTTGTTCTTACCCGCTGAAGCATTGATCGCTGTCACCGTTCCGCTCCAACTTCCTGGTAAAGACGCTAGCAACAAACACGCATGAACCTCATCATCAAACGTAATATCCAACGCAGTCAATGAGTCTATAACATCCATAAACTCATCGATGTGTTTAGCTAAGGATCCTCCCTCTTGCATCTTGAGACTACCCATCTTGCGTATCAAATCAACCTTGTTTGCAGCAGATGGAGTTTCAAATCTCTCAGTAAGATAATCCAATAGCTCCTTTGTGGTCTTCGCCTTCTTGATAGTCTTTGCGATCCACTTCGACAAAGTAGATCTAACCACCCCTAGGGCTTTCCGATCCTGAGATCCCAATCTTCTTGCTTTTCTCCTTCCGGCTTGACTCCCTTTAGAGGTTTATAGAGATCTTTGTTGTACAAGAGATCCTCTATTTGCATCCTCCAAAACCCATAGTCAGAACCATCAAATTTCTACACCGCTTGTTTATCCTTGCCCATTCTTGATTGCTTGACAAACCCCAATCGTCCGATAAACCAATCGATCGATTAACCTTGATCTCCAACCAGAGCTCTTGATACCACTTGTAGGGACCGCGACCACCACCACCACTTTCCCACATTAGTATGATATTGTCCGCTTTGGGTCAAGCCCGCACGGATTTGTTTTTGGGCATCCCCCAAAAGGCCTCATACTAATGAAGTAGGTGGGTGCTCTTATATACCTTGCAATTATTTCCTTAATTGCCGATGTGGGACTTTGGGTTGCACCCAAACAGTTAAGATTATTAATGTTAGCCTTTCATTGAATAATGTTGTTTGGCTCCGTTCTTCCGGTCATCTCTCCTTAGTACCCGGAGAGATCCCGTATGAACTTACTGAGCATTGTTCGCTCACCCCTTGTTATATTATTTTTTTTTCAGGTAAAGACTAAGTACTTAGGCGGATTACTAGGATGGGCAGTTCGTGGCTATTAAGGGATTTTGGACTTTATTATGTTTTATGTGGAGCTAGCGGGTTGTACTAGCCGTTAGATTTTAAATGTTAGTTACGCTTCCGCACTATTTTGAATTGTGGTTAGATTCTACTAGCCGTTACTTTTGAACGTTGGATTTGAATTATATTTGACGTTTGAGATTTCTTAGTTTATGAATAATTATTATTATTGGAAAGTTTGAGTCGTTACATTCTCATACAAGTTTTTGTCAAAATTTTAAGGCAAGAGACGGTCATTAATTTAACGTAAATTACCATTTTTCTTCTTCTTTTTTTAAGCAACAATTTAACCAAAATTTAAGCATCTGTTTTGGGGTCTATAGTGCACTTATTAGGCCGTGCCGAAACGACTAGACTGACTTATTGATACTGTGTCATTGTCGTAACAGACGTATTGCATTGCAAGTGAAGATGGTCCAAGTGTTCAAAAACCCATGCACCTAAAGCTAGTGGGGTTACAAGTGACTTGCTGGCTATGTGTGTATAATGACTATGATGTTAGACAGGGATTAAAAAAAAAAAAACGGACTAATAACAGCTGCTGCAGCATCAGATGTGCCATTCAGTTACAATTAACCACCCGTCTAAAATGCGATTAAATTTTTTATTTCTTAGTCTTGTGGTCAAATTATACGAGATACGGGGCGTACAAACTACTTTGTTTTATAATCTGCTATTTATTTCGTAAAACGAGAGATATGGCTATTGACGCATCGAAGCATCTCTCATTCCTAATCAAACAAAAAATTTACATATGGTTGACTAGATTTTTTTCATTCTTCTTAGTATTCTCAACTACCAAATCCTTGGATTTGGGCATGAGTTTTGAATTGAGTGCATTTTTGGCTTCTTCTTTCCTCTATTTGTTCCTCGAGCAACTGACTTTGCTCCTTTACTTGCCTTCTTCTTTGCTATTGAAATTTGTGGGGGGTTTTGTTTTCTCCCCCAACATATTTTCCCTACTTTTCATTTGAGAATGTTCTTTTGTGTTTTCTTAAGAGGGAGATATGAAATGATGAGGTTCTTTGTATCTGTGTGTTTTTACACACACTTACCACTCTTTTTTTTTTTTTGCTACCAAGTAAGAAAAAAAAAAAAAAAAAGGAAAAAAAAATCCTTCTTTTGAGGCATTTGCCTAAGAAGTAGTACTTGTTATTTCAAGATTTTTGCCCCACTTATTTCTCATATTTAGTCCTACAATTAATGCATGATGCTCCCTCCTACTACATATTGCAATCAACATTCCCACATGATCATTTCTACCCATTCATCCCCCTACCTTGTGGCCTTTTGTAATTGGACATTTCAACCATTATGATGTGGTTCTATTCCTAAAGAAAATGATGTACAAATAAAAAAGATAGTAAATCATAAAATACAGCTTTATGTCTATTAAGTTCTTTTTTCTAAATGCTTTAATTTTATCATTTTAGGATTTGTAGTTATTAAAATTCAATGAGTTTTTTTTTTTTTTTTTTTTTTTTTTAACGAAATTTGGTAAAGTAAAACTCAGCTAAGTTGTCACGAGTTAATCACGTGCAACTCAACTGAAGGTAATAATTCGTATTAGTATGATATAAAAATAGTGAGTAGTTGTTGTGAGTATGATAAACGAGTCGAATAAATTGAATAAAAAAGTTTGTTATATATATTTATTTTATTTTATAATAATGATCGGATTACAGAGTATTACTATGACTTTTAACTATGAATTTTCACTATGTATGTGTATCATTGTCTTTTGAAATATAGTACTCCCTCCGTTTCAAATTATCTGTCGCTTTAGGAGTAAAAAATTGTTTCAAAATATCTGTCGCTTTACTATTATCAATGCATTTTTATCCTTTTGTCTCAATTATACCCTTATTAATTATCTCTCATGCAAGCATTTAATCACCTAAAAAAATTGAATTATTTAGGGGCAAATAGGTCTTCTTAACATGCATTAATTACATTTCTTAATATGTGTGAAAAAGTCTAAAGCGACAGCCATTTTGAAACAGAAGGAGTAAATTGGAAGAGGTAAGTGTATTTGTTAGGTGGGGAAAGAGGGGACAAACAAATCTTAATTAATATTGGGGGAAGTGTCTTATGTTAAATCCAAGAGTAATAAAAAGATTGGGGTGGGGTGGGGTGGGGGCTGGGGGTGGGGGTGGGGTGGGGTGGGGGCTGGGGGGTGGGAGGGGGTAAGGGGTGCTCGTGGGATTTTGAAGAATGGGACACTTGAGAGGATGTTGGTCTTCTAAGATTTCATTGGAAAGTGAATTACGAGAAAAGAAGCATAAGGTCCATTATTTAAGGTCATTCATTTTGTGTCCCCCCCCCCCCCCCCTTCCTTTTTCCCTCCACACAACACCAACACCTTATTTTAAGATGTTATGTGTTGTACATAACAAAACATTGTTCTTAGTACAAAACAATTCCAATGAATTTGACCAAAGTTTAATTCGATACGACTCTCGTTGTGTCAAAGTGAATGTCTAAAAGAAATAAATTTGTTCTTAGTACAAAACAGAAAATTGGCATTCAGAATTCATTTTGACACGGAACGGAAGGGGTATAATAAATCAAAAAAAAAAATTATACTCTCACTCCCGGATAGGTCTTATTTGAAATTTTTAGTTGATTTAAGTAAAAGTTAATTTCATTTTAATTATTTTCGTGAAATTTTAAAATCTATTATTGATGAATCATTCAATAATTTATCAAGAATAAAATTTAAAATTTATTGAGTTGGTTAGTTTGACATTAATATTTAATTAATATTCACTCATTTAACAATTAAAAATTAAATACAATTTCAGAAATAAAGGAGTAAAAAATGAAGTATATTGGCAAGACTCTCAACCAAATTATTTCCTATCACCAATAAAAAAATGATGATTTTTTTTTTTTTTTTTTGTTCTAATAATGTTTTAGAAAAACTAAATTTTTACAAGTGTTCTTAATTTATGTAAAAACTAGAATACAAAGCAATCTAAGCATTATGTAACAGGGTAAGCATGGCTAAATAACAAAATCTGAAAAATAAATAATAAAAATAAAAATAAATAAATAAATAATTTCCCTTAATCTATCATTAAATCGTGTAATTTACTGTATAATAATCACTGTTACTCACCTTTCATATTTGATTTGGTAACTAATTGAGTATGATTTCGACAGCTTCATAATTTGAACTCATTTCACAACTCTCACATGCCTTAATTTGTACTGCTGGAGCACCACCTACTACCTATTTATTTCCGTTTTCTTTTTTAGCAATGCTAGGGGCACAATAAAAAATGAGGTGGCGTTATTTTATTGGTTGAATCGATAATGGACCCGCCACACTCTACTTAAAAACACCAATAAAATCATGACACCTAGGATTTTGTGAGCAAGATTTTGCGACTTTTTTGTGCCCCTTGTATTATTCTTTCTTTTTTCTAGCATTTGGTTTTCAACTAATGTTGGTACATCCATTTTCTCTGGTCTCTTTTATTGGCAGCATAAGCCATCCCGCCCTTATTAAATGTCGCATTTCTTTTGTAATTTATTTTTAAATAAATGTCATGTTTAAACGAGAAAACAATCTCAGTAAGCATTAATAAGTCAAGTGCGACATTTATTTTTGAGATAGAGAAATTAACATCCAAATTTGACACCATTCAGAAGAATAGCATATTGACTGTAAGTGTATGTAACATTAACAAATACTAGTAATACAAAATCACAAGCTGAAAAATCAAGTGGATTTTTTAGAAGACTAAACATTTTCCATAGTCACATCACAATTTTTTGCTTTTAATTTCTCTAAACATAATAAAATTTGGGATGGTAACACTTTGGTATAAGGGGGAAGATATGATCATTTTTTGCTGCACAAAAATTCTACAACCATCTACTTATTCTTATTCTTATTCTTCTTCAATGTTGAATCTTTAAACAGCCATTGATGATCCTAAGGAAGCTGTTTTTTGCTGAAGGAGTTTGGTGAGAGCGTTGTCAATCTGCGCAAATACATCATCCTTTGAAACGCTTCCATTTACCTTCCGCAAACAAAAAAGAAAACACTCCATTAGCACACGAGCAGACGGAAAAGCGCAAAAAAAGTTCAGGAAAAAAAAACGGTTCTAAAATTCTTCACGCGTGTTAAGAAATGCAATTAATGCGTGTAAAAAAGAGTCATGTGCCCCTACAACAATCTAATTCACCTAGGTAATTAAATGCAGATACAAGAGATAGGAGAATTTCACAATCATAAATATGGGTATAATTGGTACGCAAGAGCAAAGATTCCTTGATAATAGTCACGTGTCAAAATATTTGGAGTTCTATGTTGGTTGCAAAATTGGCCAGCCAAGAATTTCAAAAAGGAGTCATGCTGCGGTGGACAAGTAATTGGGACAAATGCCAAGTTGGTTTTAATGTTTTCTTAAGATGGGTGCAAGAGGGGAGCCATATATTCAGATAATGGACTCACGACCTATCATTCAACAACATAAAAATCAAGAGACTATATCAACATTCAAAAAAATGGACCGGGGGTTAACTATTATAAACAGACGGGTTAATAGAAGGGGTCGCAGTTACATTTGCACCTCTACTCCCTAAATGTTTAAAAGTAACCCACACGAAGTTTAGTGGTTGTTAATTTTCCAAACATGAGGGGATGGGATTTATTAATGGATTAACACGGTGAATGCAACTCTAAATTCATAATGAGAAGCTTTTCACCTAAATTGGCAGCTCTGTTACACACATAAGTTATCCCTTTGAATGCCTAGATAACATTTTTACAAGAGCCTACATATCGTAGAGATGAGTTAACATCTTACCGAATAACGGGAAAAACCTCATCAAGAAGTGAATCACAATGATTCGTTACAAAATTAAGTCAAAAACTCAGCTCTTCCTTCCCAACCCACATTGCTAAGGCTCTATCCTCTCCATTTTAGACTGCCTTTTTTCTATACTGTCTAAGAAAGAATACATGAGGGTCAAAAGGGGTTATGATGATAGCAGGTATTGGATAAAGACTAGCATTGCATGCTACAAATGTTTTGAAGGGCACTCTCAAGAGGGACGGACGAAGTATGTTTTTGGTATATCTCTAAGTTATGTATGAGACATTCAAAGATTATTTTGTCAAGTTGTTAGATAACTTCGCATTATATGTTGACTAATTGGTAATCTCTTCGTTGCATACACTCGTTGGTCTAACTAAGAAAAATGGTAAAAACATTTTTTAAGAAATATTACAACCCAAAACCTTTTCTAAATCTTGCCGACACCGATAGGAATTCATGGGTCCGCTACTAACTGTCCTCCTCTACTGGCAGGGGCGGACAAGGGGGTTAGTTGACACCCTTTGGGTTTCGAAATAATCACTCCCTTATATTTTTAAAATGTGATAATTCACTGCTCCCTCAATCCCAAAATGAAGGCCCAATTTTCAATTTAAAAAACCTTCTTGACAATGTTAACTTTTTATAAATATGAGGCAAAACTGCATCAAAAATCACTCAACTATGACCAGTTTGGGTATTTGGTCACTAAACTAATTTCCTTTTAAAACAACACATCCAACTTATTTATTTTTGCATCCAAAGTCACTATCACTAACCCCGTTAGTTTTTTGGCGTTAAATGGTCATGTGCAGCGCATGTGACCAAATTTGAAGGGGTAGTTCAGGTAGTTCGCTTTAAACTAGAATATAAAGGTGAAACTTGTTTCAAATAAGTCTCTGACCAATTGTTTTTCACCACTTTTAGCTATTGATGTTAAAAAAAGTTAATTAAGTCATTTTTTCACACTCTCGCCTTCCTCATTGCTGGCACCATCTTCCCATCCACAGCCGCCACCACTGCACCACCACCGGACTATCACCTCCGCCCCACCACCGGCCTAATCCTCAACTCCCCATCATCACCCTCAATCTCCGCACAACATCCAGCCTAATCTTCACCTCCCCAGTTTGCCCAGCACGCCCACAACACCATTATTCATTCTGGATATTTGATTATCATCCACCATCACCACAAAAAAATCCATTAACACCATAATAAACAACAGAATGGGAAGAACAATTCACCCATTTCTCTACACTAGCCAATCAACCCATCAGGAAAAAAAAAAAAAAAAAAAAACTTTTACTCCGCACATAATTGGGGGGAAATCTTGAAGACATAACCAATAGAGGAATTGGTGTCTGAGCATGGAAAATTCATGGGATGAGACATCCATCTCCCCTGTGGACTTCGCACCTCCTCTTCTCCTTGTGTTGCCGGAATGTTGAGTTCCCCAGATCTGTTCAACCATGGCTTAGAGGCAAACTAAATTCGATGATGTGAGTGGTCGGGAAGAAGGAAATTAGGGTTTTTGATTTAGGGAAGGGAATGGAGAGTGAGGGGGGCTGCCGGAGACGGGAATGGAGAGGGAAGGGAGAGGCGGGATGGAGGAGGCGGGCGTAAGAATGAAGAACGCAGAGGAGGATATTAGGGTTTTATTTTTTGTTCTCTTAGTTCAAGCCCCATAGTTTAATAAAATTGAAAAATAAACCCTATGGTTTTTTTTTTTTACTATTTAGACTGTATTACCTAAATTACCCCTTCAAATTTGGTCACTTGCGCTGCACATGACCACTTAACGCCAAAAAACTAACGGGGTTAGTGATAGTGACTTTGGATGCAAAAATAAATAAGTTGGATGTGTTGTTTCAAAAGAAAATTAGTTTAGTGACCAAATACCCAAACTGGTCATAGTTGAGTGATTTTGATGCAGTTTTGCCTAAATATGACAAATGTATAAATATTCTTGCTATCCACTTTCTGAAGATTTAGTTTTGCAAGTAAGAATGGTGAAAAGTTACTTTGGAAAACATTTAAGAAAGTCTATTAGAAAATATACATTCATTTTGGAACATTTTTTTAAAAGAAAATAGACATTAATTTTGGGATGGAGGAGTATTAAAATTCTTGAATTTATCCATTTTGACACCCTTTCATGTAGAAAATATTATATTGACCCTCATTTATGCCAAATTCTTGACGGAAATCCTAACTCCGCAATTGTCAACTGATACGACAAGTAGGGCACGTTGTAAGTAGACACAGGTCCAATTCCACAACTACATACGTTGATTGACCACGCCAAAAGGTTCTGGTCAATAGGTATGGTCGGTAAGCGAATTGGATATCTAAGTCTTAGGAGGTATAGCAATGGCAGAATTTGAAGTATAGCTATGGCGGAATTTGAGGTATAGTTATGCCTTAGGGAAGAAGACTGATAGCTAAAATGGAGTGAAATAGCCTTATGTAGTGCCTCTAGAAGCATGTGCATGTAAGGGCGGACACCACGTCGGGACCCATGTGTCGTTGCCACCTTCGCCTTGATTTGGGGAAAATTTGTTTCGCTTTATGCAAGTTAATCATCATGTCTTGTCCATTAGTGGTATATATCACATCACTTTCCCTAATCTAACAGCTACTTAGAGTCTTAGACCCGAGGTGAATGACCTCGGGCTAATCTTGTAGACGTCTGCCTCTAGAAGCATGTGCATGTAAGGGCAGACACCCACGTCGGGACCCATGTGTCATTGTTTGTTTATGACTATGAATTTATAAAGGTATATGCGCGAGACACAATCTACTACCTGAATATGAATCTATTTCTTTCAAATAGCTTATTCTAACCCTATTATGGAACTATTGTCTGGTTTGATTTTATAAGACTTCTGGAGCTAATGAAATGATTTTAGTCAAATTGAACTGTCGCAATTCCTCTGCAATCGCACCAAAAACTCGAGTTCCTTTTGGATTTCCCTCTTGATCAATGACAATTGTGGCGTTGTCATCATATCGTATTATCATACCGTCGTCGCGTTTGAGTTCTTTACAAGTACGTACAATTACAGCTCTGACCACTTCGGATCTTTCTAGCGACATTTGGGGAACTGCGTCTTTGATCACCGCAACAATAACGTCACCAATATGAGCATATCGACGATTGCTGGCTCCTATGATTCGAATACACATCAATTCTCGAGCCCCGCTATTATCCGCTACATTAAAATACGTCTTAGGTTGAATCATATCATTTTTTATTTGTTCGTTAATGAGCGAGGCGGGGAGTTATTGAAGTTGAGTAGCACAGTTAATTTACTCAGTGGTTTGGTAACCCAAGCACTTTTCTCTCTCCTCAAATATGGGAATTCATCCAATTTGGCGACTCATCATTATCGGGAGGCCAAATTACGTTTACCCCCTTAAGCATCCACCCAATCCCACTTCGCAACCCAGTTTAGTAGGTTTGTTTAGTATTTAAAAGTAGAAGCCATCTCATTTTACTCCCTGACACTAACAAATGTTAGAAAAACTAACGAAATTGACCATGTGCATGTCATGCGAGGGCTATTTATGTCTTTTACCTCAAAAATAGAAGTGCTTAAACGTCATTTAACCACAAGAAAGCTACCAGGACTTCTTCAGAATGTCACCACCATGTCGCCACCATCTTCACCCCACCATAGGCCATAAACAAAATCACACAAATCCCAATCTTTTCACTTTAACTATTCTCAATCCAGGAATAGAAATAAGAAATTAATCCTAAGTCAACACCAAAATCATTTTTTTCTTCAAAAATCAAATGCTCCCTCCTTTCCAAAGTAAGAGTCCTACCTTGATAATGCACGCTTATTAAGGAAACAATAGAAAATGAATAAACATTGCTAGTGGGTTAAGGGCATAACTGTCCAAAACACTAAGGGCAATTGGGCAAAGTTGTCCAAAACACTATTCATCATTTGTCATTTTGGGAAGAGGACACTTACTCGGGGACGTACTAAAAAGAAAAGTAGGACTCTTACTCTGGGATGGAGGGAGTAATTAATTATCAAAAACAATATTGAAACCAGATCTGTGCTTCCAAATCAATTGCAGATTTGAACAGACTAGTCGGGGTGAGGAGGCGAAATAGAGGTGAAGGAGAAGACGAAAGGACGGGGATAGTGAGGACATGGTGCTGGGTTACTGGTTGTATATTGAATTTGGGTGAAAGGATATGGTAGCAGGGCAGAGGTACAGCGGTTATGGCAGTGGAGTGAGCAATGAGAGTAGGAAGGGGAGAAGGGGGGAGGGGGAGTAGGAGTGGGGGAAATGGAGGAGTGGAAAGGAGGGAGGGATGGTGGGAACAGGGAATGGTGATAGGAAATAGGGAGGGGAAGGAGTAGAGAGGTTGCAGGGTTTTTTTTGTTGTTTTTTTTTGGTGATAGTAAGATATTGTTTTCTTGTTTGATTTTTAATATTTAATTTAAGTGTGTTGCTTGAGTATTCATTACCATTTTTTATTTTTACATAATAATGATAGATTTTTTTTGAAAGATAATATATATATATAATACTTTTTTGGTACATGAGATTACTTGTTTTATTTGTTTTCTATTTATACTAGTTAAAATAAATAAATTTATATTTAAATAATCGGATATTATAACTTCTCCCGTATATTTTTTAAGTAATAAGAGAAGAGAATTAGAAGAAGGAAGAAATGAAGAGAGACAAAGAATTTGGGGGAGAATACTGGTAGTGATTATTGATTTCAGGATGGCTTCCTAAGCATTACCAGTACAATACTACTATATCCACTTAAAATTCCATTCTAACATGACACCGTCTAAATTGTGTGCTAAGCCTAACACTAACAGACCTTAAAAAAAACGACGCCACATTCAAAACCTAACTCCTCAACAATTGTAAAAGACCTGTTGTTACAACAATGCCCCTCCCTTGAATATCATCTGCCAACGAGTTACTCCACTGAATGAGTACTTCCATCAATCACAGGACGGCCTCGCACTTCACCAGTATTCTATCCAAAACTCCTACCGGTTCTACCAATAACTGTCCTTCCATACCCACAAGCGGTAATATATGATTGACAGAAAAACCATCTCCAATATTCTTTTTAAACAACAAAACATGGAGAACAGGATGAATACGTGCATTGGATGGAAGCTGTATGTAATAAGCCACCTGTCCAACTTTCTTTACCACCAAAAAGGGTCCATAATACTAATGACAATGAAACTTGTCTAAAAGGTTGTAGTTTCAAATAGACCCAATCCCTTCCTTGAACTCTCTTTCAGTTCTACCTTTATTAGCTTGGGACTTCATTCTGTACTTCGTTCATTGTGCCTTATTCAAATTTTGTTTCATTAGAGCAGTCATTAAGACTCTATCCTTAACAAAATTCCTCACAGCTTCAATGTTAGTCGTAGACAGCCGATGAGATGCAGAAGGGGGAGACTCAACTCCATACAAAACCTCATGTGCGGACAACCTTAAGGCCGTGTGATAATTGGTATTATACCAATATTCAGCCAAAGGTAACCACTGCGACCATTTATGTGGTCTACAACCTGTCATATGCACTTGAGATAAGTTTCCAAAGACCTATTTACTCTCTCCATCTGGCTGAGGGTGACAAGAGTGCTCAATCGCAATTGAGTTCCCAACATTTTTAACAGCGACTGCCAAAATTGACTCACAAAAACTCTATCCCTGTCTCTGAAGTGTTTGGCAGCCCATGCAATTTGTAAAACAGACGCTGGGTCAAAGTTCCATTTATCATAATCAACTTAGAATGATCCGAAGATTCCACGTTTGATCATTGTGTCTAGTCAACTTGGCTAGGTTTACATCACGTAAGTCCAAGAACCTTGCTCTTTAGCTACATTGAAAGCAACCACTACTCACAGGGCATAATAACGTTACTTTTCCCATCAATGGTCTAACCAATCTCCCCATTGCTAGGTAGTTCAGCTTTCAATCTTAGTTGGCTTCATAGTTATCATTACATATTAGACAAACAGACAGACAAACTCCTACCCTCACTTACCCACATAAACAAAGCAAGTATCCGAAAAGGTAGATGATAAGTTACTTGAGACAAACAAATACTTCAGAAGTAACATCAATTTTCAGATAATCAAGTAACGCAATAAACCCATCCCTTGTAAATGCATATCATCACATTTACTAGCTACCCATCCCAAACCCAGGATAGGGGAAGTGGAGTTTGAACTAGTTTGCCTTACTGCCTGAGCTTCATAAGCATTTCTTAGATGACTAAAGAGATGCTAAGAACATGGGTATGCTCACCCATCGAAATTCACACAAAACGAAGAGTATACTGACCTTAACTATCATATCTTCATACATCGAAAGCACCGATTCAACATTTTGATTATGGGTCTGCAAACGAAGCTTTACCTAAATAAGGCCAGAATGGACAAGTCAGATTGAAAAGCATATGTTGGTAGCAAACCAGTAAACGAGCACAACAATAACTCCAAACAAATCAAAAGGCTAATCAAAAAAGATCATTGCAATGTCTAAAATAATATAAGAAGTTACCTTTTCTTCAGTATCATCAAAACGTTGGGTCAGCCTAGCAGAAATTTCTTCAGTTTCTGGCGGAGAATACTTCAAGTGGTATATTTTCCCGGTAACAGGATCTAACCTTCGGCCAACCACTCTCTCAACAAGAATCTCTTCAGGGACCTTCAAACAGCCAAAATGAAGGGGACATCATAAAAAATCATATATAAATTTCAATCAAAATGTTCTGGAAACAACATAAAACAATTTTATGAAGCCCAAAATTAGCTATCCCTCCGTATCACAATAAGAGTCCTTTATTTCTCTCTTGCACATTCCACATAAAGAGTCAAAATTTGTTGAGAACTTTCCTTTACAGGATGTTCAGTTTTCACCGTTATACCCTTAAATAATTACTCCTCTAATTATTTAGCCCACTCCACATGGGTAATCCTGAAAAGTCTAAAATGTGTATTTAGAATAGAGTCAATTTCCGCTTCCCTTTTTATGCGGGTCAGGTCAAACAGAATTCTTATTTTGAAAGGAAGGGAGCTGATAACATTTCTCAAAAATTTAATTCTTAAAGTGCATTTCATGACTCCCAGTTGAATGCACTTAATAAGATTGACTGTTAGGTAGCAACGGTAATAATAGTAAAGCTTACATCAAGAAGAATAAAAAGGTCCGGGTGAAAACCCAACTCTTTAAGAGCCGTCGCTTGAGATGAGCTTCTAGGGTAACCATCCAAAAGCCACCCCTTCTCCGCCGAATCTGGTTGCGACAAACGATCTTTCACCATCTATATCCAAAAAACAACAATGAATTAGTAGCAAAAGAGATTCCGAATATATTAATATGAACATACGTGAACCTACCATCACAACTATCTCGTTTGGGACCAACTGCCCCTTTTCCATGTATTCCTTTGCTAACCTCCCATTCTCAGACCCTGCTGCAATTTCTGACCTTAGTAAATCTCCAGCAGCAATATGAACCAGACCATACTGCACATACGAACTTACTTGACTCAGTTTGTTGTTTCACCAAGTAACTCACGATGCAAATAGATACGACACAGAAGGCAATAATGTACTGCCCCCTTTTTAGGTAACAAATAAGTTAAAGTATAATACTAACTCAATCAAGTCTGATAGATACACATTGGAAACATAATAATAGCAAACCACACAATGTGAGAGCAGACAGCAACTCAATCCAGGCCAACGGATGGAGAAACTGAGAACTTAATGGTGGCAAAGTCATATATCCCTCTGTCCCAAAAAGAGAGTCAATATTAATTTTTGTTAGTCGCAGAAAAAGAGTCATATATTTGAAAATAAATGATAAAGTTAAGTGCTCTTCTAGAAATAATATAATAAAATTTGGTATCTTGAAGGAATTGTTTAAAAAACAATGTGGAGAAGAAAAATGAGAGGGCAATTCATGCTGTGTTAAAAAGTGCTTAAAAGCGACTCATTAGGGGAGGGGGGGGTAAATTTGCTAGCCATCATGTAAACTTTTCAAATATGCGGAAACTATAACATTTAGAAATCGTAAAGCAAGGCCAATTCCGATCAGTTAGATCCAAAATCAAATATAGGATTCTATGATAGAATTGAATCTAAAACTCGAATTAAAGCTCAGATCATTTTCATATGGCAAGCTCATTCAGCTCAAATCAAAGCTTTAGCTCACCAAAGATCACAAACACAAGATGATTGAAACAATCAAAATATAATTTCAAGAAATAGCAGTAGTAAGAGAGTGAAACAAACTTGCTTTGTTAGTAATAAGCTCGCACTGTGTGCCTTTACCAGAAGCAGGAGCTCCAGAAATCATAATCTTCAATGGCTCAAGCTTAACAGCCGAAGCCACAACCTGCCACAAAAATTACCCAAAACCATTATCAATCAAATCGCACCACCCCAAAAAAAAAAATCATTCGATAAAATAAAAATCAAACCACCCACAAATAAAAATACCCAAAACAATCAAAAATCAAACCACCCAGAAAAGATTATTTCCAGTAAATAAAAATCGAAATGTGAAAAGCTTGAGAATAGGGTAATACCAGTAATCTGGGAGAATGATATGAGTTGAGCTTCTTGGAAGAATGGCGTGGGATTAGGTTTTGACTGAAGCGTATAGAAGTGAAGTTAGGGGAAAATGAAGATGGGCGATTTGTATTGGAGACGAGAGGCACCATGTTCAAGGATGTGCAGTAAGCTGCCATGGCTGCTCAGAGACCCTCTCTCTCCCTCACTCTCTCCAGTTTGAGTAGTGTACCTGCTCGGCGGAGTATTTACTCTTGACAGCGCCAAAATTTGACGGCATACGTCCAAATGGACAACTCTTCGGTATAATTTTCCTCCAGATTCTTCAATCGGATCAAAGTTTCTTCAATCGGGTCAAAGATTCTTCGGTATAAAATTTGGTTCGGAGGAAAATTTTTAAAGGAATGGTACCGTCAATGGAATTGAATTCCTTAAGAAATTGGATTGAAAAAAAATTGGTCAAACCTTGTGATTCAATTCTTTGGCAATTTATATTTGGTTTCACGACAAAAATATTGAAATAGAATTAATATAATAATAATAAATATTATCATTATTATAATAACAATAATAATAATAAATATAATAATAATAATAGTAAATATTATTATTATATTAGTATTATTATTATTTATTATAAATAGTAATAATACTAATATAATAATAATAATAATATATATTATTATTAATATTGTTTATTATTGTTGTTACTATATTTATCATTATTTTTATATTATTATTATTTATTTACTATTATTATATTTATTATTATTATTTATTATTTTTATTAATATACTTATCAATATTAATATTTTTATATTTATTATTGTTACTACTATTATTGTTATTAATTATTTATTTATTATTATTATTATTCTTTATTATTATTAATAATAATAATAATATATTTATAATTATAATTATATTATGTTTTATTTTTATTATTATTATATTATTATTATTATTGTTTATTATTAATAATATTATTTTTATATATATTATTATTATTATTATTTATTATTATTATATTTACTATTATTTATTATATCTATTATAAATATAATTATAATTATATTATTTTTATTTTCTATTATTATATTTATTATTATTATTGTTTATTATTATTATTATTATAGCCGCCAGCCCCTTCCCCCCACCCTCCCACCTTTAATGTCGATTTGAGCTCTCTCCCAATTTGAGAGGTTTTATAACCCCCCCCCCCAATATCTCAGAGAGCCTCTCGACAACTGTGCGTATGAGAGCCTCTCGATTCTTTCTCTCCTTAAATTGGAAATCCTTGAATTTGTAGGGGATTAAACAAAAGAGGCATTAAATTTGAGAGGTTTTATAACACCTCAATTTCTCAGACCCCTGCTAACTGAGTGTGTATATTTATGGGTTTGAAATGTAAGATTTTTTTTTCCAAATTTCTAGGATATGAAATGAAGTTAATGATGGATGTTTGTTTATATAGGATACGGAAAAAAAAAAAAAAAAAAAAAAAAACATCAGGCCCTCCGCCGAAGACCACCCTTACATTTCAGGCCCTAAATTGCAATTAACTCGTTTACTAATTGGAATATCAACTTTAGTCTAGAAACGAAAAATAAAAGGGTTAATTGCAATTTAGACCCTGGAGTACCATACCACCCTTCCAGACGAATCCTGATATGTTTTTTTTGTCAAATCAGGTCTTGAGGTAATTCATTTTCACCAGTTAGGGCCTTTTTTACGGAATCTGTTAAAAACTCAGTTAAAAAGCATGTGCCATGCACGTGACTAACGGAATTGGGTAGTTTGAAGTTGATATTTCATTTAAGGGGCTTAATGAAAACTCCAAACTTAACAGGGCTGAAATCAAAACAATTATCAAAAATTTTATTTGAGCAAAAAACAATTATCAAAATATTAAATAAAAGCATACAATATAATTTTATTATCATTACTTTCATCAATTTTTTAAATTTACCAAAATTTGATTTTTTTTGTTTTAAAAAACTATTTATTGATTTTGTTAAACCAATAAATTTTCTTTTCGAGCATTCACTATTTATATATTTATCTTATATAAATAATCATTTTCTTTCAAGATAAAATGAAAAATTAAATATTTTATTTTCCTTTTTATTACTTCTTAATTACTCTCTCCTTCCCAAAATAATTTTTATTTTGGCTATTAACCTTTTTTTTTTTGGCTCGTTTGATAAACCAGTACGTATAAGCATTACTCCCTCTGTCCCTTTATCTCCCGACACGAGGATTAAGGAATAATAGTATTATATTGTGAAAAGTGATAATGAAATTGAATTAAGAGATTTAACATTTATGATTAAGCACTAATCATTTACCTAAAAACTGTCCAAATATAAAATTTGAGTACAGTCAAATTTGTTAATGAAATTCAAAATACAAATTTTAAATTTCAACCAAATTATCATCACCATTCTCTCGACCATTACTACCACCGGCCACCGCACCGCCACCACCTAGAGCCATGCCAAACACCGGCCAAACACCGCCACATGATTCCCTGCTCCATTATTACATTTCCCTTCTTTTACTTTTAAGCTTCCATCCCCACCACCTACAACCACCATGACCACCACCTAGTAACCACCATAACCATCTCACCACTTATTTACCCATTTCCATCTTTATACAAAAAGACCAATTAACTTCCTCTTCTTCCAAATCATCATATCCCTACCTCTCATGCCCCTTCTTCATCATACATCAACCAAAACCCAGTTTCCCTTCTCAGCCATTCACCATCCCATTCTTTCCTAACTACCATTTCCATCAGAATTTACAACCACACAATTCATAACATTCACAACCAAAAAACTCAAACCTTTATATAACCAAATCCAAAATCAATTCCATCTAAACAAATCTGAATATGGATTGGACAAACAAAAGGCAGCCATTGCAGAGGAAAAATCGAATTTGAGTACATAGGGAGAGAGAAAGTGAGGGCCGACGATTGAGATAGTGAGCGTGGATGCCGGAGTTGTGACCGGCGATGAGGGAGTTTGCCGGTTGGTGAAGGTGAGAGTGTGCGGCGAAGGGTGTGGGTGTGAGTGTTGCACAAAGGGAGAGAGAGAAAGTGAGGGCCGTCTGGAATTGTAAGGGAGATGGAGGCCAGAGTGGTGTGGTTCTAGTGATGAGGTTGAAGGAGATGGCGCCGATGAGAGGGAGACGGGTTAGGGGTTTTGATTTGGGGATTGTGAGCAGGAACGACGAGGCTATGGTATGGCAAGGAGGTTGTTTCCAGCGGTTATTTAGAGGGGAGTGGTGATGGAGATCAGAGATGATGGAGTTCGCCGGTGGGGGAGAAAGTGGGGATGATTCCGTCGATGGTGCACAGTCAGAGTGGGGACGAATTGGCGAGGGGATGGATTGGGATTGGCGATCTGAGTCAGAGAGAGAGAGAGAGAGAGAGAGAGAGAGAGAGAGAGAGAGCGTGTGTGTGTGTGCGAGTGTGTGTGTGTGACGGAGGAGGAAGAAGGTGGGATATAGTTTTTTTTTTCATCCCTTATTTTTTGAAGATGTCATTTATAACCCCTTCAAACTTAATCGCAATTCAAATCAGTCAATCTGTTAATCACGTGCTTGGCATATGTTGATTTAACAAGATTTTTAACATATTCCGTCAAAAAGGTCTTATTTGGAGAGTTTTTAAATCATTAAGACCTGATTTGACAAAAAAAAACATACCAGGGTTCGCTTGGAAGAGTGGTATGGTACTTCAGGGTCTAAATTGTAATTAACCCAAAATAAAATTTAAGTGATTAACAAAAAAAAAAATGGGTTTAAAAAAAAATTAAAAAAAGGTTTTTTAAAATACATGGCAATATTTTTGTAAATAAATATACTTGTTTTATAACACTCAATTATATTTTCATAAATACTTGAAACTTGTTTAAAAAATGTGTGGTGCAATTTTATAAATAACCTAAACCTATTAAACATTTTGAGACTCATTAGCACTACTGTCGGCACTATTTAAAACCACTCTCTAATACACGCAACAACAACTTTTTAACATTGTCATATGCATTTTTTTTACATTGACACCGATACTTTTTCACTCACAGAGTTACACTCTGAGGCATAATTTTGCAAACGGACCGGGCTAAACCCGCTTGAAAACCCCGTTTTTTTTTTTTCCTAAATCCAAAATACCTTTATTTCACTATTAAATTGGAGTATATTTAATGTTTTAATAGTTTTATTCAACAAATAGAGTATGTCTAATGTTTAACAATTCTATTCATTAAAATTCTAAACTTATTTTACTATTTTTATTTGTTTATTAATATACTAATATTATTAGACCATTTACATTTTTACTAGATTATAAATTAAATTGTAAGGTCTTTAATATTTTTAAAATATTTTTTGTATTATTTTATAGTTTCCCAATAATAAAAGGAAAAACCGTTAAAACCCGTTGGGTAAAAGTCCATGGGTTTAAGGCCAGGCCGGGCCGGGCTAGAGATTTGCTTAAGGGCCGGACCGTAACCCGCAGACTCACACATCACGGGCGGGCTCAAACCCGTTTACCCGCGAGTTTGATCAAATAAGGGTCGGGCCCGGCCGGGCTAGGGATGCCCAAACACGGTTCCGGAAAAGCTTGAACCGTAACCGAACCGTTTCTCTCTCGGTTACGGTTACGGTTCGGAATCGCCGGTCCACAGTTTCCTTTTAAAAAATTAATAATTTTTTTTAACAGAAAACACAATTATAATAATATTTTATTGCCGTTTTTTTTTTTCAAAAAGGTATAGAAAAGATGTTTAAAAAACTAAAGAGGCCCGTCCCTCTTTTCTTTTATATACTCAACAAATTTTTATAATTTTAATTCACTGAATTTGGCTAAAAAACCAGTCAAAACTCAACTTTTCTTGTCAATGTTCCGTTAATAACGGTTAATTGTGATGAAACCGTTAGAAATCTAACGATTTTGATGGTTTTTTATGGGTTTCTAACGATTTTGATAACGGTTCCGGCTCGTTCTAGGCGGTTCGGAACCGCCGGTTCACGGTTTTCAGAAGGGATGAACCGAAACCGGACCGTGTTACAAACGGTTCCGGTTTTCGTCAAGGTTCAAAGCGGTTTCGGGCTTTTCGGTTCCGGTTCGGTTTGGCCATCCCTAGGCCGGACTACTCTTATGCCCATCTCCATTGTTTTTTTTTTTTTTTTTGAAAGAAATCTCCATTGTTTGTTGGGCAACCAAGAAAATAAAAATAAAAACAACGACCAATGAGAAATGAGAACAAAGAAATTCATTTTTTGACAAGAGTCTCTTCTTCATACGTTTCCTCTTCTCGCTCCCAAAATCAATCCCACAAACCCATTCATTTCCATCTCTCCGTCTAGCGTCTGCCCCACTGCTCGGTCTCTCTCACTCTACTCCGCTTGCCGGCCGGCGATTGTCGTCGCATTGGGGAAAAGATACATACATTTCTATTGAGTTTTACAAGTATATTTTCGCTTGTGGCGGTTATTGAAACGGTCAGGGTTCTTGGGATCTTCACGGGGTAACTGCCCATCCTTTTATTTTAAAGGGTAACTGTCAATTCCTAGGGTTTGAATTTCGATACAGATATACACATACACTTGTTGAATGTGTTGATTTTCTTTGTTTTCTTGTGATTTGGGGTCTTATTCCGTGGTTTTTAAACCCTAAGTCTGAGTAATTGAATTTGGGTGCTGATGATTTTTGTTTTAGTGCAATTGGGTTTGTAGAATTTAGGATTGCTGTAGGGTTACGTCTGAATTGGTGTTAATGGGGGTCCTATGAGATTCCATAATTTCTGTGAATCCGTTTTCGCCACTTCAAAGATGGAGGAGTAGATAGTGCTTGTTTACGTTTCTTCAGCGTATTGGCATTGAAATAATAGTATGTGTGCTGCTCAAAGGTTGATGTCTTGTTAATTTAGAATGGGGATTTAGGAATTCTAGGTGCATTGTTGAAGGAACATCGAGAAATTGTATTGGAAGTTTAGAAAGGAAAAGTCATGGTATGTGTTGAGATTACGATCTCCACTCACCACCTTGTAAATGATAATGCTCAGTAGTCATGGAAAGAAGCGAACCTGCGTTAGTCCCGGAGTGGTTGAGATGTGGGACTGGGAATTCCAGCTCTGTTAACCAATTTGCATCTTCTTTGCGTTCAGGTACTTTACATATTGGTTTGCCTAATTTTATCATTTTTTTGATACTTAGTCTGTTGTGTCATATTTATCTTCTTTCCCTATATTTGTACGAGAGTAATTTATTGGCTTATTTGTTTTTAGATGGAATCTCCTTGAGAAATAGATCTTTGAGGAGCATCAATGGCAAGGATAACCCACGTGCTACTTCTCTGGATCGAAGCAATTCATCTGGCTCTCGGCGCAGTTCAGGTAATGGTTCTTCCAAGCATCCTTATAGTAGTTTCAACAGAAGTCACCGTGAGAAAGAGAAAGAAAGATCCGTTGGCAGGGACCGGTGGGATCTTGACTGCTCTGACCCATTAGGGAACATCTTACTTAGCCGGGTCGAGAAGAATACTTTGAGGCGTTCTCAATCAATGGTGACCAGGAAACCATGTGAAATGTTGTCTCGAAGAGAAGTTGAATCAAAAAGTGGTGGTAACGCCAACCATAATGGCATTGGCAAATCTGTATTTGAAAAGGATTTCCCTTCTCTTGGGACGGATGAGAAGCAAGGAGTAACTACTATAGGGAGAGTTTCCTCTCCTGTTTTAAGAATGTCTGCTCAGAACTTGCCTATTCTAGCTGCTCATGAGGTTTGGACCTCAGCACTAGCAGAAGTACCTGCAATAGTTAGCAGCGGTAGCATGGGAGTCACAGCTGTACAAGTAGGCACTGTTGCTGCTCCATCATCCATTGGGTCAAGTACTATGGCAGGTATTAACATGGCTGAGGCTTTGTCACAGGATCCAATACATGCTAGCACTACCCCTCAGGTATATGCCCTCTTAACTTCTCTTATATATGTCAATAGAATCCAATATGGAGATGAGAAGGCTTATATTTCTATGATTGACAGCTACCTGATAGGACACAGAGGCTTGAAGAGTTGGCTATCAAGCAATCTCGGCAATTAATACCCATGACACCTCAGACGCCTAAACCTTTGGTAAGATAATGACCTTATTTTAGGAGGCACCTAGAATTCATTTTGTTGATCATAGTGGCTGCAAGTTCTTTTCATAATGCATACGCTGTCATGTAGGCTTCATGATTGTGCGTTAAATATGCCCAATTTAATCAGGAACTACTACTAATAAAGTGGTACTACATAGCAGTTGTCAAATGTTTAGCTGTGTTTTTAATTTGGTCACGGAATATGGACTTACATCCAAAGGGTTATCCATCTTGATTAGATCATTAGACACTATCATACATCATTGCTACTGCATTAGTACTGAAGTATTATGGCATGTGCAAACCAAAAAATAGTTTTCTTTGATACATAATCATTTGGCTCCTATGCACTTCTCTCTCTCTCTCTTAACTGAAATACGTTAGAACTTAAAATTCCCTCGTGGTCTCCTTCGTTGAATACTTTCAAAATAAAAATAGGAAACTCTGTCCTTAGCGTATTGCCTGGAGGGTGAATAAATTGTTGAGACTTGAATGGTATGTACACTTGTATTAACACTTCTAGGGATTCTCGTATGATTTTGATTTATTCATTTTTCCCAATAAATTAAGAGTGACTCCTTGTATATGTAGTTGAAGGACCTCCTATATTGGGTACTACTTTCTGTTCTCTTTAAGTTATGGAAGACAGACTCCCTTTTCTTAATTCCCCCCCCCCCCCCCCCGGTTGAATGCTATATTGTGTTGTAGTAACAACGCAAGTTAATGGGTGATCACGGTTAACGTGGTATTTTCTATTAATTAATAGAAAATAGGTGATGAGTTGAGTGCTGATTTATTACATTTGTATCTAATTGTAGTAATCTAAAATATTAGGACCGAGGTCTGTTTCACTTATATTGCTCATGTATATGCCAATATGCCGCACTCAAGTCTGTCAACTTATATGGTACGGTAGTATGTGAATATGCCATTGTAGAAGATGTAGGAGGTGGATGCAATGGACGCCTTTATTTAAAATATAAAGGCTTGTTGTTGACAGGGAGGACGTGGTGGATCACACGTTTGTATCTATCACTCTATAAATCAAACTAACTCAATTTTATGATTTTATACCAATGCATCAAAATTTTGGCATAAAAGGTACAAGTCATATTACTGGTTATAAAATCTCTTAAGACTCAGAGGTGTAGTGTAAGGACTCACTGGTGAACATGAAGGGGAAATGCAATATTATTTTAACATATTACTGGTTAAAGGCTGAACCCTGAAAACCATATGATACATATAATCAGTCGGAAATGTCTTATGAATTCTTGATCTTAGTCATATATCAAGTTTTCAGTAATTAATCTCTTCTACATGTTAATGGACAGTCATACACTTAAACATGTGTAGGTTGTATGTAGTATATATGTGATTATCTACAAATTGTACTCCCTAAATTAAGTATCCCCTATTATGGCAGGTCCCAAAATAAGTCATATATCCCATTTTAGAAAGTATGTTATCCATTTGTGTATAAGGCCCTTTAATGTGTGGTAGAGTAACAATTATGTCCCAGTTGACTTGACATAAATAAACAATAGTTGATGATATTCGAGGAAAATCCCAAAGGGTTAAATTCTTTCTTAAAATTTGTGTAAATTAAAAGGGGACACTTATTTTGGGATGGTGGGTGTTCTTCTCTTAAAAATTGTGTCAGGGTGTCTGTGTTGTTTACACAGTGCTGGCTTGTTTTAGTGGCAATTGTAGATCCTAAGATCATCTCATTCCAAGTTTAATCAGTCCTTTTTGCTTGAATGTTATTTTTTTTGTGGAAAACTAAATTATAGAGTGTGTATGGTAGCAACAAAATGATGAAATGCCTGATTTCCCATTCCATTTATTCATTTTTTTTGTGATTACTTATGGTTTACTGCATGACGTTTTTATCAATCAACTGTCATTAAGAACTCATGGTCATGAGTATCTTCCTAATACAACCCTCCCCTAAAGGGATAGGCATTAAGTATGGTACAAACAAGTGAACACCTGAACTATTATCCCACTATCCCCTACTAATACAAGAACTCATATAATCTTGCTGCAGCCTAGGGATTGCGACTAGTATTTTCTCAGACAGCTAACCCTTGGTGGGTTTATTGACTCCCTGAAGACATGAATTAGTTTTTCTTGCCTTTGTGGTTGCTTCTTTTGAAAGGAATTGTGGCTGTTGCTATGTGTCAATTTTGTGGTTGTTTCGCTCAGGAGGAACTTAGTTGGATTTACAATTTTAATAATCATTAACTGTTTAAGAACTAGTAATAACTATTGAGGAACCTTATTTCAGTCTTGAAGATGAATAAATGATGAAGACAATGTTCATTTTACTATTTTTGTTGAGTGTAGGGAAATAAGATTGTAGATTTGGTGACATAGGTGTAGAGAAGTGTTCATTTTACTGTGAAAGTGGGGGTCAGTAGACAAAGTGACAAACTCCGAGCTAGACTTTGAAACAGACTGAACGAGTGTTGATGAGATAATAAATACTAATATGTGTATGCTGTAAAAGTAGAAAAGATAAAATAAATATTAGGTCATGTTGATCAGCTTGTTATGTAGACACAGAAGAAGGCTGATCATTTTGTTACACTGAGGACCAAAGAGTTTGGCAGTTGGGAGGCATAATAATGTTAATGTCAACTCAAGGATGAAGCTCGAGTTCTGTAAGATCCAACAATATTGGACACTGATAATTGATTAAAAGTGTCATTGTCTATCCAGATGACGCAATGTTAAGTTGATAATTATTGATGAATGTCTCGGAGCTATGGATAACCTGAGAGGTAACTGGTCGAGGGGAAAGGATTTTGTGCAACAGGAATCTCTTGCTTGACGTTGTCCCTTTTCTTATTTGTTATTGTCTATAGTTCATTCAAAATAAACACATTGTATAGGTTTTCTAATGGAAATAATCTCTGGGTGTGTGACTCAAGTGTTTATGCACGTGCAACCAAAGTGTTTCTATGATTTTGATAGCTACCTCCTATTGAAGATCCAAAAGACATGAGTATTCTTTTTGTAAGTGACTCGTAAATCATTCCTCTCTGATTAATATTTGATCTAGGCAGGGTTAGTTCTGGTTGACAAATCTCTATGCTATTGCATTAGAGATTAAATTGTTCACAAATCAGCTCGTAGTGCCCTTTCTTATCCCATATGATTCGGTCGCTAAGCTTAGAGGTGGACCTGGTGGTGTCTTTTTTTCCTTTTTACCTTCATTTTAAAGGTCTGTCTCTATTAGCTCAAATGAATGATGACTTGCAAGTTCGGATACTCTGGATTGGCTGTGATAAGTAATTGTTTCTCTGAACTTCTTCACATTTGTTTGTAGAGTGGATGTGGGGGTGGGGGAGGAGAGTGAGATTCTTTGGATAAAGCTCATTTAGGGTGCTTGGAGAAGCATGGGTTTGTCTGGACACTATTTCTTCGTTCCTTCAAAAGCAAGTAAGGGGTTTCGGAGGGGGCATTGATGCGAGTAATTTGTGGTTGTGTGTCTCTGTGGGGTACAAGGGTAGATAGAAACTCCTGGATTTTCAGCATTCTTTTTTGATATACTTTTGAGCAGTAGACAGGGTTGGTTTTTGTTGACAAAGTATGTCCGGTGCTTATTGTTCATAGAGAATAAATAGTTTACAAAACAGCTTGTTGCCATCCTTATTTCACATGATTTTATCAACAAGCTTAAAGTTTGTCTTCCCCCTATTATAAGCTCAACAAGAATGATATCTTGCAATTAGGGGTGGCAAAATGGGTGTTTCGGTCACCCAATCATGAACAAAATAGAGTGAAGGATGAGAATATTTGTTTAGGTTACCCAATGGGTATTGTCACAGCAAATCGTGAAATGCTTTTGTGGGGTCCCAAACTTGCAAGTAGAGGAGGAATTTCTGACCAATGGGTATACCCATTAAGATTGTATCATGCTTTGAACTATTGTGCATGATATATAATGTACAATAGTCCAAAGCATGATACAATCTTAATGGGTATACCCTTTGGTCAGAAATTGCTCCTCTACTTGCAAGTTTGGGACCTACAAGAGTAATTCCCGATTTGCTGTGATAAGTAACCATGCCATGAAACTCCTTGTCATTTGCTGGTACAGTTGGGTGGGTTGGGGAATGAGATTCCTTGGATGAGCCTCATTTGGGCTGGTCAAAGAAGCATGTGTTATCCAAATGCAAGAGGATATGAATGGGGCATTGATACAAATTATGTGGTAACGTGCAGTGTTTACTCTGTTCTGGGGAATATAGACGAAGAGGAACTCCAGGATTTTCAGGGAGCAGGAGCTGTCTTGGACTATTCAGGACAGTGTGGTCTTTATGGTTGCCCTTTCTGCTTCAGCTATGGGGGTCCTTTGAGAGACATAAATTTCTTGATTGTTTTCTTGTTTTGGGCCTTGTTTCTCTGAAGATCCTTTTCCCCACTTTAGATGCACTTCCTGTCAGTCTGTTGTATCTTTAGATCCTCCTAGCCTAATCTTCTTTACCCAGAAAGAAAAAGAATATGGAATTGAAAAGATGTAAGTCACCAGTGGCAATCAAGTGCCAATTTACAGAACAAGTTACCAGCATGTTAGGTTGCTATGGCTATCTTCCATCCATGAGTGTTATCAACTTCATTTCATGTTCTTTATCTTTGTAGACATGATTCTTTATTCCTCCGCCCCAATAGAAGAGGCGTGATTCATTTTTGGGCTGTCTTGTAAATGAGTAATATTTCCTTTCTGAGACACATTTTCAACAACAAATTGACTAAGCTGATCTTCATTTACTGCCTAGTTTGATTTCAAATACAATTTTCTAGTTCGATTAAAATGTGTGAGGGTATTTTGGAGAATTAATCGATTGTCAAATCATTTTCTTATTTGGTATGTTTGGTCAGCTGTTACTCTTCTATTGGGATGGAGGGGGTAATATAGAAGTTACTGCTAAGAATTATTTTTGGAAACCTTTTGAAAGCTGAATCAATTTAGAGAAAGCAGACCAAATTTGTGTGAGCGGAAAGAAATCTTTATCTGATTATTGCACCCGCTTTGGACTGGGACATAGACTAGGCAAAAGGGCTATCCAACTTGTGGAAGGATCAAAAGCATAGAGCCCATGCTGGCGATGTAGGCTTCAGGTCCTTAATGGTCCATTGAATATACCACGGACTATTAAACTGTTTGGCTCTGTTCTACCAGTTATGAACGTAACTCCGTCTTGGTTGTTATGAGCAGAACTCAAACTGTCATGAATATGTGTGTGTGTGTGTGTGTGTTGTGTGTACACACAGCTGACTGTCAGCAGTGAACTTACTGGTTAGCTTTCATTGGTTGCAGGTTCTCAATTCTTCTGATAGATCAAAGCATCTGAAAACAGGAGGGGCTAGGACCAGTGAGACAATTGTTGCAAAGAATCCACAACAGCAACTTGCTAATCAATCTCCTCGTGCAGGACAAGTAAGATCATCATCAGATGTACAAAAGACATCTAATGTGGGGAAGTTTCACATTCTCAAACCAGTTTGGGAGAATGGAATCTCCTCCGTACCAAAAGACGTGTCCGGCTCAATCATTTCCAATGACAAACTAGCAAATAGCCAGCAGCCAGCTAGGCCATCGAGTCCAACCCTAGTGACGGGCCCACATCATCCAAACTTCTCTGTTGTTGAACGAAAGGCAGCTGCGCTGGGATTAAATCACTTTTCTAATATGGAGAAGAAGAGATGTTCCATCTCTCAATCGCAGAGTCGAAGCGATTTTTTCAATCTCATGAGAAAGAAAACCTCAGTGAATGCATCTACTATCCTTGCTGACTCTAGCCCTGGTGGATTGTCTCCTGTCATAGAGAACTCAAGTCAACTAATGGATGGAGATGTAGGTGATCATGTGGGCCCTCGTAATACGACTACTGTTAGCCAAATTACTGTAAACGGTGATCCCCCCGAGGATGATGATAGGCTTTCTAGTGATGGAGAGAAGAATGTTTGCCTTAATGGAGCAGTTCCTACAGATGAAGAAGAGGCTGCATTTCTTCGCTCCCTTGGTTGGGAGGAAAATTCCGGTGAGGATGAAGGTCTTACCGAGGAGGAGATCAATGCTTTTTATCAGGAGGTAACAATCTTAACCATTTTTTAGTGTTATTCAGTTGAGAATAGCTATGAAAGTGTCACAGGTAGATAGCATTTACTTCCTCTATCCCTAAATGAATGCCCTTTTTGTAGAAAACTTTTTCCCTAAATGTTTTTTAACAAAAAAAAAAAAAATCACTACTTTGTACTTGCAAAACCAAGTGTTTAGAGTATTTATGCATCTTTGCCATTTGATTGTCTAAAAAATGAATATTTTTAGAATGTCTCTTAAATGAAATTTGGACATTCATTTAGGGATAGAGGAAGTACTAGTTTCTAGAAACAATTGGATATCATCTATATCAACCAGTGTGGGTTTTAGCATTACGTCCCTATGTCTTAGTTGTTGAGTAAAATGAGGAATGGGGTAATACAAAAATCCATAAGTCCCATGTCTGACGCAGGCAACTTTTTCCGGCTCTTACAGATTTTAGTCATTATCGGTTGGTCCAATGTGACCCTGATTTCCTTGATTACCATAGAAGACATAAAGAACAAAAATATTTGTGGTTCTTACAAACTCTCATATGAAGAAGATTTTCATAAAATATACTCCCTCTGTCCCGAAATGATCATTTGCCATTTTTCGTTGTCCCAAAAAGTTCTTCCCATTTCTACAATGTGATCTTAAATATGCATACACTCAACATGTCTACTGAAGCAAGTGTTCATTTCCTTAAAAAGTTTGAATAGTCAAATGTGAAGATCATTTTGGGACGGAGGATATTCTTTTCCGTTTCTGTAGTGTTACTGAATCTCTCTCTACATACTTGTTTGTCTCTGTGTGCAGTACATGAAACTGAAGCCATCCATGAAACTATGTAAAGAAGCGGAGAGGAAATTTTCTTTTCTGGTGGAATCCCGTGAGCCCAACTTGAAGGAACTTCATTAATTTTGAAAACATCTGAATTTGACTCTGGACCATATTTTTTTTTTTTTTTTTTTCTGGATTTTCATGAGTATTCATCAATTTCGTTGGCAGACGGGTTGATTCCTTTTTCTATCGTCTTGCTTTTGTTTTAGAGGAAAGTTGTTATGGAAAAATGTGGTTAGCTTTTTACGGTTTAGAAAATACAAGTACAAAAAATCAACAGATTTGATAATTTTGATGAAAATTTAGGGTTCAGAAGTTGGTCTGTGGCTGGAAAGTTGGCTCATATATGCTGCTGCTTTGTACTTGTGCTTCAAAAGTGAATGGTGTTAATTGGGAAAAAAAGAAACAAATTTAGTTTGATTAGTTTGTGTTTCATGTGATTATTATTAATTCTCGTTTCTGGTATAATAAATGATTGCAGATTTCATTTATTATACTGTACAATACCTGAATGAATTGGGTTTGTTGTACTGTACAACATGCTAAATAATTTTATGTCCAAAAAGTTTAGTCTTGTAAAGCATTTTGAAAAATATTCAAAATATTATTGTGTGAGTCCATCCCCTTTTTCTTTTTCTTTTCTTTTCTTTTTCTATACATGTTTGGTGAGATTTTAATCCGAAAATGATGTATTATTAAACATTATTACATTTTCAAGCATAAACATTCACATTTTAAACAACTCTATTTAAAATTTATCTGTGACTTTTGTCCCACTGTATTTTGCTAATTTTAAACATTATTTTTTAAAACATGATTAGGGATGCGGATAATAATTTATGAGGTTAATGTTTACATTTATCAATTTTATTAACTTAGTCAGGAATTTTGTGGATTACTGATTAGTATAAAATGTACTCAATGATTAAACATAACTAGTTTGTAGCCCGTTGATACTCGACGGGGCATAGTAAGATCAACCATATAAAAGATATAAATGAAAATACATATCAAAATTACTCTTAATTCATTTTATATTGATATTGATATTTTTTTCTTCCTTTCTCCCTACTAAAATAAAAAAAAAAAATCTTATACAATCAGATTACTTTTCATTATTTTTATACAGAAGAAAAAATTAAAGATATTCAGCCTAATATTAAAATTGGTTTTTGAAATTAGGATTCGAAAACATATTGTCTAACGTTTTAAATCTTATAAAATATCATTTTTAATGAATTCACCATTTAATTTAATAATAATAAATACTCCCTCCGTCCCAGAGTATATGTCCACCCTCTCATTTGCACGGAGATTAAGAAATGGTTGTAGTGATATAAGTGTTGTGAGTATAAAAGTAAACTATGAGAGAGAATGAGTGGAAGGGAATAGTAAGTTGATTGGTGTTGTGAGTATAAAAGTAAGTAAGAGAGAGAATGAGTTGGAGGAATAGTAATGAATCTTTGCCATTATAGAAAGTGGCAGTGGCGGATCTAGGCCCTTTGAGGAGGATACTTCGACCCCCCTGACTTTTATAACTTTTACAAATTTACCTTTTACAATTTTTGAATTTACTATATTGACCCCCCTGAAAAGAAAATTTCAGGAAGGTTTAGATTCGCTGGATATATTTTCTGGGACAGACTAAAAAGAAAAGGTGGACATATAATCTGGGACGGAGGGAGTATCAATCTACAAAAAATATTCATAATTATAGTCACCACACAATTTTATATTTTAATAGAAAATTTGTGTCAGAAATATGTAACTACTTCACCAATTTAACTCATTTTATTCTTCATCCCTTTAGTGAGGAAAAAATAGACGAACTAAAAGGTTACACTGTGAAATGGAACTACAATTAGGTGAAAAAAGATCTGGTTTGTACATATAATTATAGTTAAAAAGAAAGTAAGTGAAATATTGATAAATTCTTTCGTAATATTCCTATTATCAATTCATATGCATTTTATAATAATTTTTTTGGATATAAATAATTAATTTATCTTTGCATGATTAAAATGAATAGAAGTAAAAGAAGATTAAAGTTTACAAACAATGAATATTAATGAGTGTAATGGATAAACAACTGTTGTAGTGTGAATCATTTCTCATTAAGGGCAATTGTGTAAAAAAAAGTTATTAATTGACTAAAAATTTGATTTGATGATTTAAAACATGATTATTTGATTTAAAAATAATTTAAAATGTGAGACTTATCTTTTCACTCTTTGCACATTTGCTTGAGCAATAGGATGATGCCACATAGAATTTCACTTCATAATTTCATGTGGCGCAATGTGGAATGGAATAGAGACTCTCTTTTTATATATTTATAGATTACCTATGCTTTTCAAGAAATAATATTTTAAGTAGCCTATGAGAATAATCTGATGATTAAAATTAAAATTAAAATTAAAATTGGGAGAGGCTATTGTCACTACAAATTTTGCTAAATCACTACATTCATTAAAAATTATGGAAATAATTTAATCTCTTGACAAACCTACCCTTCAAGCACATTAACAGTTACGTATGTTTTTTACTTTTGGTAAGCTCCTTTTATTCTTTGTGTATCAAAAATATGATTCTTCTGAATCATGCCCAAGAAAATAAAAACATAAAAGAATTATGAAGGAAAATATGAGATTGATAAAAATAATATTCTAATGAAACACAATAACTTTTTACCTCGTTTACTTATATTTTTTCCTAGACTGTTTTTTTTTTTGTTCTTATTGACAACAATAAAAGATGAAATGAGAAAATGGGATAGATCGAAGAAGTAGTGAATACAATCTTTAGTTATAAATTATGAGTTATGCATTTTTACGTATAAACTTCAATAGTGAATTTATTTATATTTATTTATGGTAAGTCTTTTATAACAATTTTTTTTTCTGTAAGTTCAAAAATTATTTATTAGGTTATATAACAACATTTATTAGTAATAGGTCAAATGATATAAATATAAATGTAAAAACTACAAAAAAAATGGAATATCATAGTAGTTGATTTAAATTATTAAATATTATTTTGCCATACTCACAACACTTATAAATACTATTTCTACTATTATGTCAAGAATTTCACATTCTAAAAATACAAAAATGAATAGGCGATAATTGATCATGGTCATTTTATTTTTTATTGTGGACAATGTCAATTGTCAATATAAGAAAATTAGAAATATAAAATAATCTACATGTTAAGTGGAAAAAGGATTAGTTTAATATTTAAAGTTAAATCATCATCAAACAAGAAGAAAAATTGTAACACGTATATCATAATTAATAAAAAAGTAGAAAATTGATAATGTTTTTTTAAATAGAGTGGATAAGGAAACTTTATAATGGTCGTATAGTTTATTTTTAGAATGTTTCATTCATTCTTTATTATCAAAGGATGATTATGTCAATGTATAAATAAGAAAGGATAACTGGGTCTATTAATAAAGTTTGTAGGGGATAAACAAAAAATTGTAGTAGTACTAGCCATTCCCATTAAAATTTAAGCAAAATACTAGGAGTGTCAGCGGTTCGGAACCGAACCGAACCAAACTATGCGGTTTGGTTCGGTTTTTTAACATGAATGGTTCAGTTCGGTTTGAAAAATTCACAAACCACGCGGTTCGGTTTGGTCTGCGGTCTGACCCCTCCAAACCAAGCAAACCGAACCGAACCAAACCGTTCTAAACCGAACCAAGGTCTGAACCGCGAGACCGAACCATGGTCTGAACCGCCAGACCGAACCGCGGTCTAAACCGTTGAACCGAACCATAGATTAACTATTTGTATGCATCTCCTCACTCTCCCCCTTTCTTTCCTTCTCAATGTGGGAAAATTGTATTAACAGTTAACACTGTCTTACCCAAAACCATTCCATGAAAATGATCAAGCACATCAACAAGACAAAACAATTAATCAACCCAATAATTAAATTCTTTAACGAGTTTCTCATATTGTGTTCTTACCCAATAATTAAAGAACATAGGGAGCTCTCGGTTCCACCACTACCGCCACCATTGTCATCTTCACAACTGGGTTAAGCATATTCACAACTGGATTAAGCATATTCACAACTGAGTTTGGGATTCAAAGTGATTGTTGGGCATCTTCACTACGCCTCCACCGGTTCCACCACCACCGCCACCATTTTCATCTTCTGAATTGGGGTGGGTTAAGCATATTCACAACTGAGTTTGGGATTCAAAACGAAATACTAGAAAAAACAAGTATTGTCGAATCCGCTTCGGGAGCCTCCTCATCTACCAGATCCGCCTTGAACACGTGCGCCTCCGGCGTTTCCTTCCAGTCGATCCTGGTATTCGCGATGGCGGATGTCTTGTTGCTGGTTTGATCGGAAATTTTCGATCGGAATTTTGCGATTTGGGGAAGATTAAAAGATCTAAAACTGAAAGAGAGAGGGTATAGGAGTGCTGCTATTTCCCACATCGAAAATGAAAGAAAGGGAAAGGGAGAAGTGGATATAAATATGAGGTGGGTGCTGCTATTGGAAAAAACAGTCAACTGGCTAAATCAATTGGACTTTGGTCTGTGCTTTGGTTTGGACCTTGGGTTTGGACTGCAGTTTGGACTGCGGTTTGAATTGAGTTTAGAATCGCGGTTTGAACCGCGGTTTGAACCGAACCATGCAGTTTGGTTAAGTTCGGTTTGGAGGTTTGCGTGGTTCAGTTTGGTTTGGAAAAATACCAAACCGATCACTAGCGGTTTGGTCTCTAAAAACCTCTAAACCGAACCGAACTGAACCGTTTACACCCCTACAAAATACAATACAGAAATCATTATGTCTTTTAATAAAATTATTTATCTCCTTTCGCAACAAAGATTATTATTACAAACAAAATGAGAACTTTTTAGTAGGGGTGTCAGCGGTTTGGTTCAAACCGCGATTTGAGACCGAGCCGAGCTAAACTGTGGGGTTTAGCTTAGCTTTCGAACATAAATAGTTTAGCTCGGTCTCAAAAATTAGCAAACCGCTTAGCTCGGTTTGGCTTGCGGTTTAACCCCTCAAACCAAACCAAACCGAGCCAAGCTAATCCAGACCGAACCGCAGTTTCAAACTGATAAGTCGAACCGTTGAGCTAAACCGACAAACCGAGCCACTAAGCTGAACCGTTTAGCCGAGCTAGGAAGCCAAGCTATTGAACCATGAATATAGACCATCGATTTTATAATTCAAAATTGATATCTACCATTTATTGAAACCCTTTGATCTTCACTTCACCTTTTTCTAGATCTTACTTGGCTTCTGGTATGGTAGCATACTAGCACTTCAGTAATTAACTTTAACCAATATCAGAATCCATGTACTCCCTCCATCCCAAAATGAGTTTCATACTTTTTTTTCTCTATTATTGTGAAAGAAAAAAGAATGAAGATCATTTGGGACGGAGGGAGTAAATGATTGTGGCCTTTTCTAAGGCATGTTTATGTACTCCCTCCGTCCCAAAATGATCTTCGTACTTCTTTTCTCTATTATTGCGAACAAAAAAAGTACGAAGATTATTTTGGGACGGAGGGAATAAATGATTACCTTTATTTTATTTTCTTTACAAATGATTAACTTGATTGGGAAAAATGGATTGTGGTTAAGACCGCGGTTTAAATTGCAGTTTGAACCGTAAAATCAGACCGCGGTTCAAACCGAGCCGAACCAAACCATGGTGGTTTAGCTCAGCTCGGTTTGAAATTTTTTATGGTTCAGCTCGGTCTGGGATTTCTTCAAACCGATGACTAGCGGTTCGGCTTCTAAATACCCACAAACCGAGCTAAACCGAGCTAAACCGAGCTATTTACACCCCTACTTTTTAGTACTCTCCGGTCCAAAATAGTTATCTTTTTTTTGAGTTACTTTTTTTGTCCAAAACAGTTGTCAATTTTGACTTTTTTTTAAAAAAAAAATTCTTATATTGCCCTTACACTGGAATTTGATTCTTTTATTAATTGTTTTGTTGTGTGAAACAATGCAGGAGAAAGAAAAAATAAATAATGGAAAGTCTATAATGTTTTTAAATTAATGGGATCAAATCGTCATACTCACACCAACCAACTCATTACTATTCCCTACCTCACTTTCTCTCTCATACTTATCTACACTCACAATTTCACTTTTTCTTTATTCTCATGCACAATCTTTTTAATTTAACTTTACACAGAAATCAAGAAAAAATAAATTTTGTAAGTATGAAAAATAAAGTAAGAGATAGAAAGTGGGTAGAGAGTTTTTGTTGTGAGAATGAGAAATTCCATTGTCTATTATTTTAAATAATAATAATAGGCAAAACTGCATCAAAAATCACTCAACTATGACCAGTTTGGGTATTTGGTCACTAAACTAATTTCCTTTTGAAACAACACATTCAACTAAGTGTTTATTGAATCGAAAGTCACTATCACTAACACCGTTACATTTTTTTCGTTAAATAGTCATGTGCCAATGCACATGACTTTTTATCAAGGGTATTTTCGGTACAACACAACTTTCAGGCAGTTGTGTCTTCCCCAGAACTTTTTCAGACACCCTTCAATCCCCAAATCTCTCTCTCTCTCTCTCTCTCTCTCTGTTAATCTCTCTCTCTCACACACACATACACACACTACCTGTCTTGAAATTGAATGTAACCGATTATCCGCAATCGCCAATTTCAAAATCTAGGGCTTTTTTTTTTAAAGACAACCAACAATGCCAGACTTAGGAAACCTCTTGAACATAGCTTCTCCGGTCATCACCGGCTGCTCAAACAATAAACCGGGTCCGAACGAAGAATCCGAATTGACCACTCCTTTGATCTGCGAGTCGGGTAGACCCGAATGTGGAAACGGCCCATGTAAGTGTGACTGGTGACGGAAAACGGTCGCCGGAGCTAGTGTAGATCTGGCCCGAAGCTTCACCGGCAAAGTTTGTGCACTTACGGTGGCTTGAGGCGGCTCAAATGAAGTCCGATGACTGCGATTTTGGTGCAATTAGCTTCGTATGGTTGAGGCGATTCAGTCTATGATGTTTGATTTCTATTTGCATCATTGGAGTGTCGCCGGTGAACGACGTGTGCATAGAGAGCAGCCGGATTTAACGGTGGCGATTGGTGGCTCGAATGATGCCCGATGACGCTGATTTTTGTGACGATGAAATCGTCCTCACGAAGGGAGTGCAGATATGTTGTCCCTTTTGTGATTTTGGCTGGCCGGCATGTCGCCGGCGGTATGAACTGGCGGAGGCGGGTGGCTGCACATATTGGCTCTGTTTTCTGTGATTCCTTACACCTCTTTATCCCTCTCTCATTTGGTTGCTCCGGTTGAAATTTAGCCGGAACAATAGCTTTTTCTTCATGTTTCTGAGTTTTTCTCACACATATTCCTCCCTTGTCTTTGAATATTTTTATTTTGCAGAAGTAAAGCACCCTTGTGGAGGGAAATCAGTCCATATTTTTGTACAGAAAATACCCTTAATAAAAGGTCATGTGCATTGGCACATGACTATTTAACGAAAAAATGTAACGGTGTTAGTAATAGTGACTTTCGATTCAATAAACTCTTAGTTGGATGTGTTGTTTCAAAAAGAAATTAGTTTAGTGACCAAATACCCAAACTGATCATAGTTGAGTGATTTTTGATGCAATTTTGCCATAATAAAACAACTAAAAACTTTTATCTTAAGCAAAAAAAAAGTTATTACTCCCTTCTTCACAAAATACATGTCATGTCATTTTAAGAGTTCATTTTTGTCTCAAAATGCTTATCGTTTTACTATTTGTTGTTGTATATTAATTATATCCTCATTAATGATAGTAAACTATCTCTTATATGAGTATTTAATTGCCTAAATAATTAAATTATTTTAGTAATAGAAATATATGAGTGTTTTTTATATACATTACTTCCGTCCTAAATTAAGGTTCTTAGTTTGTCCTAATTTAATGTAAGGTTCTTAGTATTTTAAGGTTTGTTTGAAGGTATTTTGAGTAACTAATGAAAATTAAAACTCGTTATTAGTACACCATTATATACTATCAATAATAAGTTTTAGATGTTCATTACGATAATTGAAGTAATTAATAAATATTGCTCAAAGTTCCTTCACACAAACATTAAAAAAAGAGCAATACTAGGGGCACAAAATAAGTTCACAAAATATTGCTCACAAGATGAGGTGGCGATATTTTATTGGTTGCATCGATAATGGATCCGCCACACTCTAATTAAAACCACCAATAAAATTATTACACCTAGGATTTTGTGAGCAAGTTTTTGTGACTTTTTTGTGCCCCTAGTATTATTCTTAAAAAAAACTAAAAAAATAAATAAATTAGGACGGAGGAGTACCTACATTCTTAATTAATTAAGTGAAAGAATAATACTAGAGGCACAAAAAAATCACAAAATATTGCTCATAAAATCCTAAGTGTAATGATTTTATTGGTGTTTTAAATTAGAGTGTGGCGGGTTCATTATAGATGTAACCACTAAAAGGATTTCGAACTGCTGCACCCATTAGTTAGCTCCACCCAATGGTTCCGATTGGAGTCACCTCATTTTAGCTACACCCAACGGTTGAGATCTGGTCGAGCTCGGTGGGACCCAAAAAAATTGAAATCATCCTAGCCGCACAGATGATGAGTGCTTGTATGTGGCCTTGATCGGAGCCGTTGGGTGGAGGGGTGGAGCTAACTCGGTGGAGCGGTTCCGGGTCACCACTAAAATATCGCCAACTCATGTTGTGAGCAAGATTTTGTGAGCTTATTTTGTGTCCCTAGCATTGCTTTGAAAGAAAATGTTTAAAACCACCTGTATTGTTAGACGAATAATACTAGGGGCACAAAAAAGTCACAAAATCTTACTCACAAAATCCTAAGGACTCGTTTGGTAGCCTGATTAAAGCTGGATATGATTATTAGTCCTATAATCCTGGTGTTTGGTAGGCTAAATGCAACCCGATTAATAATCTTAGGTACAATTCAAATAAGCATCTTATCCAATCTTATTCCTTCTAACACCCTTCATATTAACCCATAAAAAAGGGTGGTGTAATTAATCCCCTGATTAATAATCTTTCGGCTATTAATATGGGCTAATCCTATCAGGCTACCAAACGAGCCATAAGTGTAATAATTTTATTGGTGTTTTTAATTAGAGTGTGGCGGGTCTATTATCGATGCAACCAATAAAATATCGTGGCCTCATGTTGTGAGCAAGATTTTGTGAGCTTATTTTGTTTGTTTTGTTTGTGCACCTGCTCATCGTTGGACAGAGGAGTAGAACCTAGAACAATCATTCAAGCGGCCCTACCCCTCCTGAAGCTAGAGTTTGTGTTGGTTGTGGGTACAGAGATCGTCGATCGAATCTAGCAACGAACAATCTCGACTGCCTGATTAAAAATCAACAGAAAAAAAATTGTTGTAGAAACCCATGGATTTCCCTGAATTGTGGGCAATCTTTGGACCAGGTGTCGCCGGTGCCGTATTCGGAACCGGTTGGTGGTTTTGGGTCGACGCCGTCGTTTGCAGCTCCGTCAAGGTCTCCTTCCTCCATTACCTCCCTGGTCCGTACCCCTCTACTCTCTCTCTATACTCTCTTTCTCTACCCTCTCCTTATGTATGCGTAATAAAGAAGTTGAATTTTGTAGGAATTTTTGCATCTTTGGCTGCTTTGATGTTTAATTGCGTAAGAAGAGAGGACATTGATTATTCTCCTTATGAAGAAGGCGAGTGGAGGTATCAATTTCCACCAACATATGCAAAATTGTGATTTTTGTGCTTCTTATTTATGGTTATTGATCATGGGGTTATTGTTATTTCATGGATTCCCGATACGTTTTGTAAATAAATATAAGCTAATTTTGTTTCATACCTTGTTGATTTGAGTCAACTTATTAGGATTGTGTAGTTGACTTGGGGGGGGGGGGGGGTTGTGAAACCTAAGCATCATAAGCTTGGGATAATTTTTTCCAGGGGAGTGGATAGTTGAATACCTGTCTTTTATAGAACTGATCTAAAGTTTTGTGGTCAAACTCCGTTTTTATCCATTGTACTCTCGAGGGTATTTCAGTTTTACCATTTTACTTTTATTCTTTCAATAATTCAATGTATTTTGGAAAGTGTATCACTTTGACACCAAAATTGCGGATGGAGGCATGCGTTAGTCATGGATTTAGGCACGATTTGGGGGCGGAACGGTATACTTTCGAAACTAGAGACTTTTCTTTTCTTTTCTTTTTTTTTTTTGAAAGAAAAAAAGGTATACTGGTATAAGTGAAAACGCAGTTTGCCCTAGTTTTGTGCATCTGTTTGGTGGTCAATACGCTAGGTTGAAATAGTTGTCTGTGAGTTTCATTAGGTAGTAGGCTGAAAATGCAAATAGTGAAATACTCCCTCCGTCCCAAAATGATCTTCATACTTTTTCTTAAGTTATTACGAAGGAAGTTTGAGCAATAATTTCAAGTCGATTCAGTTATATTAATGAAAATCTAAAACATGTTATTGATAGTATTGTTGATGGTGTATCAATAACAAATTTTAGATCTTCATTAGTATAATTGAATCAACTTGAAATTATTGCTCAAACTTTCTTCGTAGTAACTGCGAAAAAAGTATGAAGATCATTTTGGGACGGAGGGAGTATCAATTATAGCGAGTAATGTTAACTATTCAAGGAAAGGAGACCATGTTTTGTGGTAGTTGTTTTAGTCATGCTTTGTTATGTTACTGCTTCTTTTGGCACTTCTAGGGTATTTGATATGCTAAGATTTAGTACCCAAATCTTGCTAATTACCACACTTCAAAAAGCACAATTAGCCGAAGCTGACAAGGGAACAAGAAAAACTGAATATGATACAGCAGAAGTAGAGGAGTCTCATCCCTTTATTTCCTCTTGGCTCAGACAGTGTAGATTATCTAGTCTACTACACTAATAAAAAAACAGATTGTGCGGCCAACACCCAAGCCTCACCGTGTAAATTGAAACAACCTTTGTCAATGATAAAGCAAAGGGATTATCATAGCTCACCAATCTAAAGAAATCTTGATTACCTCTTCACTTTTGTTAACACATTTCATTCTATACTGAGGCTTGGAGAAAATCATCAGTAAGGTCGTCATTGTCCAGAGCATCATGGCTCTCTCGCTCTCTCATTAGCTCAGCCGTTGCTGTTTTATATCCTGTCGGGTTAGAAAAGGAATCCAAGCAGGAATTGTATCGGAATTAATAGGAGAGGGTATACATAAAGACAAACAAGTTCGTCAAAACCGAAAGAAAAAAAAGAAAGAAAGAACCCATGCAAATCAATAACAATAGACCAATATTGCTTAATGTCCCACAGTGAGATCCCACAAAAAGCTTCCTTCGCTGACGTCTAAAGAGAAGCCAAAAATTACCACTCTATCTCATAAAACTGATCTAGATATAGATTGGTTCCTAAAGATCCTGGAGCTCCTCTTTGTCCAGATGTATCACATATCAATGAAAACCCTACAATTAGAAATTAAAGCCATATCCTATCTTCCCCGAAGCATCTAATAAGCATCTGAAGGAAAGAGATTACAGAAACAATGCTCACCCAAGCTTCTCTAGCTACTTTCATCTCCTTTTCTCCATCCCTAGCTTCACGACCTTTCTGGTTGCGTTGCCATCTCCATCACCACCATTTGTGGAGTTCTCTAAAATACACATGCTCTGCAAAGCATTAACTATTTCTGCTCATTTGTTAAATCTCATGATTTTTTGATGTATGGCCCTAAATTAAAATTAAACATGTCCTCATTTGCAAACTCAGTCTCTTTATTTTTCTTTGGACCAGGTGAAAACATGTGTGTGTGTGTGTGTGTGAGAGAGAGAGAGAGAGAGAGAGAGTACACAGGTCGGGTAAGTGGAGAAAAATAGAAGGGAGAGGGGAAAACTATGAAAATAGAGTATGTATGTTTCACACGTACACACACTGTAATGACCCGAGCCTGGACACCTGGCCCGCTACATAAGCGCCACACACTGGCCCACTGAGCACAAATAACTGAGTACTTGGCTTACCATAGGCCCATCCAAAAGTCCATGGATGTTATTGGTGCTCAATGGTAGTATGGTGGAAGCTTATGTATTACAACCAAAGCCCACACATTTCCGATGTAGGATGGGGATATCACAATCCCCCCTCTCAACCATCCCTGGCAAGGCCCGAACAATACCCAGATCATACCCACGGGCGAGCTCGCAAGCCTTACGGCCGGGGTTCTGCTCTGATACCATTTGTAACGACCCGAGCCCGGAGACTGGTCCGCTACATAAGCACCACGCACTGGCCCACTGAGCACATCTCATTTGGGTTAACCACAGCCCATTACAAACCTCCAAAAGTCCAATGGATGATTTGATGTTCAATGGTAGTTTGTGGGACTTTTTAAGTATCACTCAAAAAAATATAAATAAAAGAAATTAATTCAACTTCTATTAGTAAAGTTCTAACAATATTCGGAGTGTGGCAAAACAGAATGCTTGAATCAGAGTTCAGTGGCAAAATGCTGTGGAAAATAGTACATTTAGAAGTGGAGCTTCTGCAGTAATCCAGCTATTTAGTTTAGGTCATTTGCATCTCAACTCCTACTGCATGGTTTAGATGTTACTTTAAGTTTGTAGCTGGCCAGATATTTAGTTTACCAGAGAGTATGCCCTGAAATGTTCTCTACCCTGAACAGAAAACAAATCTTTATAGTGTGTGCTATAAATGTTCCCTCCACTCCTACAAAAGCGTCCATATTGATTAAATTCACAGATTAAGGAGAGTCATTTCACTTTGTCACAAAATGACGTGTTAAAATTCTATTGGTTTTTTTTATTAGTGTGCCGGGTCCACAATCGATGCAACCAATAAAATATCGCCACCTCACTTTGTAATCAATCATTTTGTGAACTTCTTTTGTGCCCCTAGCATTGCCCATAGAAAGATAGTTTGTAATGATGTGAATAGTGGTATTATCGAAGTATGAACTAAATCAAATGGAAAAAATAGTAAAAGCATGGGTTTTGTTAGGCAAGTAGACACGTACTTTGGAAAATCCCAAAAAGAAATAATGGTTTAATTTTCAAGAACTTAGGGTCAGTTTATTGACATAATATGGTCAATTTTCATTTTCACTATTTTGGATTGAATGACATTTTAACCTTTGGTGCTTATGAATTGCAGGTTGAAGCTTTGGCTTTTCCTGGCTTATGTTGTGTCCTTCGTCTCCTTGGCAGCTTCAGTAGGCCTGTTAATTCAGGATGCACTTATACCATCAGGCCCTTCAGCATGGACAGGAACTGCTGGTGTTTTGCAGTGTGTGTTTGTGCTGATCAGGTAATTATTATTTTGGCTCTCATATGTTCATATTGGATTCCCCTTATGATATTGGTTTTATAGAAATACAATCTAACAAAATAGTCCACGTACCTAAATTTAGAATTTAATCGTCCCTCAACTCAAATTTGACGCAATTGGTCTCTCCGTCCAATTCCGTTAAATTTGAGTTGTTAAATCATGTCACATGCAACTCAATTGATACTTAGCACGGTTAAGTGACAATAAAAATTATATAGTGACTGATTGGGTAAAACTTGTTTTTAGGTGTCAAATGTTGACCCTAATTACTCTGTATTTATATCTCTTTTCTTGTGACATTAAACATGATTCTATTATATGAACTCAAGAGTAAATCCAACAAGAATTGAGGTTTGTTGCTGTGAAGTTAGGGCAACCATGGTGACTACTTGAATTGATCACAACCCAGACATGAGTTTGAGTTTTGGAGACTCTATATGTTACTTATCGTGTGTATAGACTTGCAAAACGATTTCCACAACTTCAAAGTCTTTTGCTCGAGTTGTGATCCGTCTATGAGGTCTCCATGTGTGCTCTAACTAACACCACATGGGCATTAAACCTCATTTCTTGTGTTGAGTTTATTTTGACTTCATATAATAATACAAATATAATAGAACCATGTTCAATGTTACAAGGGAACAAATATAAACACATAGCAATTGGGACCGACATTTGAACCTAAATTAGCTTTTAAACAATTCGTTGCTGCACTATTTTTATTGTAATGACCATTTTACCCCTGCTAGAGATGAATTATATTGCACGTGACATGATTTGACGGCTCAAATCTAACGGAACTGGATGGAGGGACCAATTGCATGCATTTAAATTGAGTAGTGGTTTATTCTTAATTTTTTCTAGAGGGACGAATCGCATAAAATGCATATAGTAGAGGGACTATTTGGATAGTTTGTCCTTTATAGAATGAGCAAATTTTTAATTGTCTTGTTTTCTCTTTGGCACTCAAGAATTAGAAACCAATCAATCCTACACATAAAATCAAATGAGTGGATACTTCCTGAATAAATGGCGTTATTGTTGGAAAAACTGTTGTTCAAGGTTACGGAAACTTGTTATTTTTTTTTTGATGGATCAAAATTTTATAACTAGTACCTTTTCCGTCCCACTTAAAGATGTGTGTATTCCTTTTGGGGCCGTCTCATTAGAAGAGTAGTTTTCCTTTTTGGGATGTGTACTTTTTCAGTCATGTCCTTACTTCGCTTCCATCTAGTTTGAATACAAAGATCGCCTACTTGTTTAAATTCAAATGTTTACAGAAGCAATTTAGAAAATTAATCAATTTGTAACCACTTTCCTTAATTTACGTGTTTGGTCCTATTCAAGTGGGACAAACGGAGTAAGTACTCTCTCCGTCTCAGCTCACTTGAGACCTTCCCAAAATAGCCAACTTTTAATAATTTTATATTGAATCTACTACACCACTCATTCTCTCTCTTCATTTTCCTCCACACATTTTCTTTATTTTATTATTTTTCCTTAGTTATTGTGCACACTTCTTAGGTCTCAAGTGAGGTGGGACAAAGGGAGCATATTATAAAGTGCCATTGACAAAACATAAAATTGAAAATTTGTGATATTAAGCAGGGAGAGTGAAATTTATAGTATATTTTCTTGTTTATACCGTTGAAAATGAAGGATGCTTAAAAATTTACACCTAGTTTATTATGTTTGCTTGCAGTGGCTTGGTTTATTGGACATCTCATTCGGAGTAAGCTGCAAGGTTATGTAAATTGGAAAGAGCTGAGATCCAAGCAAATTCAACTGAGTTGTTCATATGCTTGTATCATTTTACTTTTATCAGTTAATTGAACAACTTGTATATGCTGCTAGTATGATGAAACCTTTATCAAATTATCGTGTCGTTATACGTTAATCTTGATGAATTTGATTCCTTTGTTAAATGACTAATTCCAGGTTTCAAGTGTCCAGTTCAAGCTAATGCGGGTGATTATGGTGATCTTAAATATCCCTCCAAATAATTCTTTATTATATTTTTTTTATCTCAAATTTCATCTTATATCAAAACTAACATTAACGCGGTTAACAAGCATATATACAACCTTTTACTATTAAAAATAGTCAACCTTTTCAATGTGTATTTTAAAATATACTATTTCTTTGCGGAGGGAGCAACATTTCTTGCCATTTAGCCATAATACTCTATTAAACATCTACAATTAATCACTAATGTTCAAACATCTATAAAAAGTGGACGTTTATTTAATAACAATCAATAACTGCGAACTAGAATTTCATGAGCACTTGATGCAGCTTGCTCGGAACGAGAGCAGAAATACAAGTAAAAGAGTCTAAAACATCGACTTTACAACTCCAGCAGCCTTGGCAATACTCTAATTCTCGTATACAGCCTACAATAAACAGCAGCAGTTAAAAAAATGTCCAGTAAAATGACAACAAAGTCGGCCAATTAAGTGTTAGAATATATACACTCGACTTTACAAAGCCCGCAGCTTAACCAATACTTTCTAATTCTCTCGTATAAGATAACAAGAAGAAGCTGACCACCTTTCGCCTTCTCCACAACAACAAACCGAGAAGGGAAAATTTCTACCGCTAAGACAAAGGCATTTTTCAAGCTCTACTTTGACATACATGAAATTGAACATACCTATTTTCACTGTACAACTACAATAGATATACAACAATAACAACTACCAAGATCTCATCGCGTTGAAATGGGCACGGATATTGAAGGTTCTTGGGCTATAGCAATTTTAAAACCATCATATCAAAGATTGTGTTATCCATCGTGTTCTGCTGAATTTTCTTGTGAAGATGGACCCACAACAACTTCCTTCTCATTTGAGAGGCGGTCTATTGGAACATAAACAAATCCTTTGGGCAATCGCTGATTCCTCATACAAGCCTGATCTGACGTCATCACTACTTCCTTTTTAAATGTTTCAGTATGCTGTTCTTTTGAAAAGAAAAAATGAATTTAGAAATTTCCTAATTTTTAATGAAAGAAAAATACTCCCTCCGTCCCAAATTGATAGTCCCATTTGGCTTTTCAAACATTTATGGTTACATTGTAAGTTTTGGAAATCCCTTGATTTTGAAGCCTTAATTTCGGAAATGGGACTAACTTTCTAGGACAAGCAAAAAAGGGATATGAAACTATTATTATGGGACGGAGGGAGTAAATCAAATTTCAAGAGAAGAGCTGACTGAGAGAACAGTTTACCTTTCTATATTTTGAAAGTTTTTCGCCATCATCCGAGGTACTCTGTGATGCTGCTGCAGATGAGGGCGGCCTGCGAGGTATTTGCTTCCCGGAAAATGATGACCTCAACGGAGGTTTTTGAACAAAAAGTTGTGAAGTGGAGCTGTCATCTGTCTTTTGATCAACGTCCATTGACATGGGAAATCTTATCCGCCGCTTACCAGCAACTGTGCTATCTACTGTTACATCGTCTGATCGTTGGACGGCTTCGCTACCTGACTTGTAACCATCTGTATAACCTTTGAGGGAGGTCGTATCTGATTCTGAGCTAACATCGGGTGGCAAGAATGGACCAACAACTCTGGAAGATGATGAGACTATAAAATCTTTATTTGAACGAAGCGTATCTTGCGAGCAAAGAACCAACTCACGCTGCACCATTTAAAATGCAATGTATGAAGGATGGCCACAGCTTTTGCAGGAATGCAGTAATGATAACAGCATAACATAGGCAGTAAGACAACATAAGCAGAGAGGGGTGATAAGCTAAAGCAGCAGTATTAACTTTTCCATTCATTTTCGAGCAGATAAGATGGAAACTCCCACCAAATAACTGAAAGTATGGAATACTCCCTCTGTCCCAAAATGATCTTCCCATTTCCCATTTCTCACTGTCCCATAAATTTCTTCCCGTTTCTACGATTTGGGCTTAAAAGTGCATAAACAAAACAAGGGTAAGCGTTCATATTCTTAAAAAGTTTGAATAGTCAAATGGGAAGATCATTTTGGGACGGAGGGAGTATATGACAAGATAGGCTGCCAGCTGCCCACCCTCAAAAGGAAATGAGATAAATCCAGAATGGCGGAAAAGTGACTGATGCATCTTTCTATCGTACAGACTAACAACATCTCATATACTCTGAAAACTTGGTATTTTTTTCAAATATATGGATCCCGGCTCTTGACTAGAAGACTAGTTGGTACGAATTCGACATCTTCACAGACCTGTAATCTTGGGCGAGTTACCCAGAACCCACCTCGTGCTTGACCCAAAAAAATGCTAACCAACTCGGCAGCTGTACTGAGTTCGTCAAATCAATCTAGTCAGGTCGGGTCCCCTCCCAACTCGATGCAAGTACTCATTTGTTGGCTCGTTTTAAAGTCGCCTGTGACCCGATATACATATTAAAGAGCTCTTCAAATCTAGGGGAATTGCCTAAATTAATTTCAAGTTCTTGGGCTTTTAAGATTTCAAAAGCTAGAGAGCACCGAAGAATATTGGATAGAGATGACAGAAAACTAAATGGGTGAATATTGGGTCTTCTGTTTAAGAGGCGAAAAAGAAGATGAAGATGGAGAAAGGGACGAGAAAGGGAGAGAGGAGAGGTGGCGGCACCAATAGTTCATTAGAATTTAGTTTTAAAGAGGATTAATGTTTCTGGGTAGTGGGACACTAAAAACCAACCAATAAAGGCCAGGAGAAAAATGAAGATGAAGGGAACAAACACAAGACTACCCAAGAGACCCGTGTTTAGATACAAATGAACATATACACATCACATAACCATCTGTGGAAATATTTTTGTTGCGTTTATGAGATGAACATGGATGACAGGAAGACAAACCAGAACCCCCTAAACCACTATCGAGAATCAGGAGCCTTAAAATCTCATTTGCGAAGAATATCAAGAAGGGTAAGGACCCTCAAACTGCACATCGTTTAAAATGCAACAGAAATGAAAACTCTATGAAGGATCTAATTAATTCGAGACATTTGCTTTTGCCTAAATGATGGATGGGGTGATTGGCTATCAACCCAGCTTAGCAAATAAGGAACAATAAGCGCGCTGGGATAAAACTCAGTGTGAACACATGGATGAGAAAATAGAAGATCCATGTTTTATAAATAGATAAAATAATACTCCATACAATTAAGATGCTTGAAAGCAAGGGTCAAACTTTGCTGATAGGAAAGGAGAATGCGCTTTTCTACATTCAAAGGAACCCTTTTGCTTTTTAAAAGATGCCAAAATGAACTGTAAAAAGAGATCGTCAACATAGACGATGCTCGAGAGACAGGTTATCTTATACCAGGCCTTAGATGAAGATAATCAAAGGCTAACAACAGCAATAGACAAAGACAAAGACAAAGACAAAGACAATGAATAAGAAAGTTAAATCTCGACAAAACACATAATAGAGTATGCATCGGGCAGGGAAGACCGAAACGGACAACGACGGATACAATCAAGAAATATTTAACACCGTGCATTTTAACAGACAACACTAGATAGAGATTAAAAAAAAAAACTCAGCTGAGTTAGAGTAAAGCTACACAATTACACAGTTGAGTACAATTACAGAAAAGCCCCCTGCCAATTTCCTACCAATGCCACTTCTCATAGATCTAGATAAATGGGTAATATGACAGATTTTAAAAAGTGCCAAGCTCTCCACAACTCCAACCACCCTGAAGTCTTAATGCACAGAACAAAAATAGAGGAAAAGAGATACAAACTAAACCTAAGAGCTCTCAAATTTTACACCTATGAGACTGATGCACACCGCTAACAACATTCAACTACTTGATGGAGAATAATACGAAACATAGACTGAGAAGTCTAATCCATCAAGCAAGCAGAGAGAAAGAAAAAGTCTACAAGAGTTGGATAATAGAAGTTAGTAAGGCCATCTCCAATGCAATGGTACTAAGCCATGGGTATCAAAGTCAAATTTTGGTACCTTTGGATTACTATTTAATATTTATAGGGTATCAAATTACAATTTCCAATCGTAGGTATCAAAAATCAAATTTTGATACCTATGTTAAAGACACTAATCTCCAATAGTAGCAGGTATCAAATTAATAACTAAAATTATTATTTTTACTTTATTAATTTTCTTTCACATTTAAAATATTATTAACAATTAAATATGAATAATAATTGAATTGAAAGTAAATTTTGGCACCTATGTTATGGTACTAATATCTCAAATTATTATGTTAAAGACACTATTGTTAATTAATATTTTTCGTAGTTTTTTTTTTAAATATTAGGTCATCTCCCATGGTAGGTACCAAAACCAAATTTTGGAACCCATGTTATGGTACTAATATCTCAGTTGGTGAAATGAGCAAGTATCAAATTTTTGGTGTGGTGCTAAGCAAGGTAGCAAATGATATAGGTATAAAAATTTGGTTTTGGTACCTACCATTGGAGTTGCCCTAAAGAGCCAATGTTTCTAGAAACACCTCCGTTGTACACAAACAAATCAGTAAAAGAATGAAAATAGCAGTGTCTTAAAGCAGCAATTTGTCCAAATTTTTAACTGAAGACACCAGTTTAGTATCTAAACTAAAATAAAATATAACTGTTGCGAGCTACATTGGAAATCCGTGAAAAACTAAAGAATCAAACATAACTTTGCCCAATGAGTAAGGAATAACAACTAGAGAAACATAGAATGTAAGAAATGTGTCAAGTGAGAAAGAAAAGGGAGAACAAACAAGGTCGAAGAAAAAAAGACAAAACATGTAGAAAAATAAATAAATGAGAAGCACTCCATTAACAACGCCGTAAAAGACTACCTTCAATTTTTCTCGTTTGATGATTCTCTCACAGATAAGGCGTAACCTCTCCAATTCAACCTGCAAAATAGGTATCATGCAATGCTATTACGGGAAGCTCATAATTATAATAAGAAAGCAATGGTAAAGTAACCAGTAGTCTTTCAACTATCATGTTTATTTTGCATTTATAAATATGTCCACTACATGCACAATTCTGGTGCATCAAGATCTGAAAGAATCATTAGTAGAACATTAACTGAGAGTCTCCAATCTATCATAAAACACACAGAATCTTAATAAGATAAAAGGAGAAAAGTGGGGTGCGCCCACCATGGTAAGTTTTATTTCTTCAGGTCCATTTTAGAGGCTTTGAGAGTAAGTGAAGGGTAAGCGATAAGTTTGCCGGATTGTGATGTCTCTGCAATTTTTTGGTATCCTTGGATGGAGAGAAAAGTGAGGATTTCTTTACATTATTACTAACGGTGACTTTCGAGGTAGTTCAATATAAGATCTGAAGAGGGATTCTTCGGTTGTTCTTTTAAAGTTGATGGACTCTGTATTCAGTCGCTTTTCTAATTTAATTTATTTTCCCACAAAATATAAATACACAGATTGCATTCAAACTCAATGAACTAGGCATGGTAAACATGCAATTACCAGGCTGCCAACATAAGAGTAACAGATATGCAAAATGGCTAGGACATAGTGAACCAGCTATGGTATATTAAATCACCAGGCAGTCAAACACAGCGAGTATACGTGCACACAGAAACATGCTTGGACAAGGATTTTCTCTTTCAGATGGGCTGAACACAGATATTTACAGACTTGTTCCCACGTGAGGTCAAACTTCATTCATTAATAGGAAAAAATCTTCCCACTTGAGCAAGGGTATCCCCATACAATGCTTACACGAGTCCCGCCCATTGTTTATTATGTTTTTGGTCCCAGTCTCAGATTCATTGAACATGACTCTCAAATCAAACAACACAAGTCAACGCACTCAAACTCAGACAATCAGCCAGCTAACAAATAAGTTTGTAACTCCTGTTCATCCATAGAACAACCCTGCACCTGGGGTTTGTTCATCTGACTAACTAGATATAATCAACTAATTGTTATTGAAGAGAGTATTTCATTTGAACAGAGGCTGGGGTATCAACAATCAAATATCATGTTCACCACAATACTTGATCGAAATTGCATATTATAGTATGCACATGCAGATTGTTAAAATGTAAAGAGAATTTGATAGATATCATTCTCACTCACCCGAACTTTCTTAAGACTGTTCATCTCTTCATTTCCATGCTTTTGTGTTTCAGTCTGCATGGATATTTGATGATAATATAAGAACAAAGATAATACATTAATGAGAAGAATATAAATACTTAGCTCAAAAAAAGTAATCAAATTTAACCTTTGCCCTCTCTACCAAGCTATGCTTTTCACAATAAGCCTTATGTTGCAACTTGCCACCAGTAGTCCTCACATTCATGTAAAAGCCAGCACTTTTAGCACAAGCAGGATGAAATGTGCTCTGGCAGTGCCCATAGTTACACTGTCAAGAATGAGAACAAAAGTTCAGCCAGAAGATAGTTCATTCCACAAAATAGAAGAACAAATTAATAAACACAGCACAAGTTCACCTTTACGCAAACACCCTGTTTCCGACTGCAAATGAGACAAAGGTCACTTCCCTTGGTAATTGTCTCCTGGCAATTAATAAGTAAGAAATTATTATAAAACTTATAATATTTAGAAAACTAGTAGATCCATTTTCCAAGATGCATGCTTCGCGCGAAAAGTAGCAAAATCTTCTACTTATGGTAGGTGTCAAAGAAACCGATCAAAAACTTAGTTAACACATCAAATTAAACAAGTAAAGAAACACATACCACGCCTTCAATAGGGTTCACTTGGCCCCTTCTGAATGTTGACTCTAGTACCCACTACATCACCATAAAGAGGAGTTACTAATTAAACGATTAAAGAGGGGAGAAGAGAAATGAGAGAAATGGACCAATTGTCAACATATGCGTAGGCAATGGGGGAGGTGAAAACTCACTTCAGCACAGAAGGCATGCACCCATTGGCCATCAGTTGACTTTCTAAAAGCACCTGCAGCGCCACCACACAAGCAACATTCCGGCAAAAGAGAAGGATTATCCCCGGAATTGAGAGTTGACGCCCCCATGTTCCTAGATGAAGAGGGATCCTCACACAATTCACAATACCAAGGACCTGTGGACTCTTTAACACTGCGATAGCAATCCAAGTGAACAGTAACCTGTCAGCACCAAAATTGAAGTCAGATCTCGACAGGATATGTCAATCATCAATACTATTTGTCTCAAAAGCATAAAAACTAAACCTTGCAGCTTGAACAGACTAAAACTGGGTTCAAAATTGTTTCCGCTCGTCTGCAGATGTCACAAGTTCTGGAATGTTCTTTGGGGAATTCAAGCATTGATTGCAAGGAATCAGAGTTCCTTTCTGATGTGACCCGTGCTACAGCCAACCTTGGAAGTGTTTCCTTTGCTCGAGGCACCTGCTGAGCGTAATGCCCACCCCTTCCACCAAGAGGGTTCACTTTCAACATATTCTGCAAAAGCATGAAAAGGAGAATAATAGCTAAAACTATGAAATTCATTGAAATTATTCATAGGAATCGTCAGGAGAATGATCAACAAGCAGTGAACATACAGCTTCTTGAGCAGAAGGATCGTCAAGTGCATCTTTCCTAAACGATGAAATCCTGGAAGACGCTGCAGCAGCAGCAGTAGCAGCAGCTAGCACAGCCTGGGCTTCCTTGTGCCGCCTCTCCTTTCTTCCCTGCTTTTTAGCTTCTCTAAGCTCACAAAGGTACTGGTTGACTAGTACAGCATCCCAGTTTTTCTCTCTTAGAACATCAATTTCATGTGGTAGACTCTTTATAACCTTTCGAATCAAATCATCTGCATGAACAAAGCAACAAAACGCAAGACAAACTTCAAGCTGGGTCTCAACGACGGCGAGTAAAGCAAACGTAACACCAACAGAATGGACAAGAAAAAGAAAGAGAGAGAGAGAGAGAAAAGAGACCACTAAAGCGCCTTCTTGCAACAGCGTTGCACAGCAGTCTGTGCTGATAATAAACAAGTTCTCCTTCCACTTCATCCCCTGGAGACAGGTCTAATATGCTCATGTTCTTAGCTTTAACCAAATGCTCTGGATTAACATTCGAAAGAAACTCAGGAGTTAATCTTTGACTTTGCTGGTTGCAACAAATGTCAGAGCTGGAAGATGCCTCCAATGTACATACTTCTCCATCCCTCAAACCTGCCAATCAAAGTAAGTAATGAAATGACGGGACCAAGTACTGGAAAAGACAGAATCAACCAAGACTTTACCATCATCATCAGGAGTTCTGGAACCAGAAAAGGCCCGATTCTCCATTTCCAGTACTTCGTTGCGAACAAGAGGGTGGATGTAAGAGCCAGATAAAGATTCACATGCACTGCAGGATGTAAATTTAGACATTAATATCAGTTTATACAGATGTACAAAAGAATTATAATTTACTTGGCACAGAAAGACCCCCTCAACCGCTTCAAAACAAGTATTTTCTTTAAAAAATTAGTAGGAACAAGAAACCACTTTGCAAATCTTACATGGCACTAGGACATTGATCCATGGCAGATGAACAAGCAGGGTTTCCCAAATTGGAGTTCACCATAGTACTCCAATCATAGATGACAGCAACATCAGCTTGACCAGTGTCAGAGGGGCTGTTATTCATGGGTTTGGCAGGATCATCTGTGCAAAGACATAGCAAACTTTTAAGAGAAAGTGTAAAATTCAATAAGAATGTAATATTCAACTAGTTGCGATACCTAGGAGTTACAGAGCATCCACCTAACGCTAAACCAGAGGCAATTTTCTGTCTAGTGACACCTCCAGCTTTGATCGCCACTGGCAACCATTTTATTTTCAGTCAGTTACTTGGAACTGAATCACTTCCTTTTTTCCAAGTTTCTTAAGCTTTCGGGGTCTTATATGGCAGAGAATAAACAAACAACCCCCTTTGCTTTCTCACTTATGCTGGCATTCCTCAGCAATAATTGTCAAATAAGTGACTGACATGGTTTTACCCGCATGCGACCAATAAAGTAGAGGTGAACACATTCTTTATGGATCATAGAGAATAATTTTCATGCTTAGAGTTTCACATTTTGAGATCTATACACGGCAATGTTCTAAAAGACGCTCGCCTAGGCCCCGCCTAAGCACTAGGCGTTCATTAAACGCCTAAGTCTCACCCAAAATATTATAATTGTGTCTGAATTCTCGGCCCCGCCTAGGCCCCGTCTAAGCTCGCCTAGGCGCTAGGCCCAGCTGTGGCGCTTAGCGACCGTCTAGCGGTTTTTAGAAGATTGAGACATGGTATAACTCAGAAAAAGAAAGAAAAATCTGCTTTCCACCTTAATAGCGAAACATCTACTACACGACACAATATAACTGCAATGTAACTGATCTCATACTGTTACAAAAAAGAAAATTAGAAAACAGTCTCCTTATAACTTCAAACGATTTTCCTTTAATACCCCTCAAGGATATGTTTACAAACGCAAACCAATGAGAGCAAATTTTAGTTTTTCCTATTTCACAATTCGAAATGGGAATTTTAGGGACATTTTGAAACTTAAGAAAAATCTAAAGAGGGCACTTTGGAATACCCCAAAATGAAATATGGAACACTTATCTTAGGGGTTAGGACAGAGGAGTAATAAAACAATCAATAGATGTAATAAACCACAGGACCCTCTTAATTGATCATTATCAGGCCATCTGTCTGACGACTCTAATCTAGAAAATTATGTTCAGAAACTCAAGGACTTCCAAAAGGTGACATGAAGGGGTTAATATTCCTTAAGCTTGTAATAGAGAAAAAATTTGTTCGTTTTTAAAAGTTGTATTAGTTAACAGCTAAGAATCTTGCAACATAGATATTGGGGTTTTAAGGCAAACGCCATCAAATTATCCTTTACATGATTCAGGCTCATATCCATGTAACATGCAAGTCGTTATAGTAATAAGGGTAAATGTGCAATGTGACAGAGAGGGACAACATAATCCCTAAAACACACCTTCACATACAGGAGAACTCCTCGGTGAAGAATCCGGAACCCCAAAAGACTCAACCGAGACCTGCACAAACAGCAATAGCATTAGAAATATTCAATATCTTGATCAAACATTTGGAAGTCTTTCTACATATTGGGTTGACCATTACGTACTCTAAAAGCAAAAATAATAGTGTTGTGGCAAGAGCCTTACTAGTTATAAGCTACTTCATTGAAAAGGGTGGCTTGGGAATAACTAAAGATACAGCAACTCGGCCGAACCTAATAGATTCACATTGTACTCAACACAGCAATTGCCTCAAAGACACGACAGCTAAAGGCAATCACCATATACAAAGGGAGGTTATGATTCCAGCAAGTATTAGAAGTTTAACATTCATGATTACTAGAGATCTAAGGATCATGGCAGGACACAGAATCAAAGGACCAGTAGAAGAAGAATACATAAAATACAGCACACGGTACAAACAACAGTAGCCACGACGCATCTTTGTTTTACTGTTGGGCACCTCCATTGAACATCTTACAGATCTTACTTATTAAACATCAAGGTGCGCAGATCAGTTAAGGAGAACTAAACTAGAATGCAAAACCGATTATGACTTTTGAACTGACAGAAAGGAAACACATCTAACCAAAACATTAACAAGACAACCCACTGTTTCAGAGGATTACACAAAATACTGGGTTCATAAAGAAACAACTGCCTACAGTCAAAACAACCCGTTGTTAGTAAAACAACGAGTCAAGGCAAATCAAGGAACTAAAGCAGTCAAGTATTGCATAACACAAGTAGACTTCCACTTGCATATAAAACAACAAGAAAACATTTCTCGCATATGCTTTATCTTTTACAAAGTAAACAGCTGGTTAACTCTAGAACTCATCTTTTTAGAGGCGATTATAGAAGTTTTTAACCATATGCTTTAACTGATTATAGTAAACAGTATTGACAATGCTATAACCTTCTCCTCAGCAACAGGGTGAGACTCGCTACTTTGAATATCTGAATTTTCTTCACGAGAATGGCCCTCTCTGACAGCATCCATAACAACTCCATCATCGCCAGGACTTCTCTTAGATGAACAAATAATTTTGTTATCCTTCAAAGTCTTAATGTTGCTTTTAGTTCTCCGTCGAGGTGGTAGTGACTTAACAAAAAGGGCATCAGTGACATCAGGTTCTGATGCCGGAATAGCATCCTTTGTATTCCCAACCCCTATCTCGGACTTTGACAAAATTGTGGACTTAAATTTGACTTTCAGGTTTTTCTGTAAAACTGGCATATGATCATGATCTCTAAGCCAGTTGACAATCTTGCAGTGCAGGCCAGGAACCATACGACCATCCTGCATAACGAAGAGGGAATTATACCAGAGCACATTGTTAGGAAAATGGACGGCAGCTCTGTACCAGATATAGCTGCATATTGGGTTCAGACTTCAGACACTTAAAAACGGGTAGCAAAGCATATAAACATAGCATTACAGCAAAATTTGAGGCCAGCGTATCAGCGGTAACACCAATCTCTGAGGCCACTTCTTTCGCGTCAACCTTCCTTTGATCAATTAGCTACAAATTCAGCATATATAGAACAAAATTATTATGCATGAATGAACAACTTACACAAGGTTAAAATTAAGTAAACCCTTACGAACATGTTTCAGGCTACCTGCTTCAGAAAGCGTGTAAGATTTCTAGCCTCTTGCATATTATCTTCAGCACCATTCTTTTTCTTCGCATTTTTATTCATAGACTGCTGGTTTTCATCAGATTGTAGCCCACCTTTGGAGTCGGAAATGGTATCCAATTCTCCAGCTACGCATGATGCGGTGTCACCCAATTTGCCTGACTTTGTCTCTGGTGTTCCCACATGGATGGCCGGTTTATCTCCATTTCGCCGGCCAATCTTTAACTTATGAGGTTTTTTGACAGTGGCTTCATTCGGCTGGTGATTGATAACAGAGCTACCAGAACCAACTGGCACAGACAGATCTCCCAACTGTTGGATGCTGTTGCTATTTGAGACCTCTGAATGCTTGGTGCAAAAAGCACGCAACTCAACCTAAAAGCATTCCAATTGAGAAAGATATTATTTAGATCAGTTGGACTGACTAGAAAAATAACAAAATCCAAAGTCAAAACAGCATTTAACAGCAGAAGCGGAGACGTTTATAAACAACAGTCGATGAAAAATTTGTCTGAATATAGAACACGAATACATGCAACTTACATCATCACATCCAAGTTTCCCCCATATTTCCATTCTGTGCCTTGCCTCTCTCGCACATATAGGATGGAAAGAAGTTCGGCAAGCTCCTAAAAGGAACCAAAACAAAAAGCACGTTAGCTGTGATTAGACAAAATGTAGAGTCATGAGAATCACAGGGAAAACATACATCAAGAAGCAAAGGTAAAAGATACTTAAACAGGAGCAATGACAAAGCAAAAGAATAAAGAGGCCAAATTGATGAGGGGTGAAACAGGTTGAAACAAACTGACAACTGAGCGGAAGCTTCGAACCTATTCACTGGGAACGACAAGAGATCAATGCTAACTATATAATATACAGCTTCTTGCGGCTTAAGTTGATCTCAATAACAAATACTCCCTCCATCCCATAACATTGTGCACAAAATGGGATGTGCACGGGAATTAAGGGGAGAATAATCGTGGGTAGTTGTGAGTGTAAAAGTAAAGTAGGAGAGAGTAAGTGGGGTTGGGAATAGTAGTGGATAGATGTTGTGAGTATGTCAAGTGGGTCCCATTGAATAAAGAAATACTCCCTCGTCCCACCTCACTTGACACCCAAGAGGTGGGCACAATAACTAAGAAAAAAAAGTATAAAATAAGGCAAATGTGTGGTAGAAAATGAAGAGAGATAATGAGAGGGGTAAATAGTAGTGTTGGTTGAATAATTGAGTGGTGGAAAATAAAGAGAGAATAAGTGGTGGGGTAAAGTGAATATTAAATTTTAAAAAGTAGGCTATTTTGGGGAGTGTCAAATGAGTTGGGACGGATCAAAATGGAAATAAGTGTCAAGTGAGCTGGGACGGAGGGAGTATATAAAATTTCCATTTAAGGAAAGTGTGACTTATCAATGGGATTCCCAAACTGGAAGTTTGCGCACATTGTTATGAGACAGAAGGAGTACGAATTAGTGGAGGCGACAAAATCTAATAAAAAGAAACGGCACCGCTCAATGCAAGCTTTCCTTAAATAGAGCGTCGCGCTTTCCCATGAAATAGAGAAACTTCAACATTCCACACCCAAAAATACATCAAAACCAACCTAGAAAAGGAGGAACAGGCTATCTTCACCCAAAAATAAGGGCGGAAATAGTTATAAGAAGAGGAATCTCCCTCAATATAAGTCGGAATTTGAGAACAAATATCTATTTTACTTCATACATATTAGGACTCGATAAAAAACAAAATAATAAAGTGGCTACAATATGCTTTTACTTGGTAACTACAATGAATTTTCGCCAGAACAGGGCGCTGAATAAGAAAGCAAAGAGCCAACCAACTACAAAGGAATAGGAAAAAGGCTTTTTTTCATCTATATAGAAAATTCCTGGCAAGATTGCTTATAGCATAATACCATTTTCATTTAACTCCAAGTTAGGCACAACAGAGAACAAATTTGCATTCTAAAATCAATTTGAAGCTGAACATCTTTCAAAAATGCAAATTATAATCTACCCGGCACAACAAAAGTCCAACAAGTGTAAATTCCATGATGCGACCTACATCCCGCAGAAAAATGATTCTAATTTGCAACAACTTTCTATGGAAGAAAAGAAGATTGCACTGACTGAAGAAATCATGATCAGGCGGACACGAAATCCAATGGGAAAAAGGAGAAAAAGAAGACAAGATGACACAACCAAAAAAAAAAAGCGACAAAGTGAAAAAAGATAGCATTAAACTCATATAGCAAATTCCAGACCATCACACCTTGGAAAGAACCATTAGAAAACCCAGAGGAAAATAAGAAATACCACCCTAAGGTATATATCAGCAAGGCTTTAATAAGTTTTCAAAGACAAACTAAAAAGATTAGTCAGGTATAATGAAGACACACTAAGCTTCTTAGGCACTAAAAGTAGCACCAAACAGACTTATAAACCTGCACAATAGCAGAAAATATCCTGCAACCAATGCCTAAGTAAGATTCAGAACAGAAATAAAATATATCTTGGGTGATTTGGATCAAAAAGGGATATTAGAACAATCATTTTAATTGTCAAAACTACTTCAAAAGATTTATATAAGAACATAATGCATCCTTATTATACTAAACACATGTAACTTCAGAAAGGCTTCCAGTTGAGTGAACTTGAAATCCCTCATAAAAGAAGATAATGATTGGGATGATATCAGAAAAGAATGTATGACACATCCATAACCTAAGGCAAATAGTGAAGGCTATCAAGCGCATATGCATTGTAAAGGCTACCGTCATGAGGTAGTATCAGAAGAACTTGTCAGTTAGAAATCAATGTTAAAGACTCTTAGAAGTAAGAAACTGATTGTATTCAAAGGAAAATATCAATTAATCAAGTGGTTCCTCGTACCTGCATTTACCTCATTACCACTCCATCTATATGAACTTACCACTCCATCTATATGAACGTACCACACACAACCACTGGAAAACATGAGGTACGAATGTAAAGTGCAACACAGATACAAAGTTATTTGTTATGTTTTAATGATATAAAGAATGGTTAAAATGGTACTAGAGTTAAAGAGGAGAATATCAGAGGGGCTTATCCAAGCAAGAATGTACAAAAACATTCCCTATAATTGATAACGAAAGACCAAACCCACTTGATATTCAACAACAAGACCCCTCGATCAATTCCTCGGCAGACGCGTAAAAAGTGGCCAAAGTTACCTCACTTTCCCATTAAAGCAACCTTGACAAACATTGGTCTCTAAATGGAATCACCCCCTATCCAGAACAACCACAAAACATTGAACACAATCGCATAGTACTACAGCAGTAGTAGACTCCTAATTGAGAGGTAAAGTGAACTAGATACCAAAAGTTAGGTAAAAGGTAATAGGTGGATGGATCTGTCTGTCCATCCGGACCCAAAAGTTCTAGTTAAAATGATCGCTAAATGGTTATTCCCTTGAGTCACTTATCATCGATTCAGTAACAAATATTCTACAATGGTCTGCTACCAATCAATCAATCCTAATTGTGTTAAACCAGACAGAAAATAGAGAATGTCGCTGAAGCAGCTCATCTTATTTTTTAACCAGTTTGCACACATGAAACAAAAAGTCATACAGGATAGTTTTAAAAATGGAAGCACCAAATTACAGGTATAAAGATAGAATGAGAAAGCTCAGGATTGTTTCCGGCATAATATTGCTGATTTTTCATGGATTTTAAGTTGCTAATGGTGTAGTTAGACCGGCCTTTCGATGATAATTACGGATTCCATACAGCAGTTGTGAAAATTGGTAGCTGCTAGAGTTCTTCCTCATATATAAATTGTAGTATCCTGTGAGAATTTTTTGCAACCATTTTCCCGGTAGCTTCATGTGACTGAAAAAGTTAAACCACCAACTCAAGCTTAATTCCTAAAAATAGCATACTCTTGTCCCCGGCGTACGAATAAAACTATGAACTCCAAATGCTAGGGAACATAAATTTGCATTAAATGTATCAATAACTATTGTGACTGCCATACGGCACAGTTCACAAATAAAAATAAACCTTGAAACTCAATAACGAGAACTTGTTGCTGCTTTATCAGTTGTATTCTTAACAAGAGCCTTCAAAACTGACATTTGTGATGCTCGGACTCTCCAAATTACCTCGCGTACCTGTGTTGACACGACATGGGTGTGGGTGTGGGTATTTAGCACTACGTTGGTGTATAATTTCGGAGGATCCGACACTCGGATTCGTAACCGTGTCAGACACTCTTACCCGAGTCCGAGCATCATAGCCTGACATAGCCATGAAATTCACCAGAAATTTCCATTCTCTAAGTGACATGAAAAATGTGCTCGATGTGTAAAGCCCAAATATTTGCAACAGAACTGAGCAAAAAATCATTGTGGGTGATAGGAACATATGAGAAGACAACTGCTCATTATTGAATTTACCTTTCACTTCATTGTAAAAAACATGTGAATGTTCATAGAATTATTGTCCATTCCTTGACTGGTGTCTGTGAAGCAAAATATGAATACCAAACAGGTGGTGTGATGAAGCTGATGAGTCCTTTTAGCAGCGAGAATCAGGTAGAACTACAGACCATGTCCTACACAGCTAGTGAATTAGGCCAAGAACCAAAAGTAGCCAAACGAAAGAAGCATATTACCTCTGTCAGCCTTAACTATTACTTACTGGTTACTGTAGAAGTCTAAGAGTTTCCTTTTCTATTTTGCAATTATATGAATCCAGACAAAGTTCTGTGTTAGTATGCTCCTATTAGTTGCTTTACTCTGGTCATATCCCTATCACTACCTAAAACTGGTTACAAGAACCCCCCCCCCCCCCAAAAAAAAAAAAAATCCCTCAGAGCAACATCAAATCATTAATGAAACTTGGAAGATCCTAAGAACTTTTCCATCCAAAGGCACATGAGCCTCAACTGAGAGAGACAAAACAATCTCAAACAAAGTATTATGTGCTCTGCTTGAGGTGAAAATCCAGATGAACTCGTATCCATAATATGCAGATGTGTGACTACAGACAGGGGTGAGACTGTGTGTGTCTATTCTGCAAACAGAACTCCAGCTTACACAACTTCTTGTTATATTTGCACTTCTGATGAACAGCATTTCCATCTCATTAGTATGAGCTCAGCGAGGACAAAGAAAAATGCTGATTCTAGAAGGGACACTGGTCTCCAAGTCCAAAAAGAAAAACAGGGGTAGAGTAAGAGGAATTGGAAGAAAACACCCCACCCGTAAGATTTTAAGAAAGGGCAATATTGTGCTACGAGAGCTCCACTATGCGTATGGCACAAGGACCGGGACCACATGGGCTTAATCTAGACCGCCTTCCTTTGCATTTAAATGTGATGGTTTGTTTCCAAGCTCAAACCATTGACCATTGAGTCACACGAGAGGAACAAAGACTATGCCGAAATCAGGGAGCCCAAAAGAAACACGAGAAACTCTCTTGGCTTTGACGTCTCTGTGACGCAAAAAAGGATAACTTAATAACACATCAAATCAAGGGTCTCATATAAATTCAAGGGACTCGAATAAGGAACCAAAAGTCCGATATTGGCATACCCGGTTCCCAACCAATCTGACATGTTCAAATTTTCTTCAAACCGCTTGAGCCAAATGGATTATAAGGAATTGTTACTCAAGGGAGCTGCTTCCTCGGCCTAAGCCATGTCTCATAAAGCTTGATTTTATAAAGACATTACATTACATGACAAAGATAGGGTGAAAAGGACAGCTTTATTCAACCAATCAATGCCCAGAACATTGACCTGAGGCCAGGCAGACTATGAAGAAGATCTCAAATGATCCATAATCCATCTCATCCATTAAAATTTACAAAAAGATTCTGAAAACCAAGAAACTCAAATGAAACGACATACCTAATAAGAGATGTAATACCTAATTAAATGTATTTCCTCTCCAAGTCGAAACAGATCCTCTAGTTACAAGAATAACTATAGGGTTCCTAAATGAAAATTCTTTCAATGATTGAAAATTTTATTTTATTTTTTATAGAATTCTGTACAGAAGTTAGATCAGTTTGATAGAAATTCATGACATTTATAAGAATACTTGGTCTCAGTGGACATTCTCCCACACTCCAACATTTTGCAGCATTTCAACAAACTCAACAAGTATAGTCAATGCAGTTAAGTTACAGCCAAATTCAAACCTCATCTAAACACCACTATCAAATACTCCCTCCGTCCCAAAATGACCTTCATACTTTTTTCACCGTTACTACGAATGAAGTCAATAATTTTAGGTTGATTTAATTATCCTAATGTAAATCTAAAACTTATTATTGATACACCATCAACAATACTATCAATATCAAGTTTTATATTTTTATTAGGATAATAAAATCAACCAAAATTATTGCTCGAACTTCATTCATAATAACGGCGAAAAAAGTGAGAAGATCATTTTGGGATGGAGGGAGTAAATGTTTTGAATCCATGCTTTGAATGCGTGTGTAGCAGTCATTAACAATTTTCTTCGGCCAATCACACTTCTTACGGGTATTACGAACTGCTCTCTAGCGTAAAATGGTAAGCAGAGAGACTGATATAAATTATAATATGATTGAAGTACAAGGAATATATTTAGAGCCCGGAAATAAAACAAAAAGGTACTCGTCCGGACCGTACTTTGGATTACTTATCGAAGTGAAACAGCCGATTAACAACTTAAACAATCCATAGCTTTTTATAATCTTACAAAGGAGTTTTTCAACAATAGATACACGATTAAGTACTTACTCCACTGGCTTTTGGGAATATTTTATAGCAAGGGAACAACAAGCCAGCTTGATAACAAATATAAAAGTAACAGCACAAAAATTTATAAACAAGCTCAACTTTCGTGACACGGGCCAGATTGTGAATCAGTTTCAAGATCATTCACTGTTAAACCTGCTTATATCTAGATGCAAATGAGCCGGGTTCGAGTCAAGAACGGCCGAAGATGGGTTGGGCTCAAGTTCAAATTGGAGTCAGGTAACCCAGGGTCGATTCAGTGTCTAGTTGGAGGTGCCAAACCAAACTCGGTCCGGGTGTGTTCAGCCTCGTGGTCAGATTATGTGTGTGTATCCATGTAGAGAGATTATGAAATTTATCTGCCTAGTGGAACACCCAGCAAATAAATTGCAGGTGACTATCGTCAGCCGTCACATCTAGATACCAATATGGTGTTAACATATCAATAACCGAGATATCTCACAGAAACTACTGTACAACACCAGTTACATACTAGGTTCTATAGTAAAAAAAATGCCCTGGAAACCATTGAGGAATGAAGAAAGGAGTGGTGTGAAATAAGGAAACAAGAAGCATACCATAACTGCATCGAACACAAGCACCACACTTCGCCTTGCATAAATAACAAATTAATTTCCTCCAACTGTCCTTAATCCCCTCAACATTCAAGATTGGCTCCATTGTTCTAGTGTCCTCTATGTATACCTCAGGCATCCACTGACAACAAAACAAGTGTGCGAACTCCAAAGAGACGTCGTTACCATTCCCGAAACCTCTCTTGCGAACAGGTTTCAGAGCACCACCCTGCTGTGGGCAGAGCACACATGGTTTATCAATACTACGGCTTTCTTTTTTCTGCTGCCTACACCAAGAACATAACCAACAATCAGGTTCATCATTTTGCACACCATAACACCTTTGATGAACTGCCATACCACAAGAACTGCAGACAATCAATCGATTCAACTGATCATCCGTGTCACCCTGGCTACAATAGTGGCACAAGGATGATGAGGCTTCTTTCACAGGACAAGCAACAAAAAGTTTCTCCAGACCTGCATCCCCACCCAAAAGTTTCCGCTTTTTTGAAGGTCGCTCTGAGGCAAGATATATCTTAGTTCTAGAACCTAAAAGCCATTCTACCCCACTACAAGGATGTGGTAAAGAACAACCCTTCTCTTCTTCTTCTTTTGGAGGCAAATTGGTAGCTCCCACGCTATCGACTTCCATTAAGTGCATAACTTCCTCCTCTTTTGCATCAATTACGGTATCTTTCACATCCATCCCGCTATCTTTTGCAGCACTAGCATTATCATTATCATTTGAACCATTTGCAGCTTCAGCATTGACATTACCAATAGACGGAATAACAAAGTGTTTCTGACCAGCTAAATGCCTCAAAGAAGACACCTCGTACAACTTGTCAATATCATCAATATTCAATCCTCTGAAGTACTCCTCCGTCTCAACCCAAATGTTCCGTCCACGAGCCTTCTCTGGCCTAGAAGATGACTTCTTCTTAGTGTCAGCACCCGTATGAGACTTCTTATGCCTCTTCCGACTATCAGACTTCTTAGCCAAATTAGATGCCAATTCACTAGGAAGAGTGTAAAGAGCTGACCCCTGAACATCCTCAGAATCAAACGGACAATGGGCGGCAAGCGCCTTACGAGCCTGTGAATAAAAATCTACACCTAGTAACGGCAGTTTCTGTTTCTCAATTACCGTACTATCACCAATTTCCGTCACCGGAACAGGAACCGGAACCCTAGAAATGGGGCAACGTTTCTCCTCAGTGCCGCAACCACCGTTGGCACCCCTACCCATCATTTTCTTCCGTCGAGAACATCGTCTTCTGGTCATTGCCTCAACCAACACCGTCCACCACCACCAACGCCGACCATGCAGCATTCCATCACCGCAAACCCTAACCCTATCCGATTCTTCGAATAGATTAAATTTCTATGTGTGTACGAGAGAGAAATAGATGGATGAAATTTGTAATCCGCGGCTAGGGTTAGGGTTTTCCTCTTCTTCTGTGTATATTAATGGCCAGTCTGGATCCGTTTTTTCGACCGCTTTCGATGAGAGAGAGAGGGGTGGGGATGAGAGAGATAAAGAGGAGAGAGAAAATCGCGTTTTTTGCAGGCAGACGAAAGCGGTTCCGTTCGTTTAAAGTGAGAAATACTACTACATATTTTCTATTGAATGTGCGTTTATTTTATATTTATATTTATATTATTAATTTTTTTATTTTTGACGACGCCATAAAAGATAGCGCTTATTTATATACTCCCCCGTCCCATTTTAAGAGTAAAAAATTTACTAAAAGTGGCGTCCCATTTTAAGAGTCAAAATCATAAAATGGAAAGTGGGTCTTACATGTCATACTCACAACAATTATCCACTAACTCTTCTCTATCCCAATTTCTCTCTCCTACTCAACTATCAACACTCACAACACATCACATTTTCCTTAATTCTTAAACCCATCCATTTTTTACTCTTAAAATGGGACGGAGGAAGTATTTCTTTTTGAAAGAAAATAATATTTATTTACTTATGAAAGAACATTTTCTTAAGGATTATCAAAGAACAGTTAAAATATGTTGAGTTGCCTAAAAAGAGAGTTACTTGTGAACGTGCTAATCCACCTTTATTTATCGATTTTTACTTTTATTTACATAAAAGCGGATTCATTTACTATCTTTATATAGAGGAGGTCTCCTGTGTGCAGCAGTTGCACCTTGCGACAGGCCGACCTTCCTCTTTTTTTTCTTTTTTTTCCTGCTAGGTTTTTTTTTTTTTTGTCACCCCCAACCTTTTTTCCCTCCCAACAAAAGTAACACTTATTATAACGAAATGTAACACTTTTTTCTTTTCAAATGTAACATTTTTTTTTCAAAATGTACTACAATTTTGCTGCAATAGATTAAAGATAACATAAAGATTGACAACTAAACCAATGTCACACTTTTTATAAAGGAATGTAACACACTTTTTTTCAAATGCTAACACTTTTTTTTTTAATGTAACACTTTTTAAAAAAAATGTACCACAATTCTGCTGCAATAGATTAAGATAACATAAAGATTGACAACTAAAACTAATGTCACACTTTTTATAAAAGAATATAACACTCTTTTTTTCAAAGTAACACTTTTTTTTTTCAAAATTAACATAAGATTAACAAACTAAACTAATGTTACATTTTATAAAAAATGAATGTAATATTTGTTTCCTCAATTGTAACAGATTATATTCTTAAATGTAACATTATATCTAAAAATTTAACAATTTTTTATTGAGAAAGTAACAATTGAAATGCAAACCGATTATATATATGATTTTTTACTCTTTTTTTTTAAGAAGAAAAGTAACATTTACTAAATAAAAACGTTACATTCATCTATATAAAAAATTATAATCATATATTCACTTTGTTACACTTCAAATATTATTTTTTTTTAACCACAAAAACTATCAAAATAATTTAATTTTTTTTTGTAAAATTGATGCTACATTTGACTGTAAAAGTGTTACTTTTTGAAAATGAAACTGTTACTTTTATTAGAACAGAGTGTTACATTTCAGCTGACAGAGCAACTCAAAAAAATTGTGTGTAAATATCATGACCTATGTAGTTTTATTCGTCTCGTCAAGACGAACACAACGGTATTTTTTAAAAAAAAAAATCTGAGTTATAAATCTCAAGATATAGCATTTTAAAGTTATTGGGTTTTTTTTAGGGAAGACACGTGTCGCGATCTGTGAAGTGGGAAAGCTGGATCCAACGGTCGGACGTAGTGGAGCAGGAGTGCGCGAGAAGCAGCGGAACAATTCCTGGGTTGCCGCACGTGCAACGGCCGCACACTTTGTCCTTTATATATACTCCCTCCATCCCAGATAAAGCGAGATTTTTAGTCAAACGTGATTACACTTTAACTAATAATTTAAATAAAAAATAATTATCGTATTTAATATCTGAAAATTGTTATTGAAACTATTATGAATCATGATACAATAACAATTTTTAAATTTTCATTACGATCATTATTTATTCTTCAAATTAATTGTTAAAGTGCAATCAAGTTGACCAAAAGTCTCACTTTGTTTGGGACAGAGAGATTATATAAAAACAAAAAGTATGCCATATTTAGCTAAAGTCCAAAAGCATAAGCTAAATATGGAAACTTGGCCTGAATTGTCTTTTGAATTCAAATTGTATGGAAACTTGTGCATTGGAGGGGATACGTGGATTGAGAAAAATTCAATGTTTCTTTAGACTAGAGAGAGAGGAAAATTTGCTTACAGTTACCTACAGTGATAAATTTTGGGATTTTCTATTCACACTACTTTTTTTTTCCTTTTACACTAACACACTAACCAATGTAACTGACACACAAAACTAGTATGGGGTAAACGAGACAGAGGTATTTTGATTGGGTAATTGACCACCAGCATTTATTACTCTTACCTTATTAGCACATTCCTACCAAAAGTCAAATACAAACATAAAAATTTGCTCATTGATCTTTAAAGACCGTGTGGGTCTTATTTTCATGTAAAAATTTGCGAGAAAATTTTGGGGGAAACTAGTTTCTCCATAAGTTATAAAAAGTCCTGTTTTTATAGGGGTTAATGTTTAGGATTTAAAGTTTAGGGTTTAGAATTTAGGGTTTAGTGTTTAAGGTTTAAGGGTTAAAAAGTGGACTTTTTATAATTTATGGAATAACTAGTTTCCCCCAAAACCAACTCAAAATTTGCTTCTTTTAAAAAATATAGTTTGACTACAATTAAATTGGATTAGTTTAATTTTTTTTATAAATCCTCATTTCATTTCAAAGATCACTAGTAGGTAACCCGTGCTCCGCACCGGAATCTATCCCGTTAATATTTTTGTATTTTCATTTTTTGATGTTTTTAATTGATAAATTAACATAATGAAAGCATGCAACAATGTGTTTCCCGAAGCTAAAGGACTACTTTGTAGATGGCACATCAACCAAAATATTTTGAAGAAGTGCAGGCCATCATTAAAGTCAATGGAATCTTGGAATTCATTTTATAAAGCATGGAATATGTTGGTTGAATCTGAAACTGAGGAAGCATACTTGTTTAATTTGAAACAACTTGAAGCAACATTGCTTGATTTTTCAGGTATTCTTAAATTAAATATTCAAAAAAAATATGTTTATAAATAAATATTCATAAAAAATATGTTTATAAATAAATATTCATAAAATTGGTTTTTGTTTTTTGACTTTTCAGGTGTTCTTAGTTATGTAAATGTAAATTGGTTGATACCTTATAAGGAAATGTTTGTAGCTGCTTGAACTTTGGAAATCACACAACTAATAGAGTGGGGAGTCAGTATGCCAAGTTAAAAAAAATACTTGGATTCCCCACGATCGGATTTAGAAAGGTCATTGTCGTATATTCATGAGGTCATCGATTCACAAGTTATATCGATTCAAGGAAGTCTTGAACAGAACAAAATTGTCATTCGACATCGATTCAACACACCACTGTTCCGAGAATTGCTAGGTTTTGTTTCAACTTATGCACTTGACATAATGTTCAAGGAATTTGAGCGGTCCAAAGTTAAAGGATTTTTTTCCAAGAAATGTGGATGTCAATTACGCATGAGTCATGGGTTGCCGTGTGCGCATGAACAAGTAGAATACTTCAAAGGAGGTCGTTCTATTCCACTTGACGCAATAGATATGTTTTGGAGGAAGCTTGATTTATCACCGTGTGCATCCTTAGAAGATGATGATTTTGGTTGCGAACCGGAGTTACAAATGTTTAAGGCACAGTTCAAGAAAAAGTCGAGATCTGGTAAGTTCAGTTTTTTGAGAAAATTAAGGGAGATAATCGCGCCGTCAACAACTTCTGTTCGTGAACCAGTTGTTCACAAGACTTGTGGTCGTCCCTCATTGAAGGATAAAATTTTCAAAAAAAGTCATGCTGATCCGTATTTGCCTTCTAAAAAACCTAGTCGACATGGTTTTTCTTCAGCAAGATTTGTTGGTGTTGATCCGCCTGTGCCAGCTCAAAAATCCAGTAGACATAGTTGCTCTTCAGAAAGATTCGTTGATCTGAAAAATAGTCAGTATACGGAACCAACAAGTCATAGTTACTCTTTTAACCAACAGTACTCTTTCCATCCATTTATTTTTCAGTTTCCGACTATTTTTCATCCTTACATCACGCAGGTGCACGATGTAAGATCTGATGGAAATTGTGGATTTCGAGCAATAGCTGTCTGTCTTGGTCTTCATGAAGATGCATGGCCCACTATTCGTTATGAGTTGATAGAAGAGTTAAACAGGTTCAAAGATGAATATGTCGAGATGTTTGGCGTTGGAGGATGGTTTAATGTTTACAACTCCTTGAATTTCTTCGAGTCAAATAGAAGTGCACCTCTTGAGCATTGGATAACCATGCTTGATATGGGTGTCCTGGTTGCTTCGAAGTACAATGTGATGCTACATGTTCTAAGCATATCAGGTAGCATAACGCACTTGTCGCTCCGATCTAATCCTCCACCATCGCATCAACATGTTGCTATTGCAATTGGACATGTTAATAATAATCATTACGTCAAAGTAACATTGACAGGAGGGTACTCGATGCCGACAATCACGCCACAGTGGATTCATTTCAGACATGACTGCGCAGCTGAATGAGTTACTCCATATTTTGATCGAATTAAAATTTATAATGAATATTTGCGTGTGCGCTCTAACTGTACTAGCAAATTTGTTGTATTGGATTGACCGAAGATATGTAATGAATTAAATTATTTTGTATTTTATATTTAATGTTATAACTTGTTAAATCCCTTTATAGTATAATAATTTTATTTATAATTCCACCTAATATACTTATTTTTTATTCTCGATTAAAATGAATAAAACGAAAAATTGAATTAGGCAAAATGGCAAACATTAAAATTACACAGGGTATATGAGTAAAGTACATATTTAGAATCTATTTATTATTGTTTTTATCATATTAAGAGATATTAATATTTATATGTTAAGAATTTAACAATATTTATTAAGAAAATATCAAATAAGTTATAAATTCAATGACGAAGGTGACTAATCATAACTGCAATTATAATGGTTTTATCATATTAAGAGATATTAATATTTATGTGTTAAGAATTCAACAATAGTCATTTAAAAAAATTGTTGAAATATTCATTAACTAATTAAATATTTTATTTAAGATTACATATTAATGAGAAAACATACATACTCATTGAGAACAGAAAATTATAATTGTTAAAAGGGGTATGGAATGGAAGGGGGTGGGGGTGGGGGGGGGGGATTGCATTGCATTAATTAACTAAATTTCAAGGTAAATGGTATGTTGACTTTTAAGATACCAAGACTATTTTCACTACCTTTTTCAAATCAGGTAGTGGGAATAGTAGCACCCTAAATTTTTGGGCAGTCTTAGTGAATTGAATGACTGCTACTGCTACCCTATTATTGTGCATTGGAATATGAGATAGTATTATTGATCTTTCTTCCGCTCTAACTCCTTTATTGGTTTCACACAAAAAAAAAAATGACTTTATTTGTCATTCAACACTCCATTTTAAATACTGCTATATTTTCAATTAATTTCTCTTTCAATGGAAATGCTCATTACTTTTCTTTTATTTTTATAAATGCGAAAAAAAATACTACAACTGTAATGGTCAATTAGTTCTCTATTTTAAATATTACTTCCAATTAATTTATCTTTCAATAGTAATGTCCTATATACTGTATTATTTATTTAAAAGTGATGGGCGCATAGTTGGTTACAACGTGTATATTACGCGTATAATAAGTTGGGCAATGCTAGGGGCACAAAACAAGGTTACAAAATGATGGATACAAGATGAGGTGGCGATATTTTATTGAGTGCATCGGTTGTGGACCCGGCACACTCTAATTAAAAGCACCAATAAAGATCATTACACCTCATTTTGTGAGCCAAGTTTTGTGACTTTTTTTGTGACTTTATATTTACCCTAATAAGTTTAAATATATAAGTTTCGATTATACTTCTGTTTCCTGCTTCAAAAAAAAAATATACTCATGTTTCCAGTATTTTTACCCAATGTACAGAATAATAGTACATGATTTTTTGGGACCACCAGTATTGGACGCATTGATTACGTAGTAAGGACGGTTTTTGGGTAGAATACGGGGGTAAAGGAATTAGATTTTTTTCGTGAAACGGAGTAAAAGGATTAGAAGGATAAGACTATTTAGTATTAAAATTTTATTAACTTGAACGCTTAGTATTTTAAGACCTAACATGTTTCTTTTTCTTTTGCTTTATTTTCAGCCTCTATTTATGTCTAATTCTTTTTATTTCTAAAGAAATGTCTAAATCTTTTGTAATTGATGTGTTATGTTTCCTTTAAAATAATTTAGTTAGAATTAGCAACTTTTACCTAAGCCAAGTAGTATATTTCACTTAATGTACAATGGATGATGAATGGGGGTGTTGAATGAGGATTAAACATAAATGGGGGTGTTTAATGGGTACAATGGTGTGTTGAATGGATTCAACACCGGTTGAATGGGAAAAAGGGGCCAGGCACTTGCCACGCGTCGCCTCCTGATAAGGCTGAAACGGCGCGTGTAGAACACGCGCACGACAAGGCGCGTCAACGGCCCAGCGCTGGCTTTTTCTTTTTTTATGGTTGTGACACTTGGCAACTCCCCATTGGTTCATGGAATTTCCGAATTAATTTCTCATCCTAATTATTTGAGCTCAAATATTTTACAGTAAATGATTTTTTATTTTTTATTTTTACACCAAAATTCAAAAAAAAAATCTCTATAAGTAGATGCAAGTTTCATTTGATTTGGATACAAAAAAAAAACCTCTTTTTAGTGAAATGGATCCCAATAATAACCATTTCAACACTAAAAAAACCCTCACATTTATTTAATTAAAATTACAAAAAAAAAATTAGTGTGAAGTATTTTTTTTAAATTATAATTGATTATTATTATTATTATTTTACTAATCATAAAAATAAAGAATATACAATAAATTTTAGATTTTTTTTCAAATAATTCACTTTTAAATCAATATCTACCTAAATGACACTAGGGAAATTTTATGTACCAAAATGACCAGATTTTGTGAAATCGGCATTGCCAATGCCGATTTTAGGATGAAGTCGGCATCACCAATTCCGACTTCACTTTACGCAAAAAAAAAACATTAAGAGATTAAGGGATTAAGAGGATTAAGAGAAGGATAGTGCAGGCACCCACCCCCACCCCACCCCACCCCCACCCCTTTGCCCTTTCCCTTCCCCTTCCCCTTCCTGAAACCCTTCTTCATCCCCCTTCTTAATCGCCGGCGGGCTCCATGTCGATGTTGCCGGCGATGTCATCCCTACTTCGCCAACTATCAACACCGCCGGCGAAAATCCGGCATCTTCAGTAGCAAATACTTCCGTCACAGATGGCGTTGATCTTTCACCGAAAATCAGTTCAAAATCTCCGCAATCGGACTCCAATGGTGCAGAAGACTGCTTGATTTTGGTACAATCATGGATCTTTTCATCGGCGTCTTTTGCCGGTGATATCTCCGGTGGAACGATGGTAGTTCTGGTGTGTGGAGAAAGCCATTTGGATCTCATGTACTCGACTTTACGCCATAGAGGGATGTGCATCCCTTTCTTCTTCAAACTCTGCTTAGCGGCCTCCGATACGATCAAGAGTATCTGTTGTAGACGATCGGATTTGCCGACGAAGATGTATGGTAGGGATTGAAGGATTGCTTTGTAGTTTCCGGTTGATCGAGCTATTTTGACCTTTTCCTGCTGCACTGTTCTCCTAATCCTCTTAATCCCTCTTTTTTTTTTGCGTAAAGTGAAGTCGGTATTGGTGATGCCGACTTCATCCTAAAATCGGCATTGCCAATGCCTATTTCACAAAATCTGGTCATTTGGGTACATAAAATTCCCCTAGTGTTATTTAGGTAGATATTGATTTAAAAGTGAATTATTTGAAAAAAAAAAGAGATAAATTTTAAGTAGTGGGTATAGGATGATGAGTGAGAAAGGTGTTGAATGGGGGATTAAATAAACCATTGTAGGGTTAAAAGTTGAATGAGTGTTGAATGGATGAATTGGAAGAGATAGAAGATGATGTGGAATGATAAAGTGGGTGTTGAATGGAAATTGGTGTTGAATGCATTGTAGATGGTTAGGTTCATGTCGACGAGGCAAAGACGTGGGACCCGCTACAATAAGGACATATGTAGCTAAAAGACTAGCTCGGATTAAGTGTTTTCTTTTTTTTTTTTTTTTTTTTTAAAGGAAGCTCCGAAATTGAATATTTTCAGGCAATTATACGGTTTGAGCACATGCTCCCACTTTCAGTCACTTATAAATAGAAGTAGCTTTGGATACAAGTAAATGTGACATATATTATGTGCAAGGAATATAGACAGTAACTAGGAATATTAATTTTGTCGTTTCTTAATAAATATAGCATATTTTGCTTCAAAAAAGAAATAAATATCGCATATTTAAAGAAAAAATGTATTATAATTTTATCATTATACAAACAAATAAAACAAGTCCATTCTAAGCGTTAAATCGAATTTAACATTTGTTACGAGACAAGAAGAGTAATGTGTGCTACTTGTTGGAAAACTAGTGTGTTTGAAGGAAATTGTGATTTATTTCCTTTTGGGTAATTTTGTCAAATTACTAAATTGTTTATGGATTTGTGTTCAACTCCATGAGAAGACTGAAATTAAGTATTTATTTATCCAAAATGGTTATTGGATGAATGAGATATAAATGCTCAAATTGAGTGGGTTGGAAAAGGCAAATGAAATTATCACACATTGAAAACAAAGTGAAAGCTTGCTTGTAAAGGATAAGTGACTTCCAATTTTGAGATTCCCATATTGGAATGACATGGAACTTTTTGTTAGCATAAATACTTGGGCACAATAATAGTGTTCAAGATTATGTAGTATAGAGGCTCTGTCGCGACCCCGAACCCCGCGGGCCCGAGACCGCGAGCTGGACGTCGACTTAAAACCAAAACTCTAACATGCAGAAGTAAAAAATCCATTTGAACCAAAAGATGATAACACAAGGTTTTACAAATCCAAGTTTAAATCAACTAAGTACATCCAACATAAGCTCCACAGCTTATACCCAAAAGAATAAAATATACAATTCTTAATGACGTCAATAATGGTAAAACTATCCCCAAAAGGTTATACATTTAAATAATGTAAACCGATCCATAACAACCTACCCCAAAATCTCAAACCTCTCGACGTCCTTCTTGATCCGCGAATCCTAATCCTTTTCCTCCTGGGGGGGGGGTTTAAGGAAAAACAAAGATGTAAATAAACGGGGTGAGATAAAATCTCAGTAAGTTACTAATGCAACTACATGACATGCTAATATGCAATGACCGATAGCAATTAACATAAGACAGATAGCAGCGGAATAATAAGTGACGTGCTGTCAAACAGTAATATCCCATAATCAATCATATAAATAAACATATAACAACAAATGAGAGGCTCCCTATCGCCAACCGTCCCATACCGGTTGGAAATAACGACCAGCTCATCATGCAACACATAAAGCTGAAATAAACACTCATAAGTGGATACATAGCCAAGGTTTCATCCAACTGAGGGAACCAAATAAAGGTCGCTGCGCAGCTTCAATAATCAACAATCAACATCTTCATAGCAGCATGAAAGCTCGAAGAGAAAACCCCGGTACCGGAACCAATAACAAAAAAAAAGTGTCACAAAGGACAAGGACCATGACACAAAGTCATGCCCGTTAGCCAGATACATTCACAAAGGAACGCTGACTTATCCTTTCCAAGGCCAATCTGGAGAAGGGGTATAGTAAGGGCAAAACAATGGTCAACATTATAATGGACTTGGCTTTGCCATTATAATCCTTCCCATCGCCCGATGCAACAAATATGCCAGCTGGGCTTCTACTTAAATGCTAAGTAATAATATTTTAGCATGAATAAACAACTTAAGGTTCCAAAGTAGGGAACCACACCAATTAAATCACCATAAAGATGCAACCGATTACTCGAAAAGAGTTCAACAACAATAGCACAAGAAGTTTCTCATAAAAGAGTCCAACAACAATAAACGGAATTTCTTATAAAGAGCACAACGACAATGATTATTAGAACACAATAATTCCATAAAGAGGAACCCTACCAAATACATTCCAAAGATGATGCTCACAAGTTACACATAAAGAACTCAACCCAAACGGTAACTCACAAATAGTACAAGGACTATGACCGAAACGACCATAAGCATTTACTCATAAAGATATACTAGGACTATGAACTCAACCATCTCATCATACTTGGAATTCCAAAGTAGGAATCCAGAATGAATACACCTTAAGATTAATCAAATCGTAGGTACCCAATTAACACTTAATTAATTTCAAACACAAACTTGATCACAAGGGACCCAATTCTATCACTAGAGCGCACTACAATGTTCACTAAGGTCAACTAGGAGGACACCCAAGAATTGGATCACAACGCATTCTTTAGTCACACAATTTAACAAAATGTAAATTTTCAGAGATCTGTGCGGCCGCCCACGTTGGGTTGTGCGGTCGCCCAAAGTGCTTCAAAACAAGAACAAAAGCTCTCAGAAAGATGCGCGGTCGCCCATACGATTTTGGGCGGTCGCCCAATATGCCGGAATCGCCAGAAATCGGGAAGAACAACATGGGTTCTTCCATTTTCAACCCAAAACACATTTAACCAAAATCCCAACTTCCAACTCATGTACTAATGTACCAAAACCATTTATAACTAGGGTGGGGACTCCAATATACCATTCATCAACCCAAAACAAAGAATCAAACCCAACATTCCAAAAATCACCATTTTTGATCAAAAACCCAAATAAATTCCAAATAAATTGCAAACTCATCCAAACTTCCAATATAACAACAAAAGCATTAAATGAACATGATATGAACAATTTAGCATTAAAATGGGGGAAAAGTAACTTACTTGCAAATTCTCAAAGTTGATGGATTTCAAATCTTTTTGATTCTACGCGATCCTAGCGACGATCTAAACACGTTTCATGTTTTAAGAAATGACAAATAATGAGAGGAAGATAGCTAAAATGAAGAGAGAAGGAAGAGGGAAAAACTTACCTTTTCTATGGAAGAGAGAGAGAGAAGTGACTGGGAATGGGAGAGAGTGAGGGAGAAGATGAGTAGAAGGAGTAGTTAAACCTTTTTCATAAACTTACACTTAGGCCTCTTCTTCCACACTACACACAAATACTTGCACTCCCTACTAATAATTAAGACCCAACACTCCTACACTAGCACAAATGACCCAAATAAAATGCTAGGCACAATTTATTATGACACATAAAGTGCACACATAAATATTTAAATAAATAATAATTTAAATAAATAAATAAGCAAATAAATAAATAACAATTATTTATTACTAATAAAATAGAGCCTAGTTTTCGGGTCGTGACAGGCTCTCTCTCACTCGCAGTGGGGGGTGCAAATTAAGTTCCCAATTTGGCTTGCGAGTGGCGTACTCGTGCATGTACGTGTCCTGCGGACCCGAAATTAATTGTGTTTAATTCTCGGGTTAATTCTAGATTTTCGGTTTGTGATCCTTGCCTCCTTGGCTTTGTGCAACTATAAAAGGGGAGTGTTCAACAATAGTTTCAGACACACCAAGACACCAACATAACAATCTCCCTCCCTTCTCTTCGTTGCATATTGCTTTGCGTTTTTCTTTGGCCTAAGGTGACACTGAATAGCATTGGGCTCGTGCAACAACAACGAATTATTTCTTTCTGTATTTCCAGTTTTGTATTTTATTTCAATTATTCTATAATTTTGTTCTTATGTTGTAAACCGCTAACACTACTTCCTAACCCGTCTCATAATAAATAAATAAATAAAATGGCTTTTGAGCGAAAATAAATTTAAATTTTTCTTTAAGATTTACTCTGAGGGAGTAAGTAATAACTTGAGAGTTTCAACTAGTTAATTATGAGCATATGAGAGTCTTAACCTTATTTTATGATTTAAAACATTCTTAATAGTTTTAAACTTGTAAATCGAAGTGTTAAAATTTTAAAACTGACTTTATTTTAAAAAAGAAAAAAAAAATTACAGTACTATTTTTTATTCTTTTGGTAAGCTTTTGATCACAACAACAACTATTTCGGTGGTGGTGGGAGGTGGTGGTGATGGATAGCGGTGATAGGGTTTACATTAGATCACTTTGGGAAACTATTTTTCGGTGGTGGTGATGGATAGTGGTGATAGGATTTACTTTAGGTCACACTGAAAAAAAATATTATTCTTTTTGTTAAGTTTTTTAAGGCCGTTAAAAATAATTTAATGATTGTTAGAGAAACTAACGCCTGTTATAAAAAATTAACGATTAAATAGTACTTTATGTACGTATCATACATTTAATATTTTGGCAGTATGAAGGTAAAACTGTTATTCTGAGATAGTATGAGGGTCATTTTGACAATTTACTCTTTTTGTAAATAACTGGAATTTATTGAACACCCTAGGACTATTAACACACGACTATCACACTTTAATACACGCACTGACACTCCTTAACACTACCACTGACACTTATTAAAAGTTTTCAGTTTTAATGTTTATTAATGCAGTGAAAATGTCTCACAGTAACATTAGCACATACAGTTATTAAAAGGGTAAATTACAAAATAGGGCCTAAAGTCCTCGGAGTGGTACCAATTTGGGTCCTGACGTGCAAACTTTAGCGAAATAGGGTCTGACTTGACACTTTGTTAGCAAAATATGGCTTTTTAACGATTTTGTTAGAAAAGTCAGTTAAGTCACATGTGATTTGCATGTGATTGACGAAATAGATCAATTTGAAATGATAATTAGTTCTTAAGGGGTTAAATGTAAATACTTAAACTTAAAGTCGCAAAATATGAATTTTCAAGTTTTAAATTAAATTTTTGAATAAAATAACTAATATATTAAATTTTTTATTTTAATTATTTTAAATATAAATAAATAAATTATTTTTGGAAAATAATTTTGACAATTTTTTTTCTTGATCTAAATAAAAATATTTATATAAAATTTTTAAAATAAACAACCAAATTATGAATTTTCTTTGATTATTTTTTTCCAGATTTACATCTCCGCTTCCATTCTCCATCTTCACCATCTCTCTCGTCTCAAAACACCATCGATCACCATCTCTATCAATTTAGATGGACAAAAGTTATCAATTTTCTTTGAAGAAAATATTCTTGAAAGGAAATATTATTTTTTAAAAATTCTAAAATTATCAAATTTCTTTACAATTTAGAACATTTTTATTTAGATCCGAACAAAAAAAATTATTTATTTATGTTTAAAACAAATTAAATCAAAAATTTAATATATTAGTTATTTTATTTCAAAATTTTAATTTAAAATTTGAAAACTTATATTTTGCGACGTTAAGTTTAAGTATTTATATCTAACCCCTTAAAAACGAAGTCTCGTTTCAAATTGACCAATTTCGTTAATCACGTGCAAATCACATGTGACTTAACTAAATTTTCTAACAAAAACCGTAAAAAAGCCTCATTCAGCAACAAAAATGTCAAGTCATTACCTATTTCGCTAAATTTTGCACGTCACGCACCAAACTGGCACCATTCCTAGGACTTTAGGCCCTATTTTGTAATTTACCCTTATTAAAAGTATCAGTTTAGTTTCAGTGTTCGTAAACTTCAATATGAACAACTGATACTTTGTCACATTAGCACTGACATTACCATGCAGATACGCGCTTGCCAGTTATTTACAAAAATATCACCGTTTGTTTTAAAATAAGTATCGGTTATTTACAAAAATGTCATCTCCACTAAAAAAACACGTTTTCTCATAAAACCAACTCAATATTTTGACATTGTTTAAAAGGAATAAAAAGTGTAATCTACACTTCTTAAGAAAATGCCACTATAATGATTTTCTCTAGTCTTGTGATATTCGACAATACTCTTATTTAAATGTAATATGAATCAACCAGTGTAAATAAAATAGAAAAATAATTTAAATTAATGTATAATGATAAACTAAGTAATTAACATGACTTAAAATTATTTTTTCCTTTCAAATAAATTAGAAATTAAAATTATCCTCATATATTCACAAGAGTGTCGAAACATTTAGAAATAATTTGAAAACAACATTTTTTATAATTTAGGGAGAAAGTTTCTCCCAAAATTGTGTGTTGCAAAATGTTAATAACAGCTTGAAAAACAAATTTATTTATAATTAAAAAAAAAACTAGTTTTACTCAAAATTTTGAGATGGATAAAATCAAACTTCAGAACTTATCCAAACTTAGAGGTGAAGTGGGTAGTAGAATTATTTATTTATTTATTTTAATAAAATCTGGAATGGAATTAACTGTTTAATGATGTTTGCCAAAAAAAAAAAAAAAAACTCTTTAATGATGTGAGGTGTGTAAATAGCGATCCTCATTCTTTTTACTCCTCAAAAATTTGCCCAATTGTACCAAAAATAATAATAATAATAAAATATATATATATATATATATTTTTTTTTGCCCAATTTCAAATAGGATTTGGGGGCTGCAAACGTTCTTATACCAGTTCCAAATTTCCAATTCAACTCTCAGCACGCAAATCCCAAATTCAAACTTTCGAATGAAAAAGTATCCGTTAGCGTCTGCTTTGAAACCCTTAGAAGCATTAAAAAGTGTCCGTTATAATCAGAATTTCATCTTCTCTACCTTCACACAGTTGTTCATTACAGAGTATTATTATATATGTAATCATCTGGCTTCTATCAATTACGCCATTAGGAATTTTCTATTAACTCCGAAGCTAGCTGATCTAAGTAGATTTGAATGGAATTAGGGCTCCAGAAGGTAAGTTTCTCTCTTTCTCTCTCTCTCTCTCTCTCTTTTTTAATAACTTAGTTCTTCTTTTACATGATCGTATCGATGTAATTATTCATATTTGTTTGCGCTCAAAATTTCATGCTTGTTTTCCAGTATTTAGATTTTCTATCGGTTAATCTCATATTTCTATCTTTTAGGGGCGGTTTGCTTTACTAAAATTTGTTGGTGAGGGTTAAACATTGGTATAATCGATCATCTATTGTTCCATTTTCAAATTTCATAAACTATTTGTTCCTTTTCTCTTGTTGTTGATTTGAGGTTGACAGGGATGTGTTCTTTTCCATGTTTTCTTTTTTACTCTTTTTGATTATTATTAGGGTGATTAATCGTTGTAATATGGTTTATTATTTGTTTAGATATGTGGGATTGTTTACTCAATCTTCCCAACGATTTCTATGGTGGAAGTGGATTTTGTTTCTTCATTTTCTTTTTGGAAATTGTATTTTCTTTTTCTGATGGTCAATTCAGGGTTCCTCCAGATAATTATTTCTAGTACAATGTTTTTTTATTCTGATTCTGTACTTATTTTCATTTCAGTTTCTTGATGGGGATATTGGATTTTTTTTCTTTGCTGGTGATTCTTGGAAAATTAATTTCTTTTATATCTCTCAACACAACATGAATTTTGTGACAAGCACTCTCTCTCTCTCCACAAATTTTGTCAATTACTGGTTCTTAAAAAAATTGTTTTCTTGGGGGTGGGTGTTTTGTTTGTATGGGCATTTGATTGTAGTAATTATATGTTGGTTTAGTTTTTCTCAGTTATCACTAAAATTGGTTATCATGTGGGTGTTATATATTGACCTGATTGATCATCTGTTATGCCACTCTCAAAGTTCAAAGCTTAAACGTTTCTTCTCTATTGTTGTTGATATGGGGTTTATAATGTTTTCTTTTCCCTATGTGTTTGCTTTTATTCTTTTCAGGGACATTCTTGATTGATCAAAGTACAATAATTTTTCGTAACTAAAATGTGGGGTTAGGATGTTATTTACACATTACATGTGGAAGATGAACTTTTTTTTTTGTTGTTAATAATTATTTGTGAATTTGAACCTTGAAGACTACTGAAGTTGACCACCTTTCAATAGTTGATTACTCACTGATGGTCAATTTCAAGGTTTCCTTAAACTATGTTTTTCCCATTATTATGATGCTTTAAAATGATTCAAATTTCTTGATTAGTTTGAGCTCGCCCGCCTTTCTTAGAACTTGAAAAACAACTGATTGCTACATTCCTTTTTGGCAGTAGGATTCTCCAGTAGATATGTGGAAAAGGGACCTTCACCTAAGACATTTGAAGTATACAGGGATGCGTCAGAGGTGAGGTAAGGCAATAGGTTCTGTTTGGGAACTCAAGATTTTCTTTTACTGGTTCCTTCTTCGTTTCTGCCCTTATGGTTGCTCAGATCCTGTGCGTGCTGTTGTGCATGAGTTCTCCGTCTTATAGGAGTATCTATTCTTTCCTATAACTAAATTTGGACTCATATTACTCTTAGTCCTTTGTCATTTATTGTTTGTAGTGTTTTCTTATTTCCTGCTACACTTGTTTGCTGTTCTTCATTTTACTTCAGCCCCCTACTTAACTTTGTTGTTGCTTTCAGTAGGCTTCTTGTTGCATGTTTCAAGTGTGGCTATCCTACTTGAAAGCGATTTGGTAGTTTTATCCTACTTAAGCGATCTGTAGTTTTAGTAGACATTTAGCACCTATGTTCTGATTGGACCTTGACATTTAAACTAGCCTCTCACTCTTGTAAGAGTTAGCTCCTTCCCTGTTCTGAGTATTATCTGGTACTGACTTTTGGCTCATCCATCTCTTTCTTTCATTATTCTGATTTTCGTGCCACTTAAGAATTTATTAGGAACCGGTTTCGACAATGTATGGCTGAGCTGGCGTGTCATAGTGACTGTTAAATTTGTTTGAAGGGGGGGGGGGGTTGTTTATGCTTTGTTATTTAGCGACGATATGGGTCTGTTAGTTAGATGAGATTTCTCAAGATATTATACATAGTTAAAATAAGATGATACGAATCGTGACAGAATTATAGGATTTTTAAGAAGTTTATCAACAAACTTTGTATATTATTACTAACGCTATGTAAAAACGAGCAGGTAGGGGGTTGAGTGTGAGAAATGGAGCATGTCTTTTTTTTTTTTTTTTTATTCAACTCACACACCCACCCACCCACACACACACATGCACGCTCAGAAGCGCCTAGGAGATAAATCCTAGGGAGAGAAAGCCTTCCCTCTAACTTCTGGGGGGATCGAACCCATGACCTCCAGGTTGGAAGCCAAGAACTCTAGCCAACAGGCCAAATCCCCATGTGCGAAATGGAGCATGTCTGTGTTTATGAATAAGAGACAATGGTGATGGTTCATTATTTATGATTGTAGAAGATTATTCATGATTGTAGAAGATACTGATCCTACATATAATTTGGTTGTAAATTAGGATATTGACAGTATTAAGTATTTTTTCCTCAATTTCTTCAACAATGCTCTGCTATTTTTACACACATGTTAAAGAATATTGACAGTATATAACTTGGTTGAAATATTTTTTGTTAAATGAAGTTGTGGACAATTAATCTACTACAATATCGAAGAACGATATTTCTTACTTACCTGAAAAATGATACGTCGAGGGGCTATGTGACACGCAGGTTCTCGGAAAAGCCTAAGTTGCCCATTTGCTTTAATGGAATTTTAAGTTAAGCTTGTGTGTCACGGCATCAATAGTATTTCATTCAAATTCTTTTTTCTTCCCAACCTTTTTGGGCTAATAATTTCTTGTTGTTGTGTTTCCGTTGCTGGCGAAGTTTGTAGAGTCTGAAGTGCGTATATTTTTTCCAGCCTTTTACTTCTGAGCAATATCCGAACCTGACTTGTGGACCCATTCCTATGCAACAAACTATTTTTGTACTACTTGATTATATTAATTTCATTTTGGCTTTTGTTAACAAGCATGGAATCATGTTGGACAAACAGGGTAGTTCCTTCTAATGTGCTCACACAAACATATATGTAACTGATGTAGAGTACAGAGTACTAAATAACAACAAATGATAAACCAGGATTGCAGTTATGGGTCCAAAAATAACTGTATTTTTTTTTTTACTATGATATATTTACATAAATCGTTTGTTAAAATTCCATCTTGGCCATTAACTTATGGAGTGAAATGAATGCTCACAAATTCAACCTTCATTATGCTTCTTTCAGGGGTTTATATTTTATTATGTTTTTTATTGGGTTGTCTTGTCTATTTGGATTCACACATAAACCTGCATGCATGCTACTTAAATTGTGGTAGGACTTTTATTCCCTTTCACACTCCTCACACAAACAGTTCACCAAATTCTCTTTTCTTATGCCATTAGGATAGCAAATTGTTTTTGTAGGTAGTCGTGGACCTTCCATATTTGTTTCTACATATTGCTTCACATTACCAAAATTCTTGGCTGATGTTGTAGCTCATTATTTGTTTTATTTGGTATGCTTGCTATCCATTTATATTTGAACGCCAGTCCCGATATTGTCTGCGCGATTCAGGTTTGCTTGTTTGCATGATTTTACATTTGGCCTGGAAGAATGGTGTTGAGTTGTTTTTAAAGGCTGCTACCATTATTTGTTTGTATCATTTATCATTCACTATATGAATCTATAAACCTGACTTTTAATTTGTGCATCCCAAAATCTTTATGTTACATCTTCATTTGGATCATTATTTGGTCAAACAATCTCTAATAAAGGGATTTTTTTTCGTAGTTACGCAATTAGAAGTTTAAGTGCTTGTCACCAGCCTTGTGGAGATCAAACTCCTTGAAAACTTTACGAGCAGTTTTATGATGCAAATTTTCCAAGTCTTTGAGGTGCTTGGGTTATGTTCATTGCAAAACATCCTAACGCAATGAAGGTACGCTCTTGTTTTTTTCCCCCTTATTCTAAATACTTTTCAAGGAAAGATAGAGATCCACGTTGAACTAAGAAGGTATAAGCAACGCATGAATGCAATGTTTTTCGAACATCATGAAGAAGAATGTGAATCTCAAAGGTTAGTAATTTCTTCACGTGTGCATATATTCCTTTAATTCAATATTTACAAAGCTTGAATAGGGTGTTTATATTGAGGGATGAATCTTTATTTTGTCATGTGGTATTTTGTGATTAATGCAATGGAAAGTAGATTAGTGTTGTTGTATCTTTCCATTTGTATTTTTTTTTTTGATAGTGATTATGTTGTTTTAAAAATTCTAATTTGAGAATGTATTTTTTTTTATTATTTACTTTTACTTTTGCTTTTATTTATTTTATTTTGAAGTTTACAAATTTTTTATTAATTAAATTCTTCTATTTTTAATTAGTTATTTTTATTATGTTATTATTTCCTTCAGAATATTCTTTGCTTTTTATTTATTTTCATTTGTTCTGATTTTTCTAATATTTTCTTAATTTTAGTTGTTTATTTATTATGTTTCTTTCTTTCATGTATTTTTGATTTTTTTCACACTTATTTTTTATATTAAATATCTTCTTTGTTTTCCCAAATTTTTATTTTTATATTTTATATTTTATCATCTCTTTACATTTTCTTACTTTTTCACACTTATTTCTTCTTTGACATTTTTTGTTAATTTGTTTGAAAGTTAATGGTCGAGTTGTGGTTTATAATTTATTGTTTTTTGTGACAGTGATTTTTTTATTGTTGTTTTGTCTTTTCGATTGTATTTGTTTTAGGTTTTCTTTATCTATTTTTTTTGATATTGCTTATTTTTAATTTTCTAATTTGAGATTGTTGTATTTATGTTCATTAAAATTATTTTTGTAGTTTTTTTTTTCTTTCTAAAATTCATGTGGTTGACGAGGTTTGATTTTATTTATTATTTTTTTTACTTTTGATTTTATTTATTTCCGTTTAAATTTTTTTATTGTTTTGTTTATTTGTTTATTTATTTATTTTTGTGTTTTTTTTTTTCTTTACACTTAATTCGTCCTTCTTACATCTTCATTATTCCGTTTACAATTTTTTTTATTGTTTTGATATTTTTTATTTTTTTTGTTGACTTTTTTTTTTTGGTTTATTTCTTTTTTTTTTTTTCCTAATTTTCTTTACACTTAATTCGTCTTTCTTACATCTTCATTATTCCGTTTACAATTTTTTTTATTGTTTTGATATTTGATATTTTTTTGTTGACTTTTTGTTTTTTGGTTTATTTCTTTTTAATTTTTTTTGTTTTTTGTTTTTCCTAATTTTCTTTACACTTCTTTCTATTATGTTCTGGCTTTCAGAATTTCTTATTTCTTATAATTGTTTGTCCTTTGTTTTCCTTAATTTTCATTGCTTTTATTTTCATCTTCGTTACTGTCAGTTTCATTTTCATCTTCGTTTTCGTTCAGTTTATATTTTTCGCTTTCATTTTTGTTTTCATTTTCGTTTTCATTTTCTTTTATATTTTCTTAATTTTAGTTGTTTATTTATTATCTTTCTTTCTTTCAAGTTTTTCTTGATTTTCTTCACACTTTGTGTATATTTCAAATATCTTCTTGGTTTTGACAATTTTTGATATTTTTTTGTATATTGTGTTATCTATTTTCTTTTTCTTTAGTTTCTTAGTTTTGATTTTCTTTTTTCTTTTTAATTATTTATTAGTTTTATGATTTAGACACTTTTCAGTTTATTTCTTGATTTTCTTAATTTTAATATTATCTTTCTTTCTTCAAGTTTTTCTTGATTTTCTTCACAGTTTGTGAATTATTTCAAATATCTTCTTGGTTTTGACAATTTTATTTTATTTTATATATTATGTTATCTCTTTTCTGTTTCTTTAGTTTCCTTAGTTTGATTTTCCTTTTTTTTTTTTCTTTTTAGTTTTATGATTTAGATACTTTTCATTTTACTTTACAAGGAGAAAGCAGCCTCATAGCCCATACTTGGATTGTGAGTACATGAAATTTTTTGTTGTTTTGTTTTTGTTGTTGGTGTTGTTTTATGATTGATTTTTAAATGCTTTAGTTGCTTTATGTTATTGCAATTGTTTGATTGATTTTATTATAGTATTGATTTTTGTAATATTTTTGAAATTGTGGTTGTTAGTTTCCAATTGTTATTGTGATTGTCATTCTTTGATATTGCAAATTTGAATTTGTTTCTTCTCTATCATGGCATATAAGATATTTACTTGAATGAGGTAAAGTGCATCTCTATATTTGCTAAGTCGATTGCAATCTTGTGGAAAATTTGAAGGATGTTAAATTTATGTTTGTTGTTATTTATTGGTATCTTTACTGCATGTTGGATATGTTTGTTTTTGCTTTCTAGGATGTTAAATTGATAGAGCAACACAAGGTATACAGTGGAAAGGTATGAGCTTTAGCCTTTTGGTGACCACAAAATGAACAATTTAGCTTTCCACACCCCTCTAGATGTACACATCTTAATAAGCTCTTTATCCTGCGAACAGGTTCCTCCCTTTGTGAATGTGATCTATGTTAATCTTGATACTCTCTTCTCATGTTATAAGGACAACGAATTACATTTGCAGGTAATCATTAAACTTTTATATTTGTTTGTTTTGCTAATATATTCTTGAGTCTTACATTGAAGTGAATGATGTCCCTATATGTTGAACTTCATTACTTCATTCTGCACTAAGTTTAATTTTGTGTCTCATTTAGAGGAGGAAAGTTTTAAAGGAAGGAAAGAAAGGGGGAAGGGGTATGTGAAGGGTAAAAAAAGGATTTCGGTCTAATAAAAAATGAGACAGGAAAAAGGGGGGGGGGGTAGTAGGTTTGTCTAAACTTGAATTTACTGACATGGCTCATTTCTTTCGCACATTCCCTCTCTGTGTTTATAGTGCTATGACTATACAAGCATTCTGTATCTTTAGAGGTGCCACATAAATGGAATGAGTAAAGATGGGTGTTTACAAAGGTCGCTGAACCCACTATTTCCGGTATTCAAGAACTCATTTATTCCATCTTATTAGATGCATGTGATGAGTAGTGGAAAAAACGGAGAACGTAAACTTCTTTCTGTTGACTGTGTTTGTGTTTGGGGATCCTTGGGTAATCCAGATGAGCAAAAGGTCTTCCCCTGTTTTCGGAGTAAGTTGACAGCTTTAGGAAGGTGGACTTGATGATTGAAATTGTCTTTTCCCATAAATTTGCTTGAATAGTTTTGATATGTGGATTACTGAGTGGTGGATCTAGAAATTTTGGCGGTGTAGGCCAAATTTTTAATGTTAAATCACATGATTAGACATTAAAAATCTGAAAAATTGTTGAAATCACGTAATTAAATATTAAAAATTAGGAAATGAAGTACAACAAAAAAATCCCCCCAAAAAATACATTAAAATTAATTGTAGCAATTAATGTGTGATGAAAAATATGTCCCCAAATTACTCTCAAATCAATGTAATTGAAGTAATTCACGATCAAAATGCAAATTGAATTCAAAAATTGTATTTCCTTGCCGTTTCTAAGACTCGATTAGCAAGAATATTCTTTAAGTTAGTACTCCCTGTTCTATTTGAATATCTGTTTTTCAGTTTTTTTTTTTTGTCCGAAAATGCATGTCAATATCTTTAGAAACAATGTCTCAAATTTATTTATTTTACCATTTTTTTTTGCTATACTTTTTTCTTACTTGCAAAACTAACATTTTGAAAGTGGATAACAAGCATCTTTGTCTTTTAATTTCTTTAAAAGTAGTCTCTCCGTCCTAGAGTAAGAGTTCTATCTTGGTTTTGCTCGTTTATTAAGGTAACAATAAAAAACACACAAATATTTTGAGTGGGTTAAGGATAAAATTGTCCGAAACACTATTCCCAGTTAAATTGACTAAAGGTAAAATAGTGATTTTTTGTAATTATGCAAACATAAAGTTTCCAAAATACTATTCATTCTTTGCCATTTTGAGAATGAGACCCTTTACTCTTGAACATAACAAAAAAAAAAGACTTTTAATCTGAAGGCAAATGGAGTAAATATTGTTAATACACCTCTACATAAAATTTAGACATTCATTTATAAAAGAGAATAGTTTGTTTGCCTTTGTTTTTAACAAGAGACATTTTTTTTTTCTAAAAAAATTGGAAATTGAGTGTGGTCCTAAGGTGAACCCGCACGTTTATTTAGGTAACAATAAGAAACACACAAATATTTTGAGTGGGTTAAGGATAAAATTGTCTGAAACACTATTCCCAGTTAAATTGAGTGAAGGTAAAATAGTGATTTTTTTGTAATTATGCAAACATAAAGTTTTCCAAAATACTATTTATTCTTTGCCATTTTGAGAATGAGACCTTTACTCTTGAACATAACCAAAAAAAAACTTTTAATCTGAAGGCAAATGGAGTAAATATTGTTAATACATCCTCTACATAAAATTTAGACATTCTTTTATAAAAGAGAATAGTTTGTTTGCCTTTGTTTTTAACAAGAGACAAACTTTTTTTTTTTTTTTTTTAATTGGAAATTGAGTGTGGTCCTAAGGTGAAACCGCCCCTGGGATTACTACTCTCTTTGATAGTTCATACTTAGTTTGTTGCCCTGTTTTCAACTTTTAGTACGATGATATCTATGAAAAATCTCTTCATTCCTCAAAAGTTTGGGTGTTGTAAAATTTTGATACTTGAAGCACTTGTCAAGATAAATGTACGAGTGAGGCTATAGTATTGTTGTTGCACCGTCTCTATGATAGGGGGTATCTGCTAAGCTTGTATTCTGTTTTCAAAGGTTGGCTCACCTTTTGATTCTCCTTTTGTGATGCATGCATTCTACTTAAACTGTAAGATTTTGCTTCCCTTTTACACTCCTTAATCAAGGATCCTGACATGCTCTTTTTTTTTAAGCGAACAGGTTATCTCCTGCTAGTGAGTGATCTATGTTACTCGCGGTACTCTTTCCTTGTGTCATAAGGACAACGTAATGTTCTTTTTAGGTAATCATGGACCTTTTATATATTCCAACATCAGTTATAGTTATGAACATATAATAACTAATCTATCTGTATATGCATATGCATTATGCAGCCCTGTCAACTAGTCAAGAAATCAGTCACGATGTTGTCTGTGTTATTCAGGTTTGCTTGTTTTCATAAGTGATATATGACAGTGGCGGAGCCATGATTTTTTTTCAATGGGGGCAAAGTTACACTACAATTAAATTTCAACTGTATTTTTTGTCAATGGGGGCAAAAAAAAAATCTAGTGTATTAATACTTTCATCTCAAAGGGGCAAATTTCAAAAAATTGTACTAAACCTCAAAATTTTTGTAAATTTTGCACTAGTAAATTTTTCTTTTTTAAAAATCAATGGGGGCAATTGCCCCCTTTCCCTTAAGGGTAGCTCCGCCTCTGATATATGATTAACATTTGACCTGAAAAAATGGTGTGAGTTGTTTTTAGAGGCTGCTAACATTATTAGTGTGCATTATTCTATCATTTTATGCAAACAGGTTATCTCCTGCTAGTGAGTGATCTATGTTATTGTGGTACTCTTTTCTTGTGTCATAAGGACAACATATTGTTCTTTTTAAGTAATCATGGACCTTTTATATATTCCAACACCGGTTATAGTTATGAACATATATAAACTAATCTATTTGTATATGCATATGCAGCCCTGTCAACTAGTCAAGAATTCAGTCCCAATAGTGTCTGCGTTATTCAGGTTTGCTTGTTTTCATAAGCGATTTATGATTAACATTTGACCTGAAAGAATGGTGTGAGTTGTTTTTAAAAGCTGCTAACATTATTTGTTTGTTTATTCTATCATTTTCTAGTTGAATCTATAGTCCTGAATTTTAATTTCTGCATCGCAAGATCTTATGATACATCTTCATTTGGATCATTAAAATTTTCCAAGTCATTGAGGTGCTTGGGTTTTGTGTATACAGAACATCCTAACGCAGGTAAGCTCTTGTTTTTTTTTTCTTTCCTTATTTACTTATTACCATATTTCATGGGAAGATAGAGATTCTTGTTGAACTAAGAAGGTATAAAGGTATAAGCAAGGCATAAATAGATTGTTTCCCGAAAAAGCCTGTGAATCCAAAGGTTAGTGATTTCTTCATGAGAGCATATACTTATTCCTTTAAGTCAATGGAATACTTACAATGCTTGAATAAGGTATTTATTTTGAGGGATGAATATTTATTTTTTCATTTGGCCTTTTGAGATTAATGCAATGGAAAGTAGATCAATGTTGTCGTGTCGTTCCGATTGTATTTTTTTCAATATATTTTTGTCTTTTTTAAAGGGATATTATGTTTTTTTCAAATTCCAATTTGTGGTTGTATTTTTATTATTACTTCTTGATTTTTTTTGAGTTTACATTTTTTTTTATATAGTAGGATGTTTTTTATTTTTATTTTTTCACGTTATTTAAGTCTTTCTAAATGTTTCTTTTTTGAGTTTTTCTTAATTTTCTTCACACTTTTTTTTCTCCTTTTAAACTTATTAATGCCTTAATGATTTTTTTAATCTATTTTTATTGTTTTTTCTTTATATTCTTTATTTATTTTTTGCTTTTATTTTCATTTTCATTTCTTTTTTTATTGTTTTACTTTTTTTTTTTTTTATATATTTTCCTATTTTTTGTTTATTTTTTGTGTTTCTTTCTTTCATGTATTTCTTGATTTTCTTAACATGTTTCTTATTTCAAATATTTTCTTTGTTTTAACAAATTTTATTTTTGTATTTTACATTTTATTATATCTTTATTTTTTTCACACTTTGTTGTTTATTCAATATTTCTGTGATTTGATGGGGTTTAATCTAATTTTTTATTTGTTTACTATTTTTTTTTTTTTTAACTATTTGATGTTTATTTATTTTTATGTTCCTGTTTGTTTCATTCTTTTTGTTTTGTTTTTGTGTTTTTCTTCGCACTTATTTCATCTTTCAAATATCTTCTTGGCATTCTGAAAGGTCTTATTTATTATTATTACTTTTCTGTGTTTTCTTAATTATTCTTTGCTTTTATTTTTATTTTCGTTTTGGTTTTTGGTTTCGATTTTCGTTTTCGTTTCCCAGTTTCTTTTTCATTTTCCTTTACAGTCATTTTTCATTTGTTTTTTTTTTGTTTTCTTGTTGTTATTCGCACTTATTTCATCTTTCAAATATCTTCTTGGCATTCTGAAATTCTTATTTTTATTTCTTTTCTTAATTATCTTTGTTTTTATTTTCACTTTCGTTTTGTTTTGGTTTCGATTTTCGTTTTCATTTTCCTATTTTCTTTTTCGTTTTATTCATTTTCATTTTCATTTGTTGTATTTTTTTTGTTTTCATTTTCATTTGATATTTTTTTAGTTTTATGTGTTTATTTCTTATGTGTTTTTCTTTCTAGTTTTCCTTTGCACTTGTTTGTTATTTCAAATATTTTCTAGGTTTCACATGTGCCTCGCACATGGCCTTCCTTACTCCTCATTGCTTATAAATACCTCATAAAAGGTATGCATTTAGAAGCAAGCAAAAGGGGATCATCTCATAGCACATCAAAACTTTCTCTCTCCAGATATTGTTGTTGCACCGTCTCTATGAGAGAGGGTATCTGCTAAGATTATATTATATTTTCAAAGGTTGGTTCACCTTTTGATTCTCCTTTTGTGCTGCATGCATTCTACTTAAAACTGTAAGATTTTGCTTACCTTTTTACACTCCTTAATCAAGGATCCTGACATACTCTTTTTTATGCAAACAGGTTATCTCCTGCTAGTGAGTGATCTATGTTATTGCGGTACTCTTTTCTTGTGTCATAAAGACAACATATTGTTCTTTTTAAGTAATCATGGACCTTTTATATATTCCAACACCGGTTATAGTTATGAACATATACAAACTAATCTATTTGTATATGCATATGCAACCCTGTCAACTAGTCAAGAATTCAGTCCCGATTTTGTCTGCGTTATTCAGGTTTGCTTTGTTTTCATAAGCGATTTATGATTAACATTTGACCTGAAACAATGGTGTGGGTTGATTTTAAAAGCTGCTAACATTATTTATTTGCTTTTTTCTATCATTTTCTAGTTGAATCTATAGTCCTAAATTTTAATTTGTGCAGCCCAAGATCTTATGTTACATCTTCATTTGGATCATTAAAATTTTCCAAGTCATTGAGGTGCTTGGGTATTGTGTATAGCATAACATCCTAACGCAGGTAAGCTCTTGTTTTTTTTTTCCTTATTTACTAAATATTTTTTCATGGGAAGATAGAGATTAATGTTGAACTAAGAAGGTATAAACAGAATGTTTTCCAAGAAATACGAAGAAGCATGTGAATCCAAAGGTTAGTGATCTTTTCATGAGATTAATGCAATGGATAGATCAATGTTGTCGTGTCTTTCCGATTGTATTTCTTTCCAGATATTTTTGTCTTTTTTAAAGGAATATTATGTTGTTTTCAAATTCCAATTTGTGGTTGTATTTTTATTATTACTTTTTGATTATTATTGTTTTTGAGTTTACATTTTTTTATGAAGTAGGATTTTTTTTTTTTTTTTTTTTTTTTTTTTTTTGAGTTATTTTTGTCACGTTATTTAGTTCTTTCTAAATGTTTCTTTTTTGCATTTTTCTTAATTTTCTTCACACTCTTTTCTCTTTTTAAATATATTATTGGCTTAATGATTTTTTTAATCTATTTTTATTGTTTTTTCTTTTTTTTTATTTTTTTATTTTTGATTTCATTTTCATTTCTTTTACTTATTGTTTTACTTTTTTTATTTTTTTAATATTTTCCTATTTTTTGTTTATTTTTTGTGTTTCTCTTTCTTTCGTGTATTTCTTGATTTTCTTCACACATGTTTGTTATTTCTAATATATGCTTTGTTTTCACAAATTTTTATTTTGTATTTTATATTTTATTATATCTTTATTTTTCACTCTTTGTTGTTTATTCAATATTTCATGTGATTGATATGGTTTAATTTAATTTTTTATTTGTTTAATTTTTTTTTAATCTATTTGATGTTTATTTATTATTATGTTCCCGTCATTCTATTTTGTTTTGCTCTTGCGTTTTTCTTCGCACTTATTTCAACTTTCAAATATCTTCTTGGCATTCTGAAAAGTCTTATTTATTATTATTACTTTTCTGTGTTTTCTTAATTGGTCTTTGCTTTTTTATTTTCATTTTCGTTTTGGTTTTGGTTTCGATTTTCATTTTCATTTTCTCAGTTTCTTTTTCGTTTTTCTTTACAGTCATTTTCATTTGTTATTATTGTTTTGTTTTCATGTTGTTATTCACACTTATTTCATCTTTTAAATATCTTCTTGGCATTCTGAAATTCTTATTTATTATTATTATTATATTATTATTATTATTTGTTTTCTTAATTATTCTTTGCTTTAATTTTCACTTTCGTTTTGTTTTGGTTTTCGATTTTCGTTTTCATTTTCCTAATTTCTTTTTCGTTTTATTCATTTTCATTTTCATTTGTTGTATTTTTTTGTTTTCATTTTTGTTTGATATTTTTTTTTGATATTTTCTTAATTTTATTTGTTTATTTATTATGTGTTTTTCTTTCTAATTTTCCTTTGTCCTTGTTTTGTTATTTTAAATATTTTCTAGGTTTCACATTTTTATTTATATTTTACTATCTTTTTAGTTTTTCTTAGTTTTGATTTTCTTTTATAATATCTCATCTTTATTTATCATGCTTCTTTTGTTCTAGTTGTTTCCATATTCTTGTTCTCTCATTATTGTCATCACACTTATTTCTTGTTTTATTTGTTTTGGCTTTTTGAATTTTTTATTTTTATTTTATTATCTTTTTGATTTTTCTATGTTTTCTCACCTATGTCATTGCGACTCCATATTATCTGACCCCAAATGATCTTGGGACTAAGTTTTGTAGTTTTTGTTGTTATCACCGTTCTCGTTATTATTGTTTTATATGTTTTGTTATTCTTTGAGTGTAGTTTTAGGAGAGAATGTTGGTTTTAGTGAACATGTATTGTTTAGTTTAATTTGTATCCATTGTTTATATCATTATTATTCTCAATTTGGTGTGGTGTTGTTGATGTAGTTTATTTCTAGATGTAAATTTAAGATTTTTTTTTAAAAAAAATTTTGGTGTGGTGTTGTTGATGTAGTTTATTTCTAGATGTAAATTTAAGATTTTTTTTTAAAAAAATTGTGATGTCTTTTTTTTTTTTTTTGTTTTTGTGTAATATTTTACTTTTGGTTGGGTTTAAGTCTATAAGAAATTTGTTGTTGTTGTGTTTTTGTTGTTGGTGTTGTTTTCTGATTGCAATTTTTAGTTGCTTTATGTTATTGCAATTTTCAAATTGATTTTCTTAGTGTTATTATTGTGTTGTTTTTATTGTAATTTTGAGATTGTAGTTGTTATTTTCCAATTGTTTATTGTGATTGTCATTCAGATATTATTTTGACATTGCAAATTTGAGTTTGTTTCAATTCTCGTTTCTTGTCGTAGATTCAGATCATTATTGTTGTTATTGTTTATGTTTATCTTCTTTGATATTTGTTGACGAATGTGTTTGGTAGAAAGCTACTCTCTATCTATCTTAAGTTCGGTTTGTTGTTATCATTGATGGGTTGTTATTTTGAAACCGTAGGATAAACATGTCCTGGAAATGTAGTGTGCACATGCCTCGCACGTGGCGTCCCTTTCCCACGTCAACGTCAGCTCTTTCCCGAGAGCGCTTTCTCTCTCCCGCAGATTCATCTTTTTTCTGCGGATGCATTTCGTTCTCCAAGATTAATCTCTTTTTCGTTGTTACCTTTATATCCTGCGAGTTCATATCTTTTCCGCGATTGCATTTCTATCCGCAGATTCCTCTCCTTTCCGCGGATATATCTCATTCTTCCGCATTACTTTTCTTCCCGCGGCTACATCTCTATCTCTCTCACACGCGATGTGTGGGTTGTTACTAAGTGCTTCCCACGATTAGACAAGGTCGGGGGATGTCTTCCTTCCACAAATCGGGATCACGGAGGAACAGTGGATTGGAGGCTAGAATAGTGAACTTCACCGCGTGGCTCAATCACAGGGTACACGTGGCCTAGTTGGGCTTACAAGGAGAATTGCGGGATGGCCCACCAATATGGAGCACATGTGCCTCGCACATGGCCTTCCTTACTCCTCATTTCTTATAAATACCTCATAAAAGGTATGCATTTAGGAGCAAGCAAAAGGGGACCATCTCATAGCACATTAAAACTTTCTCTCTCCAGATATTGTTGTTGCACCGCTCTATGAGAGAGGGCATCTGCTAAGCTTATATTCTATTTTCTAAGGTTGGTTCACCTTTTGATTCTCCTTTTTTGCTGACACACTCTTTTTTTTATGCAAACAGGTTATCTCCTGCAAGTGAGTGATCTATGTTATTGCGGTACTCTTTTCTTGTGTTATAAGGACAATGTATTGTTCTTTTTAAGTAATCATGGACCTTTTATATTTTCCAACACCGGTTGTAGTCATACATACTCCCTACGTCCCTCTTTAACTTACAAATAATGAGTTGGGCACATTAATTAAGGAAAAAGTGAAAAAGGTGATGTGTTGTGAGTGTAGATGGTTGGGTGGGAGAGAGAAAGTGGGATAGAAAATAGTTAGTGGATAGTTGTCGTGAGTATGACAAGTGGGTCCCACCATTTTAAAAGTATAAAACTTTTCCATTTTAGGATTTTGTAAGTTAAAGTGGGACAACCAAATGGGTAATTTTTGTAGATTAAAGAGGGACGGAGGGAGTATATAAACTAATCTATTTGTATATGCATATGCAGCCCTGTCAAACTAGTCAAGAATTCAGTGCCGATTTTGTCTGCGTTATTCAGGTTTGCTTGTTTTCATAAGCGATTTATGATTTGCATTTGACGTGAAAGAATGGTGTGTGTTGTTTTTAAAAGCTGCTAACATTATTTGTTTGCTTTATTCTATCATTTTCTAGTTGAATCTATAGTTCTAAATTTTAATTTGTGCATCCTTGATCTTGTGTTACATCTTCATTTGGATCATTAAAAATTTCCAAGTCATGAGGTGTTTGGGTTTTGTGTATAGCAAAACATCCTAATGCAGGTAAGCTCTTGTTTTTTTTCCTTATTTACTAAATATTTTTTCATGGGAAGATAGAGATTCATGTTGAACTAAGAAGGTATAAGCAAGACACAAGAAGAATGTTTTCCGAAAGTACGAAGAAGCCTGTGAATCCGAAGGTTAGTGATTTCTTCATGAGCGCATATATTCCTTTAACTCAATAGAGTACTTACAATGCTTGAGTAAGGTGTTTGTTTTGAGGGATGAATATTTATTTTTTCATGGAAAGTAGATCAATGTTGTCGTGTCGTTCCGATTGTATTTTATTTCCAGATATTTTGTCTTTTTTTTTATAGGGTATTATGCTGGTTTCAAATTCCAATTTGTGGTTGTATTTTTATTCTTACTTTTTTGATTTTTTTTCAGTTTACATTTTTATATGAAGTAGGATGTTTTTTTGAGTTATTTTATCACGTTATTTAGTTCTTTCTAAATGTTTGTTTTTTGCGATTTTCTTAATTTTTTCTCTTTTCAAATATATTATTGCCTTAATGAATTTTTTATTTTCTATTTTTATTGTCTTTCTTTATTTTTATTTATTTTTGCTTTTGCTTTTATTTTCATTTTCATTTCTTTTACTTATTGTTTTACTTCTTTATTTTTAAAAATATTTTCCTATTTTTTAATTATTTATTGTGTTTCTTTCTTTCGTGTATTTCTTGATTTTCTTCTCTTCTTCTCACGTGTTTCTTATTTCAAATATTTTCTTTGTTTTCTCAAATTTTATTTTTATTTTTGTATTTTACATTTTATTTCATCATTACTTTTTCACACTTTGTTGTTTATTATTACTTTTTTGTGTTTTCTTAATTATTCTTTGCTTTATTTTCATTTTCGCTTTTGTTTTTTGTTTCGGTTTTCATTTCATTTTCCTTGTTTCTTTTTCGTTTTCCTTTACAGTCATTTTCATTTGTTATTTTTTTTCTTTTTCGTTTTCCTTTACAGTCATTTTCATTTGTTATTATTAATATTTTTCTTTGTTTTCTTAATTATTCTTTTATTTTTTTTCACTTTCGTTTGTTTTGGTTTTCGATTTTCGTTTTCATTTTCCTAGTTTCTTTTTCGTTATCGTTTTATTCATTTTTATTTTCTTTTGGTTATATTTTTTTTGTTTTCATTTTCATTTTCATTTTTTTTGATATTTTCTTAATTTTTTTATTTATATTTTATATGTTTTTGTTTCTAGTTTTCCTTTGTACTTTGTTTGTTATTTGAAATATATTATAGGTTTCACATTTTTTATTTTTTACTATCTCTTTAGTTTTTCTTAGTTTTGATTTTCTTTTATAATATCTTATCTTTATTTATATGTGTTTCATTTGTTCTAATTGTTTCCATTTTCTTGTTCTCTCTTTATTGTCATCACACTTATTTCTTGTTTTATCTATTTTGGCTTTCTGAATTTTTTATTTCTATTTATTATCTTTCTGATTTTTCTTTGTTTTCTCACCTATGTTACGGCGACTCCATATTATCTGATCCCAAATGATTTTGGGACTAGTTTTGTTGTTTTTTGTCGTTGTTATCACCTTTCTCGTTATTATTGTTTTATAATCAAAATTTAAAATAGTTGTTTCCTTCATACCTTAAAGACTAAGTTTTTATATGTTTTGTTATTCTTTGAGTATAGTTTTAGGAGAAAATGTTGGTTTTAGTGAATATGTATTGTTTAGTTTAATTTGTATCCATAAGACTAAGTTTTTATATGTTTTGTTATTCTTTGAGTGTAGTTTTAGGAGAAAATGTTGGTTTTAGTGAATATGTATTCTTTAGTTTAATTTGTATCCGTGGTTTGTGTCATTATTATTATTATTATTATCAATTTAGTGTGGTGTTGTTGATGCTGTTTATTTTGATATAGTTGTTCATTTTATGCCTATTTTGATTTTTCAATGGCTTATTTTTTATCACTCAAGGGATTTTATTGTGGTAGTTAATGTTATTTTCTAGATGTAAATTTAAGATTTTTTAATTGTAAACTTGTGATGTCTTTTGTGGCTTTTTTTTTTTTTTTTTTTAAATTGTGTTTTTCTGTAGTATTTTACTTTTGGTTGGGTTTAAGTCTAAGAAATTTGTTGTTGTTTTGTTTTAGTCGTTGGTGTTGTTTGCTAATTGCAATTTTTAGTTGCTTTATGTTATTGCAATTTTTAAATTGATTTTCTTAGTGTTATTATTGTACTATTTTTTATTGTAAATTTGAGATTGTAGTTGTTATTTTCCAATTGTTTATTGTGATTGTCATTTAGATATTATTTTGACATTGCAAATTTGAGTTTGTTTCAATTCTTGTTTCTTGTCGTAAATAGGAGATCATTATTGTTGTTATTGTTTATATTTATCTTCTTTGATATTTGTTGACGAATGTGTTTGGTAGAAGGTACTCTCTATTTATCTTAAGTTCGGTTTGTTGTTATCATTGATGGGTTGTTATTTTGAGCTGTAGGATATACATGTCCTGGAAATGTTGTGTGCACATGCCTCGCACGTGGCGTCCCTTTCCCACGTCAGCTCTTTCCCGAGAGCGCTTTCTCTCTCCTGCAGATTCATCTTTTTTTCTGCGGATGCATTTCATTCTCCAAGATTAATCTCTATTTCGTTGCTACTTTTATATCTTGCGAGTTCATCTCTTTTCCGCGATTGCATTTCTATCCGCAGATTCCTCTCCTTTCCGGGGATATATCTCATTCTTTCCCGCAGATACATCTCTATTCCTCTCACACGCGATGTGTGGGTTGTTACTAAGTGCTTCCCACGATTAGACAAGTTCGGGGAAGTCTTCCTTCCACAAATCGGGATCACGGAGGAGCAGTGGATTGGAGGCTAGAATAGTGAAGTTCACCGCGTGGCTCAATCATAGGGTACACGTGGCCTAGTTGGGTTTACAAGGAGAATTGCGGGATGACCCACCAATATGGGAGCACATGTGCCTCCTTATGGACTTCCTTACTCCTTATTGCTTATAAATACCTCATTAAAGGTATGAATTTGGGAGCAAGCAAAAGGGGATCATCTCATAGCACATCAAAACTTTCTCTCTCCAGAGACCAAGTCCTGCCATACTTGTCTCTCCCAAAAAGCCCTCTAGTTCCTATTCTCGCTTCTCCTTTTCATTGCTCTTTTGGTGGTTCGTGTAAAGCTCATATTTTACCCAAAAACCTTCATTCATTATTGTTTAGGACCACTCTAGCAAGGATTTAGTACCTACAGATGTAAAGGAGGTAGTTACAAGCATAGTTATTAATCCCGTCCTGTACCGGCCGGTACGCACCGTTCCAGTGAAAAACCGGTGCGGAACGGCCGACATTCCGTCCCGGCTTACGTCTCGCTCTGAACCGGCTCATACCGGCTTAAATCGGTCTGAACCGGACGAGATGCGAATTCCGGCCGGGATGAAGAATGAAGTTAACCCGAGCAAGGAATTAGTCGGACCAAATAAAGAGGTGGATACAGAGAAGAGAGAAGGCAGTTGCTGGACCTGGAGTGGTTGGTGGAGGATTGGTGGCCGGAGGTGAAGGAGGAGACGGAGCGGGAGGTCAAGGTGGGGAGCTTGATTGGTTGGTGCAATTTTGAACGGTCGGAGCTCCCCAACCAGTGAAGCGATGAAAATGGAAAAAGAAAAAGAGAGAAGTAGCAAAGAGAGAAGACTAGTGTTAGTAGGAGGGGTAATGGGTTATCCAAAGGTCAAGAGTTGAAATTATGAGTGGTTTACAGTTGTTATAAAAATGTGCCCCTTTAATGCCAAAGTATTATTGCAGTTTGAATAATGTACTACAGAAAAGTCATGTTATATCATTATTCAAATAATTGTACAATTTTAAAATTAATATTTTAATTAATTTATAATTAAATCTTACATTGAATTACAAGTTATTTAGAATGAAACATATATTTGGACACAAATGAGCTTATTTTATTAGAATTATATAAAGTATATATATAAATATATGAAAAAAATAAAAAAAGTGCGGTAAATCCGGTACGGTACGCCGGTGGGTTTCCGGTACCGGTTACGTCCCGTTCCAATGATGAAACGGTGCGCTTGCCGGGACGGGATTATAACTATGGTTACAAGTGATTCTCTAAGCGTCAGTTCTGAAAATGATAATGGCATCTCCTCACCCTTTCTCTCTCTGTCTCTCTCTCTCTCTATCTTTGTGAGTATTGTTTCAATTTTGTTCTCTTCTTTGACAGGTTATTCTTGTTTACTTAAATGAGTTAGAATGCATCTCCATAATATTGGTAAGCCTATTGCAATGTTGTGGAAAAATATTAAAATATAAAAGAAAATACTTTGCTATTGCTTTCCAAGGATGTTAAATTTATGTTGTTATTAATTGGTATCTTTACTTACATGTTCGATATGTTTTTTTTGCTATGAGCTTTAGCCTTTTGGTGACCACAAAATGAACAGTTTAGTTTTCCACACCCCTCCAAATGCACACATCTTAGCAAGCTCTTTATCCTGCGAAGTTTCCTCCCTTTGTGAGTGTGAATCTACGTTAATCTTGATACTCTCATCTCGTGTTAAAAGGACAACGAATGACATTTGCAGGTAATTAATAGCCTTTTAAATTTGTTTATTTTGCTAATATATTCTTGGTTTTTTACAACATGTACTACTTACATTGATGTCCCTATATCTTGACCTTGATTACTTCATTTTGTACCAATTTTAATTCGTGGCTCATTTGGAGGAGGGCAGTTTCAAAGGAAGGAAAGAGCAGGGGGCGGGAGGGGTATGTGAATGAAGGGTAGAAGGATTTCAGTCTAAACTTGAATCTACTGACATAGCTCTTTTCTTTCCCACACTCCCTCTTTGTTCATAAGTTAATTTGTGGCATTTACCTGTTTGCATAAGTGTGCATCCGGAACAAAACCCACCCTTACAGAATTGAATTTGTGTAACAGTAGTAGATAAAGCAAATGATTGAGCATTAATATGCTTTAAAGTTTAAATTAAAGAGGGGAAACAAATATTTTACTAAAAAAGTTCCCCTGATGTTGACCCTTCTTTTTAATGAAAAATGAGAATTTCTTGAAACAAGTTGCATCTTGTATGTTTTTGTACCTGAGAAAGGTGTCAAAGTTCGGTTGAATCATGTGTACAGTACTGAAGTTACAACAAGCAGTCTGGTAACTAGAACTGCAATTCCGTAGTTAAGAAATAGTATGCTAGAACATGATTTTAGTCTTGGTGCACGAGTTTTCATAAGCTGTTGTTATTTCATATGTGGGCATTTTGGTACAAGTACTGATTATTGAATGGTGGCATCAGTTTGACCTTAGCTATTTTTTTATTTTGGCACGGTGAGCAGATCTGATGATTTTGTTCCTGTGGTTGTGAAAAGACGAAATGTGTCAATCTAAATATATGGGCTTTCAAGCACTTCTGCATTTTCCACATATCCGATTAAGTCTATTACCCTGTTTTCACAGTAACAATGCTGTATCGGGGCAAGTATTTTTCCACCATCAGATCATGCCGAAACTGCAGGTTTCTAATTTGATCATTCCCCTTTGATTGTTATGGTTTTTGGTTCGCTATATCTGATTTTTATTATTGATTGATTGTAGAAATAAGGGTATGAAAAATAAGTAGGAACTGATCTGTAGATCTAATGTTACTTGTTCTCATGGATTCTCACAGGAACTATCTCTAAGAGAGATATGCAACAATGGCTTGCGACGTATTTATGCTGTTGTGAGCATCTGAGGTTCGCAATTTTATATTATCTCATTTACTTAAGTTGATATGGATTATTCCCAACTTTATTATCTTATTACTTTCTTTCTAGGAGTTCACTCCAAGAAGAACGGTATTAAAAAAGAAAATTCAATGGTTGCAAAGTTATTAATTTCTTTCAGTTAACATATGATCTTTTCTGCAAATTGATTGTCTTGTTGATCCACAGCTATATAGCTGTTCTTTTTGTTGAAAATGATTGTGTGAAATTCGAAAATGAAGGGAACCTCAGTGTCTTGAAGTATAAATGATTATGGATTTTACTGAATGTGTTTTTTTACATGTGACAAGTATTGTTGTCATATACTCCCTCCATCCCATAATTATGTGGACAAAATGAGTTGTGCACGGGAATTAAGGGAAGAATAGTAGTGGGTAGTTGTGTGAGTGTGAAAAGTGAAGTGGGAGAGAGAAAGTAGGGTAATGAATAGTAGGTTGATTGGTGTTAAGAGTATAAAACTAAAATAGGAGAGAGAATGAGTGAGAGGAATCGTAAAGATTTTTTGCCATTTTAGTGTAACTTATCAATGGGACGCCAAAAAAAAGGAAATTTGTCTACGTAGTTATGGGACCGAGGGAGTATTCATCTTGGCTAGTTTTCCACTTTCTAATATATTTGTTATCTTTTTCTAACTTTAATATTTCGAAAACTTTTTTTTTTTTATCTTATACGTATATTGTGATTTTCCAAATGTACTTTCACCCAGTTATTTTTTCTAATGTAAGAGATTATTGTTGTTGTTTTTATTTATTTTAGTGGCGGTATAAGCGAAGCGAGAGAGCGCATTGTATCACTCAAGGTAATATCTTTTCCACACTCTAGTTTTTATATTCCACATGTTTGGATGTTATTGGCATGACTAGAATTTTTGCCAACATAAAACATCAACGGCTACATTAGAGACCGCAAAGCAGGTTCGATTTTCAAGATTTTATTAGTATATTATCTTATCTAATCCTTTTTACATTCTAGTTTTTTGTCTCATTATATTATCTTGACGATTACTTCTATTTGTTTTTTGTTTTTTATGATTGTTGTTTATGTTTCTGCTTCAAAATTACGTGGTGGTTGTGGTCATTTTCAATTGTCCTCGTTGTTATTTTTATGTTAGTGTTTTATTTTATAGTTACCTATTGCAATTGAAGTTTTTTTTTTGTTTATCTTGTTATTATTGTGATTTTTTCCTTATTGTATTCGTGATATTTTTGTGTTTTATTTTAATTTTAAACCTTAAAAAAAAAACAAATATGCAACAAAAAACAAAGACAAAACAACCACCACTACTCCACCATATAACCACCACAAAACCATCTTCAAACAACCACAAAACAACCTCAAATCCAAAGCAAACATCAAGCAAACAACAAACTCAATCTCCATCAACTCAACTCAAATCAACAAAACCAAAAAAAAAGTCATCCCTTGAAAACAAAGGAAGCACACCCAACTTTTTTTTTTTTTTTTTAATGTTGCTTATGTTGTTTCAAACTTCTAATTTGGTATTGTTGTATTTATGTTCTTTAACATTGTTTTTGTAGTTTTTTTCTTTCAAAATTCATGCGTTTGACGAGGTTTGATTATATTTATTATTATTATTTTTATTTCCTTATTGCGTTTAATTTATTTTATTGTTTTGATATTTCTTTATTCTTTTGTTTATTTAATTTAATTTTTTGTTTATTTTTTTTTCAAGATTTTCTTTACACTTGATTCGTCTTTCTAGTATCTTCACTATTGCGTTGTCATTTTTTATATGTTTTGATATTTTTATTTTTTATTTTTTTGTATTGTTATTTCTTTTTTTTTTTTTTTTTTTTTTATGTATTTCCTAATTTTTCCTTACACTTATTTCGTCTTTCTAATAATGTTCTAGCTTTCAGAATTTCTTATTTCTTATTTTTTCTTTGTTTTGTTTAATTTTCATTGCTTTTATTTTCATCTTGGTTATTGTCATTGTCATTTTCGTTTTTGTTTTCTTATATTTTCGTTTTCAACTTGTTTACATTTTCGTTTCATTTGTTTATGTGTTTTTTTCATCATCTTTTCATAATTCTAATTGTTTAGTTATTATATTTCTTTCTTTCAAATTTTTCTTGATTTTAATGCTTTGTGTATTATTTAAAATATCTCCTTGGTTTTGTTTTGATTTGATTTGATTTTTATTATTTATTATTTTTATGATTTAGAAACTTTTCTGTTTATTTCTTGATTTTCTCAATTTTAATATTATCTTTCTTTCTTCTAGTTTTTTTTTTTTAAAAAATAATCTCTTCACACTTTGTGTATTATTTCAAATATCTTCTTGGTTTTGACAATTCTTATTTTAATTTATAATTTGTTATCTCTTTTCTTTTTCTTTAGTTTCCTTGGTTTGGATTTTTTTTTTAATTTATTAGTTTAATGATTTAGATACTTTTCATTTTACATTTTGTTGGATTGTAAGTAAAGAAATTTGTTGTTGGCGTTGTTTTCTGATTGTTTTTTAAATGCTTTAGTTGCTTTATGTTATTGCAATTGTTTGATTGATTTATTGGTGTTATTATTGTATTGTTTTTGTTATAAAATTGTTGTTGTTTCCAATTGTTATTGTGATTGTCATTCTTTGATATTGCAAATTTGAATTCGTTTCTTATTCTTGTTTCTTTTTGTAGTTAGGAGATCATTATTGTTGTTATTTGATGTTTATCTTCTTTAATATCTTTTGGATGAACGTGTTTGGTAGAAAGCTATATCTCAAATTATGTTTATAGTTGTCGTTGATGGGTTGTTATTTTGATGTAAATGAGGTAGTTATAAGTGATTCTCTCAGCGTCAGTGCTGAATACGATAATGGCATCTCCCTCACTTGTGAGTTCTGTTTCAAGTTTGTTCTCTATTATTGACAGGAAAGATGTTTACTTTAATGAGGTAGAGTGCATCTCTATATTTGGTAAGTCGATTGCAGTCTTGTGGAATATACGTAGAAATTAACTTAGCCATTGCTTTCCAAGGATGTTAAATTTATGTTTGTTGTTATTAATTGGTATCTTTACTTACATGTTGGATATGTTTGTTTTTGCTTTCTAGGATGTTAAATTGATAGAGCAACACAAGGTATATAGCGGAAAGGTATGAGCTTTAGCCGTTTGGTGAACAATTTGGCTTTCCACACCCCTCTAGATGTACACTTCTTAACAAGCTCGTTATTTTGCGAACAATTTCCACCCCTAGTGAGTGTGATCTATGTTAATCTTGATACTCTCTTCTCATGTATAAGGACAACGGATCACATTTGCAGGTATCATGAACCTTTTAAATTCGTTTGTTTGTATATTCTTGAAGTGAAGGATGTCCCTATATGTTGAACTTGATTACATGTTGGATATGTTTGTTTTTGCTTTCTAGGATGTTAAATTGATAGAGCAACACAAGGTATATAGCGGAAAGGTATGAGCTTTAGCCGTTGGGTGAACAATTTGGCTTTCCACACCCCTCTAGATGTACACTTCTTACAAGCTCGTTATTTTGCGAACAATTTCCACCCCTAGTGAGTGTGATCTATGTTAATCTTGATACTCTCTTCTCATGTTATAAGGACAACGGATCACATTTGCAGTTAATCATGAACCTTTTAAATTCGTTTGTTTTGCTAGTATATTCTTGAAGTGAATGATGTCCCTATATGTTGAACTTGATTACTTCATTCTGCACTAAGTTTAATATTGTGTCTCATTCAAAGGAAGAAGTTTCAAAGGAAGGAAAGAAAAGGGAGGGGGAAGGGGTATGTGAAGGGTAGAAGGATTTCGGTCTAATGAAAATGAGACACAAGGGGGGGGGGGGGTAGTAGGTTTTTCTAATATCTTCTTGGCATTCTGAAATTCTTATTTATTATTATTATTTATTTTGTTTTCTTTTTTCATTTTCTTGTTTTTTGGTTTCGATTTGGATTTTTCTTCTTTATTGCTTTTGTTGTTGTTGTTGTTAGGCTATTATGTCTGATTAGATAATGTTTTGTTTTAAAATTGAATATTTCTAATTAAGTTTTTCTTAAATTGCAATTCGAGAATGTTTTGTGATTGTGTTGAATCTTTGTGACCGAGTTGTTATTATTTTGATTTCTTTTAATGAAATGTTTATGATTTTCTTGTTTTTATTTTATTTTATTTTATTTGAGGCTTGCTTTTTGTCTTTGGTTTTTTTGTTTCTCTTAATTTTTGAATTTCATTTTTTCATTTGTTATATATATATTTTTTGCTTTCATATTGTTCTTCACACTTATTTCATCTTTCAAATATCTTCTTGGCATTTTGAAATTCTTATTTATTATTATTATTTGTTTTCTTAATTATCATTTGTTTTTTTTTCACTTCGTTTTGTTCTGGTTTTCAATTTTCATTTTCATTTTCATTTTCCATTTTGCTAGTTTCTTTTTTGTTTTCATTTACATTCATTTCCATTTGTTGTATTTTTTTGTTCTCATTTTCATTTGATTTTTTTAATATTTTCTTAATTTTATTTGTTTATTTATTATGTGTTTTCCTTTCTAGTTTTTCTTTGTACTTGTTTTTCTTTGAAATATATTTAGGTTTCACTTTTTTATTTATATTTTACTATCTCTTTACTTTTTCTTTGGTTTTCTTAGTTTTTTTTTCTTTTGTAATATCTTATTATTTTTATTTAATTTGTTTCTTTTGTTCTAATTGTTTCCATTTTCTTGTTTTCTCTTTATTGTCATCACACTTATTTTTTATTTTTATCTTTTTGGTTTTTTGATTTATTTTATTTTATTATCTTTTTAATTTTTATTTGTTTTTTCACCTATGTTGTAGCGACTCCATATTATCTGATCCCATATAATTTTGGTACTAAGTTTTGTTGTTTTTGTTGTTGTTATCACCTTGCTTGTTATCCATGTTTTATGATCAAATTTTAAAATAGATGTTTCCTTCGTATCTTAATGACTAGTTTTTATGTGGTTTTTTATTCTTTGAGTGTAGTTTTAGGAGGGAACGTTGGTTTGGTGTATTTGTATTGTTTAATTTAATTTGTATCCGTTGTTTGAGTTTGTTCTCATTTTAGTGTGTTGTTGTTTTTTATTTCGAGATAGTTGTTCGTTTTATGCCTATTTTGATTTTCAATGTCTTATTTTTAATTACTCTGTAAGGGATTTTATGGTGGTAGTCAATGTTATTTTCTAGATGTAAATTCGAGATTTTTTATTTTATTTTTTGTAAATTTGTGATGTCTTTTTATGGCTATTTGTTAACTTATTTATGGTTTTGTGTGGTAACACTTTTGTTTGGGTTTATGTCTAGAATTTGTTGTTTTGTTTTTGTTGTTGGTGTTGTTTTTCTGATTGCAATTTTTAGTTGCTTTATGTTATTGCAATTTTTGAATTGATTTTATTAGTGTCATTATTGTATTGTTTTTTTATTGTATTTTGAGGCTGAGGCTGTGTTATTATTTTCAATTGTTATTGTGATTGTCATTTAGATATTAATTTTGAAATTGCAAATTTGAGTTTATTTTATATTCTTGTTTCTTGTCGTAGATAGGAGATCATTATTGTTGTTATTGATTATTATTATCTTCTTTGATATTTGGTAGAAAGTCACTCTCTATCTATCTTAAGTTCGGTTTGTTGTTATTGTTAATTGGTTGTTATTTTGATGTTGTAGGATAAACATATCCCGCAAATGTAGTGCTCACATGCCTCGCACGTGATGTCCCTTTCCCACGGCGCTCTTTCCCGAGACTACGTCCGCTTTCTCTGTCCCGTGGATTCATCTGCTTTCTGCAGATGCATTCATTTTCCCGTTAGTTCATCTCTTTCCGTTGTTGCTTTTATATCCCGCGAGTTTATCTTCTTTTCCGCGATTGCATTTCTATCCACAGTTTCCTCTCTTTTCTGCGGATATGTCTTATTCTTTCCTGCAAATACTTTTCTTCCCCTGGATACATCTCTCTCACACACACAAACTCACACATACGCGGTTGTGGGTTGTTACTAAGTGCTTCCCACGATTAGACAAGGTCTGGGGAAGTCTTCCTTCCACAAATCGGGATCGCGGAGGAGCAGTGGATGGAGGCTAGAATAGGAAGTTCGCCGCGTGGCTCAATGATAGAGTTACACGTGGCCTAGTTGGGTTTACAAGGGAGAATTGCGAGATGTTCCACCAATATGGAGCACATGTGCCTGCACATGGCCTTCGTTACTCCTCATTGCCTATAAATACCTCATAAAAGGTATGCATTTGGGAGCAAGCAAAAAAGGGATCATCTTATAGCACATCAAAACTTTCTCTCTCCAGAGACCAAGTTCCTCAATACTTGTCTCTCCCCAAAAACCTTAATAACTTTTTCTGGTAGGACAACTCTAGCAAGGACTTAATACGTACAGATGTAAAGGA